>JAOPJH010000076.1:1141521-1159733 GCA_027122575.1 Merluccius polylepis
CACACACACACACACACACACACACACACACACACACACACACACACACACACACACACACACACACAAACGCACACTCACATACAGACACACATCTATTTGCAAACTGGAGGCTTTAAGCCTTAGCTGATGACAGAGCCACTCAAACCAGACCCAGGGTAGCAGCTGGGGGGACGTGGGCAAGACAGATCCTGCACTGACGGCCGTGACTCCTTCTTCACTCCTTTCATTTTCAGATGATCAAATCAACTGTCCCGGCTGTGCAGTGTGTGTACGTCATCAGCATCTCAACAACAACCCCCGCAGAGCCATTGAAGCACCTTTGCAGTAGCCGGTGGTTAAAGCGCTCCAGTAGAATTGGTGCTACAGCCAGGCACATATCGCAGCTCGTTCACAACAAGCAGACGGCCATCGCGTAATGGAATGATGATGACACACATGCTTTTTCTGTCTCTCTCTCTCTCACACACACACACACACACACACACACACACACACACCTAGTATCTCAAGCCCAAGGGGCGTGTCTTCATTAGGTGAGTCACCCCCCTGAGAAGCAGACAATAGAAATGTGATGTCAGTGAGGACGCTCATTCCCTCAGAGATAGAAGGTAAGAGAAGAGGAGAGAGATTGTCCTCAACGGGTAGTTGCATTCATCCCAATGCACGGCACTGCCGGCAGCAGGGTGAGAGGTTAAATGAATGTAGACTTAGGCCTATTGATCAGCCCGTGATCTCTCATCTGGATCACACTTGTTCACAATGCGCCTTCACAATGCGCTCGCAATGTGCCCTGCGGGCTTTATTTTGGGCCTTTTTATAACAGGATCAATTTATGATATTAATATCATAAATTGATATTAATATCAATATATCATTATATATTGAAACACAATTATAGAAAAAGAGCAACAAACAATGAAGTGACATCAAGAAAACAGTCTTCCAGCGTGGACCATAGCAGGGCATGAACCATATGCTGTGAATACCATCGGTGCATGATGGAGCCCTGGCCATCTGAGGTGGAAAGCGGATTGGTGGAATAAACTGGCCAATGAGCCCAGAACAGCCTTTAAACTGCAGATGGCAACAGGGCTGAAGTTATACCGCAATCATCATAAGCCTGGACACGTCATGAGTTGCCACTGTTTTACTGCAGTGGCAGCATTAGTGAGTCGGGGCTGGGATCACTTGATAAGATTTGAGAAGAGCTTAATCGTAGGTTAAGGCCATTTAGACCAGCAGAAAAAAGTACCAAAAAACTGAAATCTGCTTTTTCTGAAAATGTCTTTTCACAAGACTTTTCGTTTCTGAGTTTGGGGCTATTTAAATGAGGCAATGTGATTGTCTAGTTATTATTATTATTATTATTATTATTATTATTATTATTATTATTATTATTATTATTATTATTATTATTATTATTATTATATATGTTGTAGTGCTATACAGTGTTTCCATTAGCTATACAGCTAACAGAAACACTGATGTTATCATTACAAGGTGATTCATAACGATGTCAATATCAACACTATCGATTTAATATAATTGATTGTAGCGACTTTCCTGACCAGCTATTAGCCACTCGTCTTCGGGAGAAGACCTTGTTTTGACGCGCTTCAGTGAGTGTCCAGGGATTTCTTACTGTTTAATTTAACTATTTAATTTAGGTTTTGGTTTACAGCGGAATGACTTCTTTAAATGACACTGGTAAGCTGAGTCTGTTGCTAACAAACTCTGTGTGAAGGCTTGGCGATAAACACTGTGACCTGACCTCAGCCATGCATGATGGAGACCTGTTGCACTGTGCCCATATAGTCCCCTTCCACACTAACGTCTGCTGCCACCTGGTGGTGAACTTGGTGTAGCTACAGATTATAAACTTAATGGCCTAGATGGTATTTATTTATCTCCCTCTCCCCCCCCCCCTCTCTCTCTTTCTTCCCCCCCTACCTCCACAGCAGTACTTCACACTCCTTATTATTACCGACGGTGTGATCAGTGACATGGACGAGACTCGCCACGCCATCGTGGAGGCGGCCAAGCTGCCCATGTCCGTCATCATCATCGGCGTCGGCAACGCAGACTTCACCGCCATGGAGTTCCTGGACGGAGACGCCAGCGTCCTGCGCTCCCACACCGGCGAGGAGGCAGCGCGAGACATAGTGCAGTTTGTCCCCTTCAGGGACTTCAGGAACGTACGTACTAACTAACACTAACTAGCTGCTAACTAACCCTAACTAGCTCCATAACTGAACGTAACTAGCCCTATCTAACGCTAACTAGCTCCTAACTAACCCTAACTCACCCTAACTAACAAGCTCCATAACTAGCTCCCTAACTAGCTCAATAACAAACCCTAACTAACAATAACTAGCTCACAAACAAACCATAACTAGTCCCCTAACTTACCCTTACTAACCCTAACTACTTCCCTAAATAACCCTCTCTAGCTCCTTAACTAACCATAACTACCTCCTTAACTAACCCTAACTAGCTCCCTAACTGACCATAACTAGTTCCCTGACAACCCTAACTAGTCCCCTAACTTACCCTCAGTAGCTCCTAACTAACCCTTACTAGCTCCTTAACATTAACTAGCTCCCTAGGTGCCCTAACTAGATCTCTAACTAGCTCTTTAACTAACCCTTACCATCTCCCTAAATAACCCTTACTAGCTCCCTAACTAGCTCCCTAACTAACCATAACTAGCTCCTTAACTAATCCTGAGTCTCACATATCCGACTTTGATTAATAATCTAAAGTCTACTAGCAGACGAGCTCAGATCTGGTGAATGGGGCGTTACACTTTCTTTCGCTTCATATTGGTTTCGACCAATCATGTTGCTGGAGGTGGGGCTCTGGAAGCGTGTGATTGGCTCACAGCGGACACAAGTCTGCGAGCGCCAGTACATTACCGCTGGATCAGTAGTTCTGCTATAGCATAGTAGGACCGCTGGATCAGTAGTTCTGCTTTAACATAGTAGGACCGCTGGATCAGTAGTTCTGCTATAACATAATAGAACCGCTGGATCAGTAGTCCTGCTATAACATAGTAGGACCGCTGGATCAGTAGTTCTGCTATAACATAGTAAAACTGCTGGATCAGTAGTTCTGCTATAACATAGTAGGACCGCTGGATCAGTAGTTCTGCTATAACATAGTAGAACCGCTGGATCAGTAGTTCTGCTATAACATAATAGGACCACTGGATCAGTAGTTCTGATATAACATAGTAGGACCGCTGGGTCCCAGATTAACCACTACCAGGATTAGAATCCCACTGTAACGATGGGGCTCATATCTGCTGGCTTCTCTCTAGGGGCAAAATTCCCAGGGGTGGACTGGGGGACGTGTCCCCACCAATGTTCAAACAGAGTTAATTAGTCCTCCCCAATATTTCAGCGTAACGTCCATTAATCTGACTGGTTCTTCTACAATTTAAAGTTTAAATGCATCTCTATGTGGCTTGAGCTGTATTGTGGAATACATGGTTGGCTCAAAGTTAACATGGGGTTAATGTCATTGAAAGACCCCACACTCCTGACTGGCCCCACCACTCTTTCACCCTTGCTTGTCTCCGTAGTGACCAGAGTGGTGCACTGTCACCTCCAGAGCAGGACGGCAGTCACGTCGCTCCCACAGTCACAGAGATGTCCACCCTCATCATGTTCCTGCTAGATGTTCTGCCTCTGGTAAATGTTAATGGCACACACGCACGAAAATGCACATACCTGAATATCAGAGAGATATTAAGTAAGTAGTCAAACATGACTCCTGACACCATTCCTCCCTAATTATTTTGCCAATGAACATGAAAAACTGATTATTATACAGTTAGATTTGATCTGCCTCTCTATGTGTGTATTCTACCCTGTAACTGTTATCACTGTCTAGCAGATGTCACTGAAGTGACATCTGAATTTCTCTGACCTTACCTACTGATCTTTTAATTCAGCGAGTTTCCTCCCGACAGGAGCTTCACGCTGACATCCAGTCCCAGTTCCTGCCTGAGATGCTGGGCACGATGCTGTGTGCCCTGCACAACAACTTGGCCGCGATGAGCCTGCCAGAGCTCACCCAGGGCCTGCGGGCCTGCTTCAAGGTCCTCAGTAAGATCCAGATGCCTGTGGCCTACATGGACGTGGAGGCCGATTCCTCCCCCCTCCTGGAGACGGACTCCCAGGTGCCGGAGGAAACCATGGAACCAGCTGAGGTGAGTCAACGTTGTCCATATCCTTGGATGTCGAGTTTACTGTTTGATTTGTTTTGGTGGTGCATTCGCCTGGTTTTGTTACACAGAACCATCTGAGAACCCTTCAATCAGGCAGATCAACAAACCATATGATGTACACAACAACAAGCCGCATTCTGAGGAAGTTTGAAAGCTAGCACTGTTATGAATTATTGTTGCCGAATTGCCGCCATTGTTGTTTTCAAACGAACAGTTGCCTGCTGTTGTCACACCTAAACCATGCCCGTAGCTGCCAGTAGTTCCTAATAGGACGCTGATTGGTCCGACTCCGCACCACAGTGGCACCACAAGCGCGTAACTTGAAGCCTGGCAAGATGGATTCTCGCGTGATCGTGATGTCGCAAATCCAGCTGCCAAGGTAGGCAATCGCCCCTCAGCCAGGTCCACATCTCTACTGTTCTTCTCTCCTCTCCAGGACGCTGGGAAAGAGGGAGAGCTGGACAGCGATGGCGCTGAAGTCGGCATTGATGCCCAGGAGGAGGAGCTCAGCGGTGGTTCTGGAGAACAAGAGGCGGAGCGAGGCGAAGGCGTATTGTCCCAGCTCCACTCGGAAGACAGTGGGCTGGGCGTCAGCGCCTCCCCCTCCGAGCATCACCTGCTCCCGTCGGGCGCGGGGTCAGGGAGCCCCCGGGGGAGCAAGGAGGGCAACGATGTGTGGAGGAAGGGCGGCAGTGTGGACACCATGACCCAGCACCTCACCGACATCCTGGCCTTCATCACCACCAGGTCAGCCACTTGTCACCACGCAATAAGCCACGAGAGCCATTTACAGTGATTTTAGAACAGCTAGCTATTCTAAAATCACTGTTATTCACGGCCTCAAGTGGCTTATTTCTTATACAAAACTGTTACTAAAACTGTTACTATAGACTACCGAGTAGGATTTCACTAAATAAACACACAGCAACATAAAATGTGATTTGTTTTCATTGAAAACAAATCATCATTCTTCCGCCAAGCAATATAGTTCCTCAAGGTAGCAGAATGGTTACCAAGCAACACAGGCTAGCATACAGGCCTTAGCATATAGGCAAATTCATACTGTTTGACCCTCAGCCTGGGGCCCACTGAGACCTACATAGATAATCCGGAATATATACAGAACTGTATTGCCAAATAACAATAATGTCAAAGTGAAGTGGGTGTCCGTTTTCAGGATGTAAGTGCACCATAATTGCTAGGTTTAGCTATCCTTTCTGGTATACAGCATGACTAGCTAGGGTAAGATGCTATACGATGCTAAGTACTATTTAATTGCCAGGACATACCGACATACAATAAGTGCGTAAGTGCTCCAATACAGGACACCTCTGCCTTTTAACAGTTCCAAATCAATGCGGAACAAATCCAACATAACGGTCAAATACAACTATTGACCAGATGTTTTCTTGACAACATAAAAACAATACGTTCAAAGCGGCGCAGAATAATATTTAATGATGAAAGTAACTAATATCTAATCATTGATGGTAACTGTGGTATAAGTGGAATAAACCACGACGGGCCATCCCATAATATCCCATGATGAAAATAATGTACAACGGGGGGTGGAGATGGGGCCAAGGCGAAGCCATCTGACCGCCGCCAAAGTACATTAGTGTGGTTTATTCCTTGCATAAGTGCAGTGTCTATATACGTAACACCCCTTTGCCCACATGCTATGTCCAGATATCTGCTGGTCCAAGTGGAGGATGTCACAGAGAAGGAGGAGGAGGAGGACGAAGCGCCACCGCCGCCCGACCAAGCCGTCGCCTCTTTGGACCCGAAGACCCCGCTGATCAGCCTGGGCGGGCAGGATATCAAAGGCAAACTCGCTGGGCTGTTCTCCAACTCCAGCAAACCCAGAGCTAATCAGCCGACCGCCGCCACCGCTGCCACCACCGCGGGTCAGGAGCAGCTGCCGCCAGCACCGGCGAGTGCCAGCGGGCGGAAGAAGAAAGCACCGGGGTGTGCGGACTGGGCGGACGGCTTCATGCCGCGTGGCCGGTCGGAGATCTCCGAGTCCTGCCGCCAGGCGTTCACGGCCGCCTGCCACCTGCTGCTGGAGTGCACCACCTTCCCAGTGTAC
Source organism: Merluccius polylepis (assembly GCA_027122575.1). Classification (NCBI taxonomy): domain Eukaryota; kingdom Metazoa; phylum Chordata; class Actinopteri; order Gadiformes; family Merlucciidae; genus Merluccius; species Merluccius polylepis. Next base: position 1,147,845 of record JAOPJH010000076.1, read on the forward strand.
CTCAGCGAAGAGGAGACCCAGGCTCAGTACTCCAAGATGTTCATTGACCCAGGTGAGCCCAGCAGGGCCTGGTGCCGGGCGGGTTGATGTCAGTATGGCGATGGAATCGGCAAATGTGTTTTTGTGATGATGGCGCAGTGCAAACCGTTCAAAACGTGCCTGTCCAGAACATGCCTGGAGAACCGCTCATCCATACAACTTCACACTCGACACTGAGCTTCCTCTGGTCCTCAGCGATATGCCCGCCAAGTGTGAAGTCGATCAGATGAGCGGTTGTCAAGAAAATCGAAGGACATGTACATACAGAGACTGCTTCCATTTCAGTTAGATAGACATAAGTGGGGGATTGTGGTGGGAATATTATTTATTTATTGTATTTATTATATTTTATTTCATCATTATTTATCCAGTGATAGTTTGACTGAGCACACATTACAAATAAAACAATAACAATATGATCTTAATAAACACCAAAGAAAAACAATCCAAATCAAATAACTAAGTACATATAATAATTATAAAATAAATACAAATCCAAATAGTGCAAATGTAGTACATTATTATTAAAACTACATACAAAAAAACAACAAGGTATGATTTGCAAATGGGATGGAATGTAATGGTACATCATAATCTCACATGACCCCCCCCGCCGCCCTGCTCCACCACCCAACTCAACTCAACTTTATTTATATAGCATCTTTGCGAGACAAAAAATTACAACAATAAAACCACCCTCTCTCCTCTTCTCTCATCTCAACACAGACACTGAGGACGGCCTGCCCGTGTGGCTGAGGTCCCTGATGATCCTGTGCTGCTCGTGCCGAGATTACAGCGTCCAGCACACAGCCATGGCATCCTTACTGGAGCTGGTCAACCACTCCCAGTCCCTGGCCTTGGTCATCCAGGACAAGCACAAGCGCTACCAGAGCTCCGACTCCAACCCGCTCAGCGGACGCCTCCAGATGGTCACGGTGCCGCCCATCTTTCCAGCGAAGCTTGGTCGCTTCGAGGAAGGAACTGACTTTTATCAGGTTGAAAATCGTCCTCGTTTTTTTTGTGATTTGATTTTCGTTCTCTCCAATATATGGTTTATTTTAGAAAAGCCAGCTGTTCTAAAATCACTGAAAACCACGGCCTATAGTGGCTTATTGCTTTAATAAAACGGTTACTATATACTACCTAGTAAGATTTCACTAAATAAACACACAGCAACATAAAATGCGATCATTTATTGAAAACGAATAAAATAATTTTTAAATCAATCAAATATTTTGTTGTTGTTATATTTTATGTCAAATTATTGATTTGTTGAGTAAGTAGCCGTGTCATAAGCAAAGGAATATCTCTCACTGTACATCATCCGTTACATAAATGATTGTGTTGTTGTTTGTCTTTTGAACGTTTTGTGCTCTAATCCCAGAGGGTGGCCCAGGTTCTGTGGGGCCAGCTGGACACGGAGCGTAGAGACCAGCACATCTCCTGTGTTGAGCTCTTCTACAGACTCCACTGTCTGGCTCCTTCAGCCTCCATCTGTGAAGACATCATCTGCCAGGCGCTGCTGCACAAAGACAAGGTGAAATCACTCACAAGGAAACCATTTTTTTTACCATCCACACATTGAAGTAGTCTTCCACACATCACGAGATCCTGTGTTTCCAATGAAACTGGGTTAGGCAAATATGCCTGACTTTGTGCATCGAGGAGAACAAATATGTCTTGGGTCTGAACTCACAGAGGCTTGGTCTGGTGTTTGTCCCCCAGGCTGTGAGGCTGGAGGCCCTGCACCGCTTCTCCATCCTGTGGCACCTCACCCGGGAGATCCAGAATAACAGGACCATGTCCCTGAACCGCTCTTTTGACAGGTAAATATGAGTCTTGCTCAGTGGTTTTTAACCTGAGGGTACTGCAGGTGGTACATTGTTTTTTATTCTTGAAATAGACAAATTTACAACAATAGATTCATTGCAGATCATTGAAAATAAATATATTATAATTATAGTTCACTAAATATATTATTATGGCGTGTTATTATTTCAAAAATAGTGTGGTTTTGTGCATTTCATCATAGGTTTTCCATTGTTGTCTTGTGTTAATTTGTGTTTGCTAAATAAATACACTACACTGGGTGTTTGGCCCCCAGGCTGTGAGGCTGGAGGCCGTGCACTGCTTCTCCACCACACCTTTCCACTGTTTACCACTGGCCATGGCCTTCTTACAGTAATAATTGTGTATAAATGGGGGCTGCTGGTACTCTTTGCTCAGCCACTGCATGTGTATTTATCTACTTTTTACCGTTTGGTTATGAGGTGGTCCACGAAGGTCTTGATGACAATTTATTTATTGGTACACCTTATTATTGGTAAACTGCTGGTCTTGTTCACGGTGACAGGCAGAAGAGGAAGTGACAGTCTTGTTCCGTTCCATTTGTTCTACAAATGTATTTCTGTCCTATGGTAATGTTCTGCTTTCGCTGTACGACTGTGAAATATGAGTCATTCATACCCACCATCATTGCACAGCATGGTCTGGCTATGGGTTTGAAAAGATCCCAACTGATGAATAAAAAAAATTAAAAAAAACAACCTTTGATACGGCACGATGGTAAATGTTTACCATGGTCTCGATGCTTCGGAAAATCTGCAGTGCTTCAAAATCCTCACAGAATCGCTACTACATCCATGCTGTCATTGCTACTCCCCCATTTTCTGTATAAACTATCTAACCGAAGATTCTTGACTGTGTCCCAGGTCCCTGTGTGTGGTGCTGGACAGTTTGGGAGGAGCTGACGGATCGGTGAGCGCCGCAGCCCAGTGCTGGCTGGTCCGGGCCTTGTCCCTCAACGACGTGATCCGAGTTCTGGAGCCCATCCTGTTGCTGCTGTTGCATCCCAGCACCCAGCGCTGCTCCATCCAGAACGTCAAGCAGAACCTCACCGCCGGTCAGTGTGGTGCGTTAAAGAAGTATAGGTTCTTTTACATCAGAATGCATCATGGGATTTTTTATATTTTTTTATATTGAGAGGACTCAAGAGGAGTTGTAATTGTAGTAGTACTGTAAAATTTTTTGATTTGCTTCCTCTGAAAAAGCATTTATTGGTATATCTATGTTCTATTATAATCATCAGCACATTATCATGTTTGTTTATATTATTGTCCTGGTGGTGTATTTTTAATGGCCATTTTGTACCTCAACACAAAAGGGAACCTGAAGGCCCTGACCTCCAGAAGTCGCAGCTCCACCAAGGGGTCGGCGGCCTCTGAGACGGCGGCCCCAGGGGAGGCTGCTCCCGACCACATGGACCTGGTGGACCGCGAGGCCCTATGGAAGGCGCTGGAGAGCGACCCCGAGGCGACCAGGGCGCCAGACCCCGTACTGGCGGCGTCCCGGAGCGAGAGTGAGGTGACGGAGGAGGAGGAGGAGGAGGAGGACTCCGTGGAGGACGGCGACCTGGAGCCGGGGAGCGAACACACCGAGTCAGCTGACACCAGCGGTGCCCAGGTCTCCATGGACAACTCCAGCTCCAGCTCCGGGCCGTTCCGCAGCAGCCTGGAAGACGGAGCGGTCTACAACGGTCTGCGCCGGGTGGAGTCGGAGCACACGCAGGTGTCCGACTCGTTGTCCAGCGAAGAGGACGACGACCAGGAGCTCGAGGCCATGGCCAAGTCTCGCCTTCTGAAGCAGGAGCGCGAGAAGAGGGAGGCCATCGACTCTCTGTTCCGCCACGTGCTGCTCTACCCAGAGGCGGGCGGCTGGCAGCGTCTGCTCCAAGGCCTCGGCCTGCTGGCTAGCCTGCTCCGGAGCAGTGCCCAGCGCCCCCTGGTGGCCGCCCTCTCCCAGACCGCTCTGGACACCAGCTCTGCCGCGCACCTCAACCTGGTCTCCAATCTCCTGCAGCGCCACCAGCAGGCCCAGGACGGCAGCGGCTTCTACGGCCGCCTGTTGTCCCCGACCTCCTCCCCCTCCGCACCCCCGTCCCCGCTGCTGGAGCTGCTGACGTCCCTGTGCCTCCGCTTCCTGCGCTCCCACTACCCATCCTACCTCAGCCTGGGCCCGCACGACCTGCAGGGCAACCGCGAGGTACAGGTGCAGAGCGTGGAGGTGCTGGTGCGGCTAGTGAACCAGCTGGGCAGCGTGGCGGCGCAGCGGCAGGAGGGCGACGGCAGCGCCGCCTCGCTGGAGTCCATCCGCAGGCTGCTCTCCCAGTGTCAGGTGCAGCGGTACACGCTGCTCACCCTGTCCGCCTCTATGTACATCAGCCAGCGGGGCGGGGACAGGGGGGCGCTGCGGGGGGGGGAGCTCCTGTCGGAGGAGAGCCTGGTGCAACTGGGGACAGGGGGGGGTCGGGAACAGTACCCCTTACAGGTAGAGCTCCTCAAGCTCATCCAGGCCCTCATCACCCTGGAGAACAGCGTGGCTCACGGGGGTGCCGCGTCGCCAGCGGGGGCCAAGGGGGCACCAGGGCACACCGAGGAGCCCCGCGACTCCCAGGCGGGCAGCACACCGCTGGCCAGGGAGTGGCAGACGGCGGTGCTCTTCCAGCAGTCCATCAAAGCGGCGCAGTATGTCCAGAACCAGCCAATCACGGCCCAGGGCATGTTCGTGTCGGCCGCAGCCAGAGCCCTTCAGCCGCAGTACGGGTACGCCATGCACCCCCACTGGGTGTCGCTCCTGTGCTCCTCCCTGCCTTACCTGGGCCGCTCGCTGGGAATCATCCTGGCGCCAATCATCAGCCAGATCTGCGTAAACCTGGACGATTTGGTCAAAGTTTACGAGCATGACGGGGGGAAGGTGAACCAGAGGTGAGCGTCCGAGCTCAGGTTACGAACTAGGGCTGCAACTAACAATAGTCGATTATGGTCAACTAATGTAAGGAGAATTTTTCGATTACTCATTAAGTCTAGAAAATGTCATGAATAATGTTTTAAATGTGCTTGTTTATCTGACAAGCAGCCAAGAAAAAAATTTATAAAAATTTTATAACGATCCATGAACGAAACATTTGAATTGCTGAAGCATCAAGCAGCAAATGTTTGATATTTGTACTTACTACTTTGATAAATTACCTAAACGATTAATCGATCATTAAAATTGGATTTGATTAATTGTCTGTTGATCGACTAAATCGGTTAATCGACTAATTGTTGCAGCCCTATTACAAACTAAAGTTTATTGCATTCTTAAATGTTCTATAAAAAGACACACCCTGTATTCCATTCCTATAATTGAATTACTTGCAATACACTTATCCAGATTGTTAAACACAATGTTTTTGATTTGTGATGGACTGTTGTTTTTACAAAGCATTTTAAATCATGATTACGTATCTTTCTCTGATCAGCCTAAGTGCTAGGAAAGAGAACATTGCTCCTGACTATCCCCTGACTTTACTAGAGGGCCTGACCACAATTACACACCACTGTCTACTGGACCATAAGAAGGTAGGGAACACACATACACACACATACACACTATGAGGGACCTTTTAATGTGTACACTGTGAAAGGATTAACCTTATTCTTTTTTTGTATTTACATATTTGCAGACAGCCATTCCAACAAATTATGGCACTGACATAAATCGATTTACATAAAATCAAATTAAAATAACCAGACACATAAACAATCTTCCTAGTAACCAACAGTAACTTGTGCATACACACAGCACTTTGATTTCTGTAAACCTCCTGGAATATTTAAGATGCCAGATTCTGTATCCTCCACTGTTTCTCTCCATGTAGTCCCTGACCGCATGTGATCCCGCCGATCTGCGCAACGCACGCAACGCTGTGATTGAGGAGCTGCCGCACATGCTCAGTAGCATGACGTTGCTGTGGGCGGTGCTCAAGCGGGAGGATAACATGAAGAGGGGCTCTGAGGCTGCCCAGAGCAGCAAGCACGCCACCTCCTCTGTTTACTTCAGAAGCACCAAGGTCAGTTGGTAACATTGCGTGCCCATTCGGTTGCATTTTTCTTTGTGTCCCAAGAATGATGCGATTTTGTGCACGCGCGTATTGTTTGTAGATCCTGCGACAACGGATACTGGAGTTTCTGATCCCGCTGACGGGCCAGTACGGTGTGCAGATCATGGCATCTGTCGGCTCAGTGTGGAACAGCAAGAGGACCAAGAGGAGACACAGGAACAAGGTATCCTTGTGAAGCCTAGCGAAGCCTTTGTGGTGACTAGCATGTAGTTGGTTCATGGTAGGTGGTGGCTGAATGACCCGCCACCGTTATAAGTCAACGGGAATAAATGTGATTCTCGTAATAAAAAGCCATCATTTTTTTCTTCCTTCGGTTAGGTTCTCAGTGACTGGTTCATTTTCATATTATGTATTTTCCAAGGTCCTGGTTGACAGTTTGAGAGTTGTGGCCATAGACTAGTGCGAGACCATAGACTAGTTTCCGCTGCTGGTGGCAAAAATCTCAAACAATGGTGACACTCCGTAGAAGGCAAATCTGCCCCCTTAAAGGCCAGGGAGACAACTTTTTTGCTCTAACTAATTATGAAGTAAATGTTGATTGCACAGTGTAAGTATCTGTCTGTGAGTCCCGGATACGACATGCTCACACTGAGCTCTCTGCTCCCAGGTGTTGCCCGTGCTCAGCGATTCTCGTCTGATTGTCGTGGATCTGGTGAAATCGCTGAGTTCCATGCGGCCGGAGACCGTACTGCATCTGGTCAAGGAGGTGGTGAAGAAACCACACCAGATCAAAGGGGAACAGGTATAGATGCAAACACACACACACACGCACACACACACATCTGTACAGAAAGTGAATAACTCATTCATCCTTTTTTGGCACCCCTATCAGAAGACCACCCTGGTCGACATCCCCATGTTAGAGTTCAGCTATGCCTACATCCTGAGGTATGAAACTACAACATCATTTCATGTTCATTCATGCTTCAAGGTTCTACTGTACTACTGTATGATTACTCACCTTTCACCTCCACCTCACGTCTCATGTTCCTGTCTCTCTAGTTTACCTGCTCAGATGCTCCAGGAAAACATTGCTCCTCTCCTCAGCCTCCTGCGAGAGTCTGTTCAGCTCAACCTCGCCCCACCAGGACATTTCCTCCTGCTCGGGTCCGTCTCCCCTTCTGTTGGCACACTCCTAGCCCCAGAGTGGTTTATTCCGATTATACCACAGTTACCAACAATGGCTAGATATGAGTTGCTTTAATCTATAACGTTATTATTTTTATCGACTTAATCAGCTGAAATTAAAATAAGGAAACACGTGGGCGATAGTTGTATTCGACCATTGTTTTTAATGTGTTTCTAATGTTTATAGCGCACTGATTCTGAACTGTTAAAAGGCAGAGGTGTCCGGTTATTGAAAAATAATGCACACCCTTGGAACGTTATTGTCCAATCAGGATCAATTGGTATGATTCATTTATTGGTATGATACATTATTTGGCAGTGCTGTGGTATAAAACTATATTAATGATGTTCTCCTGATTGTGAGTGTGTGAGGTGAAGGGTGGCATGTAATGAACCGAAAGGTTTTCTCCCTCCCCCCTCTCTTCACAGCATCCTCAACGATGTTGTGAATCGGCTTCCCAACCTGGACAATAAGAAAGACACCAGAGATCTGCAGGTACGACGGCAGGTACACAACAATCAACAGCTATAAACAATATATATTTATATGTTTATTTCACAGGGACAGTGCACAATACATATATTACACCAGAAATAGCTACAAGCTTAATTTCATCTGTAGTCCCTGGGCAGGAGTTGTAAATGCCATGTGGCACAAACATTTAAATAAAAAACAAGGAATTTACGGAGCAAAAATACAAGTAAATACAGTGTTAACATTTAATGATAAAACATATTAAACACATACATGGTATGACTACAGCAGAACACACTTCTTCCTGTCTAAAAGTGGCTGTAGGTCTGGTTTTCCCTTAGCCACTTCTTTACACACATAATCACACCTGTGGTCTGTGCTCACCCTGGCACAGTGAAGGTCCAGGGTTCGAACCCCGGGAGGGGGGGACCTTTCGGTGTGGAGTTTGTATGTTCTCCCCGTGTTCACATGGGTTTCCTCCTTTCCTTGCTCCAGTTTCCTCCCACACCACAAAACATGCATGTTAGGTTAATACTCCTGCCCTGCCCCATGATAGCGATGGGTTAAATGCAGAGGTCACATTTCGTTGTACTGACGATAAAAGTGGATTCTAATTCTTGTACGATGTATCCATCATGTAGGAGGTGACCCAGCGGATACTGGAAGCGGTGGGTGGGGTCGCGGGTTCCTCCCTGGAGCAGACCAGCTGGCTGAGCCGCAACCTGGAGGTCAAGAATCAACCGCAAGTCTGCCCCGAGCTTGAGGACGCCGCTGAACCCGACGATGTGGACGCCGAAGTGGACTTTGTCGGTTCGTACCATTAAATCGCATAGACGCATTTGACTTCATAGCAGTTATATCCTATACACTTTGCAGCACATCACACCTAGATTTAGTGTAGATTGGTAAAAGGGTTGTTTTGCTCTGAAGACCAAGACGTCGCATCAAGTAAAAAGTTGCTTAAATGAACATGCTGTGTGTCTCCCTCTTCAGTTGGGTCCCAGGCCAGCACTATGGTCTCCTCCTCCGCCCCATCCATTTACAGCGTCCAAGCCCTGGCATTGCTGGCTGAGGTAGGTTTCAGGAAGTGTGTGTGTGTGTGAGTATGTGTGTATGGGCGTGTGCCTGCTTGTGTGTGTGCACGTACCATTGACCACTTCATCCTCCCGTAGATCCTGGCCCCACTCCTGGACATGGTGTACCGCAGCGATGAGAAGGAGAAAGCCGTCCCCCTCATCACTCGAATCATGTACTATGTCTTCCCCTACCTGAAGAACCACAGGTAGCCACCGCATCACACTGCACACTGTGTGTGTGTGTGTGTGTGTGTAGGGGGGGGGCACATGTGTATGTAAAAGCATACTCTTGAATTTTGAAGGCTCGTAGGGGTGTTAGACTCCCAGTGGAAAGGTTCCATCTGTCTACCTGTAGGAATCTAAAAAACACAACACAAGTGTCTGCTAAAGGATAAAGTAGTAGCTAAAATAGTAAGTAAGTCAGCAATGTTCCCGTACACAAGTCGAGTCCTCTGTGGCAAATGGCCGTGCTTTGACCTGGGCCATCATGACCATCTTCTCTGTGTGTCAGTGCCTACAACATGCCCAGCTTCGGAGCCGGTGCCCAGCTCCTGGGCAGCCTCAGTGGGTATGCCTACACCAAGCGGGCATGGAGGAAGGAGGCCTTTGAGCTCTTCATGGACCCTCTGTTCTTCACCATGGACGCCTCCTGTGCTATTCAGTGAGACCATGAGTACATTTCTCTGTTTGTGTTACGGTAGGAACTACTTTTTGTGAGACCCTCATCTAACTGCGTTGGGTTTTTCTCCAGCTGGAGGTCCATCATTGACCACCTACTGACCCATGAGAAGACCATGTTCAAAGACCTGATGAGTGAGTACAGCCGTTGAGCTACAAACAAAGCGTTCCACCTTCACCTCTTATGTGTTTGAGTGTATTCTAGAGCAGTGGTTCTAAAACTTTGTTTCACTAACGTACCACCTCCAAGATATTTTTTCAGTACCCCTTTCGCTGGCACAAAACATTTTGGAGAGGGATAAAATGTAAATAAATCATTTTTGTGCATGTTGTTTGGTGTAAACATGAACATTACATGCTTAAATTAAATACTTTAGTTACGTTTCATGGAAAAACATGGGCTTGTACTTAATTTTGTTAAGGAGGTATTGACATTATATTAATTATTCAACAATTGTTCATAACCAATATTAAAATTTCAAAGTACCCCCTGCAATCCTTCAAAGTACCCCTGGGGTACGCTTACCCCCATTTGAGAAACCCTGTACTAGAGTGTTTGGTGTTTGAATCTTGTGTTTTTCCGATTCGTTTTGTCTCTAGGCATGCAGAGCAGCTCTCTGAAACTGTTTCCGAGTGCCGAGCAGAAGCCCATGTTGCTGAAACGACAGGCTTTCGCAATGTTCAGCGGAGAGGTTGACCAGTACCATCTCTATCTCCCCTTAATTCAAGGTATGTGTTATTGAAGGTATGCATGTGTTATGTTTTAGTCTCACGAAGCTAGCAGAGTAGCTGAAATCTGGGTGAACGGGGTTTCACTTTCTTTCACTTCATATTTGTTTTGACCAACCGTGTTGTGGCGAACACAAACTCGGTCAGCACTGGTAAAACATTTCCCGTAGCCGGTGGGAAGACGAGCTAAAGCATCCTGTCCTGACACCACCGTTGTTACACAAAATGTCAAATCAACACGGTGTACACTGGCCAATGTAGAAATACACTTCTGAAGCTCTGTCTTGCCACTCGTGAATCAGTTTCTCTTTGGTAGGATATCTTCGTAACAAAACATGACTTTCCGGCCCAGCCTCTGAGCCCTCTCTCCCCAAGAACTTCTGCTATAGCATTGTAGGACTGCTGGATCCGAGATGAATGACGTTATAACCCCATTAGTTGACAGTTATAGCCACTGATGTCATGGTACATGGTTGAAAGTGACCTTAGTCGACGTTTATCTTAACGTGTTATTGTCTTCACCTCAGAGCGCCTGAGTGAGTCTTTACGAGTAAACCAGACGCCCGCCGTTTCCGCCCAGACCTTCCTGATGTTCCGCGTTCTCCTGCTACGCATTTCCCCACAGCACCTCACGTCCCTTTGGCCAATCATGGTCACAGAGCTGGTAAGAACCACCTTGGGTCCACATGGGTCCGTGTATCTAAAGCATTATCACGACTAGATGGCTCTCCATAGAACAAACACACACACACGAACAAACACAAAAGCATCACGTTTGTTGTGTTTGTTGTTGTTTTTTCCCAGATCCGAATATTTGCACGTCTAAATAAAACCCTGCAGTCAGACGTCGAGGTCTCCAAGTACGTAACGGTGTACTTTTCTCCTAATCCATGAATAAACACTTTTTTTTAAAACTTTTAAACCCATCTCTATGCACATTAAAATTAATGTTTGTCCCTTGATGAACACCCCCCCCCCCCCCCCAGACTGTCTAAGGTGGTGCGTGGAGCCCTGGTCCGGCACATTCCACTAAACATTGGACAGCAGGACTTGGACATGTATCTCTCAGCCTGCAAGTTTCTGGATACAGCCCTCGCTTTCCCTCCGGATAAGATGCCCCTATTCCAAATGTAAGAGCCCTGGGCAGGGCAGTCGAAGGCTGATAATCTTGTTTGGGTCACAATGTCTTGATGTCTCACAATGTCTAAAATGTTTAATTTGATCTATGACCTCTGCGCCCGCATAGGTATCGCTGGGCCTTTGTCCCCGAGGTGGATGTGGAGCGCTACAGTGGGCCAGACAACACACTCATAGAGGGAGAGCAGGAATGCAAACCGCACGTTCTCAGAATACTGGAGGGAATACTGCTACGACACGGGGTGAGATTACAGAAAACCAAAAAATAGGTATAGGTGCAAGATGTGGGTAAACCGAAAAACAAAACCCTAATTTGTGTGGCCCTAACCCTTGTGGCCGTTGTTGTTGTTGTTGTTGTTGTTGTTCTTTCAGGTATCCAACGGGCTGGCGGAGGAATCGTCCACAGAGCCGCTGGAGTTCCCTCTCCTCACCCAGCGGTCCCTGCCGTCCATCACCAATCTGGTGCCCTTCTTCCGCACCCTGTGCTGCTCCTTCCAGGGCCCCTCTGCTCACCGCCCCGCACAGAGCCAGCCCATAGCAGAGTACCCGGCCGCCAGCAGCGACGGCGTCCTGAAGAGGCTGGAGGCCATCACAGAAGAAGAGTTCTTGGATCCCATGGAGGGCTGGTGGGGGGGGGGGGGGGGGGGGGGGGGGGGGGGGGGGGGGGGGGGGGGGGGGGGGGG
>JAOPJH010000076.1:1161418-1174353 GCA_027122575.1 Merluccius polylepis
ATGTATGTATGTATGTATGTATGTATGTATGTATGTATGTATGTATGTATGTATGTATGTGTGTGTGTGTGTGTGTGAGAGAGAAAGTGAAACTATACAATACAGTCTAGATGTAGATCTGTGTTTGACCATGGCCTGGCCATTGCTGAAAAAAGACAGTGTCTATGTTATAGTTATGTTTAATGGCTGGGCCATTGTGTTGAAAACAAAAAAAGCAAGTAAAAGGACTTACTGATTTATTAATTTTAAGTTGATCATGTCACCTTTCCATACCTATCCATATATCAATATATCAGTATGTTCCTACGGACCTTCAGGTTTATACCACAGAGGTCATACAATGGAGGAGTTACTTTTTTTAAAAACATTTTTCAAATATACGAGACTAAAATGTGTTTTTTCTATGTAACCAAATTTATTTCATGGCATTTCATAGCATGAATGTTAATCAACCGCAGAGGCCCGGCCACACCAAAACGCCAATACAAATCCTCCACGAGTTTGGCATCAAAACGGGCAACCTGCCGGTGTACACCATGGAGAAGGCAGAGGGCGAGGCTCACCAACCCAGCTTCATCTTCAACGTCAAAATCGAAGACGTTTGCTGCTCAGGTTTGGTGTATCCTCATTACTTACTACGTAGTGTCTAAAGCACAAGGGGGACGCCTACAGGTTAGGCTGCGCACATTGGAGCTCGAACCCAGTGCCTTTTTTTTTCTGGGAGTCCAACACCCGTCCCTCCCTAGCCACTACTGTAATAATATACAGGTGTTGGTGGATGGCTGTTGATAAAACACACATGTGAAGTTGATGATAAAACACACATGTGAAGTTGATGATATGAACATGACATTATGAAACACACATTTAAAACAAGTGCTTGCACACGTCCCTTACTTTTGACAGCTGTATGAGAAGTAGCTGTGTATGCTAAACGTCCCTCTCTGGCGTCCCAGGTCACGGGTCGAGTAAGAAGGCCGCCAAACACAGGGCGGCCGAGGGAGCGCTGAGCCTCCTGCAGATCAACATGGGGTCCGCAGCGTAAGTCTCCTCGGGACGAGTGACACCTTGATCTGCCAATGAGACGGCAGTGTCTCCGAGTCAGCTGTCACTGATGATGCCGTCCTTCCCTCCCACCAGGTGCCCGGCCATTAAAGCAGAAAGCAACGGTGTGGCGGGGGAGCCCAACGACCACCCCAACTCAGTCGGCATACTCCAGGTAAGCGTGTGTAGCAACACAATTCTACGCTGAATTAGAGCGGTTGTGCTTGTATTCCAACGTTGTGCTTTCGCAATGGGGAACAAACTAATGTAAGTCTTGGGTTTGTTAAATGATTTTGTTTGTCGTTTATAATTATGGCGGCCTGTTCCATCGTGGAATGTGTTGGGAGTTTAAATACATGCAAAAAAAAGTCAGTTTTAGATAAACGTTAAGGCGACCATGAAAGCAAAGGGTTAAAAGGTATAGTCAGCGATTCTGGGGAGAGATTGTTGATATGGGAATTCAGCACACACTCCCATCAGTCTCCCGCCAGATTTACTTCCTACTGTTCACCCTCTCCCTCCACTGTGCAGGAGCCCAAACGCCCCCTGCTGCCGATTGGCTGGAATGGCTCCGTCTGAGCCGTTTGTTTCCCATTTACGTAGTCTAGGTTGTGTATAAGCACCGGGTTTGTTTTCAGCGCACGCTAGATATTGGCTGAATTTGACCAAAAAAAAGTGTATTGGGTTGGGATCGCTGACGATACCTTTTAACCGTCATGTGTTTCATGTGATTTCCGTGGCTCTGACCTCCCTAGGAGCTGGCGCTGCAGAGGGGCTGGCGTCTCCCAGAATACTCGGTCCTCATGGAGGCCGGGCCGCCCCACCGGAGGGAGTTCACAGTGACCTGCCGCATGGAGTCGCTCTCAGAGACCGGTGGGCTCGCCGCCCTTTCCCCCGGAAATGACACGTAGTCCATGAAATGTTTGCATAGGGCTGGGCAATAATTCAATATTATCGTTTATTGTCTCTGGATGGTATTGTATCGTCATGAAATGAAGATATCTACTTATCGTGCTATCCAGTTTTAATGAATTAGGGTGAGAAGATATCATCAGAAAATGATCAAATATGAGGTTTGAAACGTCGGTGAGAAAGGAAAACTAGTTTTAAGTCTGATACCAACTTCCATATACTTCAATGTACAGACCCTAGAATGGTATTTTGTATTCATAGGCATATTGTGATATTTATTGATATTGTGTAAAATTCCTCAGAATTATCGTGCTAATACATTTTTCCATATCGCCCAGCCCTACAAGTCTTACTGAACGAGCTCTTGAACTAAACTCTTGTGCCGGGTCTCTGTGTCCCAACAGCGGCAGGAAACTCAAAAAAGGCGGGAAAGAAGGCGGCCGCAGACAAGATGATCGCCAAGCTCCAGAGTCTTTCGGGCTGCGGAGAAATCACATGGGTACGTCTTGACATGGTTGCACTCGGTACGGCTCTGCGGAGCATCTTGCTGAAGGATGCCTACAGGTTAGGCTGCGGACATTGGGGATCTAACCCAGGAGCATTGTAATGTTATGTTGGTAGTCATGTTTTTTGGTTCACTGTTAATTAATAGTAATTAATCGTGAAATGATTTGTCATTACGGGGAGATGTTGTGTTTGAAACCGCCACAGTGTTTCTCATGCGAGACGTGGCAAAATGATGTTTTCATGATCCTAGGTTACGGTACATTTGCGTTGATTTAGGATTTTACAGAACTACAACTCTCTCTCGAGTCCTCTCAATACAGCAGAGTATCGCCACCAAAAAGTCCCATGATGCATTCTGATATACAAGCCCTATATATTTTTATTTTTCTCAGACCCCTAAACCCAGCATACGTCTGGAGGAACTGCGGACCTCCACGGCCGAGAAGATCTCCCTGCTGCGGAGGAGCCCGCTGAGCATTCCCAACACAGACTACATCCAGATGATGTCAGAGCTCGCCGCAGAGCAGAACTTCGAGGTCGCCTACTTCAACATCGGTAAGACGCGTGATTCGATTGACACGTTTTTTGTGTAGTACAAGACAACTTTGGTTACAACAAAATGGCCCCCTTTCTCTCTCTTCTTCTCAAGTGTGTTTTGTCATGTCGTTTGTTCTGTCTTTTGTCATGTCGTTTGTTTTATGTGTCTTTTTTCCATGTCGTTCGTGTTCTTGCACTGTTTGTACAAAGTCTCGGTATGTCTGTCCTTGGATGTTTCTCGACAACCGACAAGTGCAGTGTCGAGTTTGAAGTCGAGTTTGAAGTTGTTTGGATGGGCGGTTCTCGAGAAGCCCATTCCGAACAGGCATGAAACGGGCACTGCAGCGGCGGAAGCACGGCCGAGGACCCAAGGAGGTCGAGTGTCAAGTTGTTTGGATGAGCGGTTCTCGAGAAAAGCTGCAAGCGGGAGTACCGGCGGCCAAGCCATCGGCCCGCTCCGAACAGGCGCGTTTTAAGCGGCCACTGCGCTAGTCAATAATACATGGAAGTGTTCTGTTTGTGCAATTGCAGATGAGCTGACGGTGAACGGTCAGTACCAGTGCTTAGTGGAGCTGTCCACCGTGCCGGTGACCGTGTGCCACGGGACGGGCATCAGCTGTGGGAACGCGCAGAACGACGCGGCGCACAGCGCTCTGCAGTACGTCAAGGTCATGGCGTCCATCAACTGATATGACCTTCATTAGTAGCACTCACTGGGTTTTTCTTCACGAGGAAGGGAGGTGTGTATATACCCAAGGACACATGGAGCCTTTTTTGGTTTGTTTTTAGTTGTTTTTTTCTCTCATTTGTATTTATTTTTTGTCATCCATGGACACGATTTACATCGTAATGTGTAACAATCACGCGTTTGGCAGATTTATGAATTGCCCTGAAAAGCAATGTGTTATTTTACACCGCTTAGTTTTTTAAACCCTTACGAGATCGGCAACGTAAGCCTATGAATGAAGTCCGTGTGGGATGATATTTACTATGATTAATATATCTATATGTTAAGCGAGCAAATTGATGGACTAGTAAATGCTATTGTTTATTATCTCATGAGTAATGGTAAGGCTTATATTTTAGCTTCTTTGTTTTAGTTTTATTTAACTATTTCAGTTAATTAGATCACCAAACCTTAGCCATTTGGTTAGGATAACTCTGTGTTTAGAAACTATTAGGGACATGACACTAAAAAGGTAGACTTAGCCGCTATAATTATTAAAATGACATGCTCCCCTTAAAAAGAAAATATGTGAAAGAATATTCTTTTGACCGTAATGTTCAACTTAATTTCTGTATTTGTCCGTTATTTTCTGTTCATCTGTATAATGAAAAAAATATTGACATTTATTTCCATTTTGCATGTCTCGTTCTATTTGTTTTGCTGTTTGCTTCTTTTTCTTCTTTGTATTTAAAAGAGCATATGTAGGAGATATCCAATAAATAAACTCAGTCTCCTACGTAAGGTGGGTGAAACTCACGTTCAGAGGAAATGTGAGACAGATGGCTTGCTACGTACCCACGACATGAATTAAAGGGCCCCTATTTTACCACCGGGTGCGAGTGATTATCCAATACAAGCTGTTTCAAACGCCACTACGCCCTGTCACTACCCTCTAGTGACATCACAAGTGGGAGTGTCCACCCAGATATATGGCGGCTAGATCAGTCTACCAGCCTACCCAGTGGACTGTACCAACCGGTAGGCTCATCTATCCATCATACATCTGGGTGGACACTCCCGCTTGTGATGTCACTAGAGGGTAGTCGCATGACAATTTTGAAACGGCTCATCACACTCACACTTGGTGGTAAAACAGGGGCCCTTTAACATTTTAAAGGGCCCCTTTTTAAAGGGATACGGGAAACTAGTTTTCTTTTTTTTTATATTTAGCCAGCGAAGTACAGAACATACTACTCGAGTCCCAAGTTTTGAAGTTTTATTAAAACAAGCACTAAGTAGCAGCAGTGTACTGTGTTCATGGAGAGATATGTACTTCTTAAAATTGCACTTCAGAAGGTACCCATTGGAGAATGGATTCAGAGAACTCCGCCGACGGCGCCTCGCGATAGGCCTGCGCGTCAGTCTGTCAAACTAAAGAACCAATCGGGGAGAGGAAACCTTTTGTAAGGCATTTGCAACATTCATTGGCAGGCTTTAAACATGCAGGGAGGAGACCGGTGATCGGTGAACATCTTCTGAGAAGGGTCATTATGCCATTATCGTCTGGCCTACAGTGATTGAACAAGAGCTTCAGATTTTTTTTTCTTTTCTTTTTTTTTTCTTCTCTGTGGAACAAAGTTCAGAGGCTGAATCTACAACACCACACACTAAGCAATACACTTTCCTCCAAATCTTGATAACCCATAACATTTCCAAAAAAACAATTTCTTTGTCAAGACCTTTTTTTTTCCTTTTTTTCTTTTAATACGACCCCCGTGTGTAAATGTATTGTAATAATTGCAGTTATCGCCAATAAGCGCATCAGTTACTTGTGGGGCAAAGGGAATGATGAACATCTTTAATACGCAAGCATATTACAGTCAAATAAACAATTCTTTTGCCATCTTTAAGCGAGACAGCCAGTGTCAGGTTTTCTTCTTTTGTTTCTACTTTACAGACTTCGGGTGCCATTACATTCTGTCCACAGCTAGTCCTTGTATTCTCCCCCCGGAGCAAGAGGGCTTTACGCATGTGCAGGGCTTGAGCGCTGATGGCGTCCCTTCTTCTTGGCATGGGGGGGGGGGGGGGGGGGGTCTTGTCAGTGGTGTGTACGTGAGGCATTGGTAAAAATGCTTTAAGGCACAGCAAGTGGAATCGATGCTGACGAGTCGTAGTAGCATTCAGCGGGTGAACGAGAGAGAATAGACATATACCGTAAACAGCTTGTGTACCTTCATGGGACATGGGTGCTGCAGAAGCCGTGTTATGTTTTTGGTTTTGTCGCACGACACAGAACTGTGCGCGGGATGATTTGTTTTTTTTGCGTTGTATAGTTTTCAAATTCTGCACACTTTTACTGCTTTTTGATCGCAGTGCATACAGCATATCTGTATGACCCTTTTTTTGTTGTAGATGTTGCCCTCCTTTGGATTTAAGGAAATCATTGTTCTCATGTTTTTCGCCCAAATGTACAATGCACTGCACATGAGTGTATCCAGTCCTTGCGATTCCAGTCCTTGGATTGATCTGAAGTGCGTGATGAAAACACGACGATACCAACGTAAAATGTTCACTCTGATATGCTTTGCGATTGATCTAGAAACCTAGAAAAAATAAGTTAGTGCTTCGTAGAGGCCCAGGGTCATAGCAGTAAATTCTCTATGTGTGTGTGTGTGTGTGTGTGTGTGTGTATATATTATCTCCAAAAGGTCTTTGGCTTCCGTGTCTTCATATTTGGGAAACTGGAGATATGTGAATGACACACGGTTGTCCTTGAACAACTAAAATGGGGGGGGGGTATCTATTCTATATCCCTTTTTGAAGTGGCGGGAAAAGCTATAGTGGCTGATGATGTCATCAGCAGTTACGATGACCAGCAGAATCTGGCGGCCTGGGGAACACACACTTATCATTTGTTTTCCGACTCTAGATAGACTTTGTTTCCCTTTGTGTATCTCTCTGTGTCACCGAATGCTTCGCTGTCATTTTTTAAAGTTTGTTTACTGTAAAGAATAACGTACAGGATGGAATGAGACTGGACAGATATGTGTGTATGTGTGTGTATGTGTGTGTGTGAGATACATCTGCACTATCTACACATGCTTTGGACAAGGGGGTTTGTATGTGTGTTTAAAACATATAACACGGAGGACAAGGCAGTTTAAACCACCCGTGTGATGAGTGATATGACTATATATCATATATTTTGTCCTATTGACACAACACTTCTACAATGAAGACACATCGTATGCCGAGAAAGCCTTCTACATGGATAGTGCGAGCCTTTCTCAGAATGATCCTTATTTATGGCCTGATAAAATGACTTCATCTCCCAACACATCTTCACACTGATCTCTGCCCAGGAGAGAGTACTGCTATGGTACAGATCAACAATAGTAAAAAGGCAAAAATTAAATAAACTGCCGATTCCACTATACCCTTTTTTAGTAAATCTATGAGTCCAATATATATTACAAAAATACCTCTTTATCTACAACAAATTACTTTGATATGGTATAATATGTATAGTATGGCGATAGGTGCCAAGGAAAGCTGCACTCTAAGCATGCATGATACATACATTAGGTAATCAAAGGTCAAATGATCATCTAAACTTCTCAGAAATGAAAAAAGCTTTTCGCTTTAAAAGCATTTGTGTGTGGGTGTGTGTGACGTTGACGGGTGACTTCTTAAGGCAAAGACATACTCGAAAGTTAAAACGGCTTCGGACAAGGTCTACACCAACGCTCACAGTCGCCATAGTTGCCCTTGACAACCCAGCATCTTACACACACACAATGAAGGGGACCCTAGCAGCAGATGTTTCAATGGATGGATGACCAGGACGACCTCGCCACCGAACCCCCCCCCTCCCGGCCTTTGAGAGAGAAGAGGTCGCCCCGGGCAACAGGGCGAGGTCTGGCCGGCTCTGCAGTCCCATGGTTCCCATGATGCACGTTTGAGTTCCGTCACACAGCGCGTTGATCACTGTGACTTATTGTGCATAGATAACAAGCCTTGTTCTTCTTCTCCTGCGCTACCACGGGGCCCATGAGGCCCATGAGGCCCACAAGGCCCGGCGCTACCACGGGGCCCATGAGGCCCACAAGGCCCGGCGCTACCACAGGGCCCGGTGCTACCACGGGGCCCGGCGCTACCACGGGGCCCGGTGGTAGGCGCTACCACGGGGGCCCTGCACTACCACGGGGCTGTGTGCTACCACAGGGCTAACGTATACTCCATGTTGATGAAGCCCGGGTTCTTGCGGAGGTCCCAGTAGGTGTTGTTGGAGACCCACCGTTCTCTCTGGTTGGCGTCCACCACTTTCCTGGGGAGACACAGACAGCAGGAGACCCGCAGGGTTACAGACGCAACAATACCCCATAAGAACACTATACTATGTACTATATTATGAAGGTAGATACGATTAGAGTTGTTCAGAGAGAGCAGAAAAGAGCAGAAGAGAGCAAGATTTTGGAGCTAAACGACCAAAAATAGGTTGATGGATTCCCTCGAACCGATCACGGAAGAGACGCCCTGGTCAGAAAATACCTGGGAGCGGTCTAAAATCTAATTTGTCTCATACCGAGGCAGGCACAGTCAACTAGAAATTGATATTCTCACAGCCCATTTCACTCACTAATAGCTGATGTAAGGCGATACCATCTGTAACAGATTAAAAACAAATTATAGCTCTTAAATCTTACCTGCAGCACCTTTAATGAGCCATCAATTAAAAAACAAGTATTCATATTACATTCAGCATAATATGATGTACACTAATTATATTATATATTATACACAAGGCATGAAGGTGGCTTCACCTTGCATTGTGCCTTGTGTATACACAAGGTGTCTGTGTTGAGCTGTGTTGTGTGTGTGTGTGTGTGTGTGTGTGTGTGTGTGTGTTGAGATGTGTGTGTGTGTGTGTGCGTGCGTGTGCGTGCGCGCTCCTACTTAAAGAAGCGTGGCTGATGTCTGATGTTGTTGTCATCGTTCCACTTCCTGCGGACACGCTGCAGGTCTTCGATGCGCTGCTTCTCCGACGACGCCATCTCCAGGTTCCCCTCCTCCAGATGCCTTCGCCGTTCAAACAACAAACATTAACCGGCGTACGTAACAGTGTGTCACAGGCAAGAGTAGCACCCAAGACCGAAGGAAAAACGCAAAACGTGAAGATAAATACGCCCGTTTGACTACAGGAATTGTCGCATTTTCCCATAGTCGAGGCATTGATCTTCATGTGCTGTGGTTTTTTCTTTGTTTTTGTCTTGGCACCAACGCTGGCAGAAGAGAAGAGGACCTGAGTTTGAGTCCCGTGGTGGTGAACTCGGGTGGAAGCTGTCAAAGTATTTCGCCAGCACAAGGCCCCCCTGCCCACTTTCAGTTACACGTATATAAACTAAACTATAAACAAAAAATGATGGATAACAGCTACATATAATAAAACATTCATATTCGCATGCTACAGGAAAAAAACAACACTTATTTAGTTTTTTGACAAAGCAAAGTCACTACCATTTTCTTTTGGTAGGAGGCAGCAACGTTGTGGCTTAACGTTAGCTTTATGGACCCACGGCGTGGGCGGCTTCTTACCTTTGATCGGGTCTGAATCTGGCGTCTGTGGGCGGCAGCGCGTCTTTCAGCTCTGGACAGAGCTCATTGAGCTCTATAGCAAACCTGGTGAAGCCGTAGTACAGCTCGTAGTCTGTGGGCATTGAACCTGGCGAGCACAACCTTCTGGTGAATCCTCCACATCACACATCAACTGCATTGTATCGTAAAATTGTTATTGAAATATCGGGTCATTAGCAAGTGGTATATTGTTTTTAAAGGATGACTTTGGGATTTTTCCATCTGGACCCTATTTTGCCATGATTTTGGGTCACAGGGACTCCTGTATTGAGTACAGTCCTGAGCAAGAGGGCTTCAGCCGTCAGCCGCGAAACGGGCAACAATGCAAAAATATAGGGCATTAGCGTCCCGTCAATGTACGTCCTGTAAAAGTGCTTGTTTCGCCAGATGACAGGCTCAGATTGTTATTAAAAGTGTCGGACATTATGGAAAGAGACATAAAAGAGAAATAAAACATTTGTCTTTACCTTTCGCTTGTCTGTTTTGTTATCGTGTCTAACCAAGTCTCACCAAGGAGAGTTCAGAGCGAGACTTCTCCTTGGTGAGACTTGGCTAGACACTAACAAACAGAAGTTAAAGATATCCTTTAAGTTCACCATGTGACCTTGGAGTGTGTGACGTGTGTGCCCTCTAGTGGTCAGTCGTATATATTTAGGCGGCCTAATGAATAAAGCTCTGGTCAATGCTAATATGTGATGCGAGAGCCAGGGCTTACCTGGCCTCCAGACGCATTTGGCAGAGGGGGGAACGCCGCAGTAGAGGCCCTCGTGCCATTTGCCAAAGAGCCGATGGACAACTTTCCCTTCTTGATCCATCACAAAGCCCTGGACCTCGTTCACATTAGAACTCCAGTAGTTTCCCTGGAAGAGACAAACAGCATGACCCAACGTCTCCTTGTTCATAATGAACATGACTCAGGGTAGGAAATGTACTTTCTTTTTTAATAAAGGTCCTTTTTCCCAGCATGTAATGTTTCGGGGGCATTTTGGATCATTTCCTGGGCAATTGTATCAAATGTTGGGAAATACCTTATTTTTCCTATGTTGCATAACAGACCAACAATCAATTGCTCACTAAGTACAGAAGTTAACTCTTTATTTTTGCGGGGGGCGTTTAGAAGCTCCTGTCATCCCAATGACAAGCCCCCATTAACGTCTGACCCTGCCATGTAATCATGTGGACCTAACATTGAGGGGACCATGTGCCCATTTCAGGGGATAACGTTGTCTACATGGACCGTCAGTTCTTATCTAACACACACAAATTCTGCTTTGGTCATTATTGCTATAAGTATTGATGCATAATGTACCTTGACAAAGGTGAGTTTACACAGACAAGCACTGCTCTTGGTGTTTCTGACGGTGATCTCCCCGTAGTGCTCGATCCAGCGCCTGCCACTGAGGATGTTGTGTACGCAGGTGGTCACCTTGTTCCACTCGTAGTGGTCCCCGAACCTGAAGGACCAATCAGCTGTCAGTTAGCCTTGACCTTAGCCTCGATGTGCTGATCATACCACGGGCCAAGCTACTGAGGTGAGGTAGCAGGGGGCAAAATTATTTTTTTTGTCCAGCGGCCAAATGGCTAGTGAATATTAAAATGTTACCAGCCACCCATTGGGTTGCCATTGTTTTTTCGGCTGGTGAGTGAAGCAAAACCATTTGCATATTTTACCAGCATTTGGCCGGTGGCCGGTTCTATTTTTGTGCCCTGCTAGGTAGCTTGCTAGGTATTCCTCTCAACCAATCACAGAGAACAGAACATGTAAGCTGGAGACCGCTATAGGGCATGTACAACGTCACAGCGCAATGACCGCCTCCATTTTGAAAGCATAAGAGCATTGTAATGTTAGTTATTATGTGGGTAGTAATGTTTTTTGGTCATTGTTTAGTAATTAACTGTGAAATGATTTGTCATTATGGGGGGACACTGTTGTGTTTGAAACTGCCAGTGTTTCTCATGCGAGATGTGGCAAAAAAAAAGTTTTCAAAAAAACGTTGATGGATTCCCCGAACTGATCAGGGAAGAGCTGCCCTGATTCGTCAGAAATGACTCGGGAGCGGTCTAAAAGCGCATTTCACTCACTAACAGCTGACGGATGGCGATGCCATTTGTTACATATTAAACTCATTTAGGCTTGTACAGTGCTACAATAGTACATCTCAATATGTATCCCATGATACATTGTGACGTACAAGCCCTATTGGCAGCTGTTCTGTCATGGGGACATGGAGACCATGGTGTAATTAGACACTAGAAGACATCAGTCCAGAGCAGAGGTCAACACAAAGCAACAAGCGGGAGAAAAGGTCACCTGGGTAGCATCACGTTCACCGTTCCGATCGGGAGGATCTCCATCGACTTCCCCCAGAATTTGTTTTTCCATCTCACATCTGACAAACAAAGAAATAAAATCAATTAAAAGCACAAAACAAAACCTGAATAAATCAGCACAGCGGTTACGTGTGATCACAACATTCACGGAGACATTGTTATCCCCTTCATGAAACCAACAGCTGCCTCATTAACAAGATACACTTTCACTTTCATTTTCCAGGAGATTTCAGCCACAAACTGAATATTTAATAAACCAATCGTCATAAACAGTTATTTTCCCCAAATCCTCATCAAAACGCCAGTTGGCTGATGATGGTACCTTGCCAGAAGGTGAAGTTCTTGGATTCGCAGTGGCAAGCTGAGATGGGAGGATGATGGCTCACCTGAGAGAGAAGATCACATAACCTTACCACACAAGCTGTTCCGAGTAACTCTGTCGTGAGCGGTTAGCCCTTCACGCATAATTCATGCTGCAGTTGAGCTCTCTTTCGCACACCGGGAGAAAACTCTAATGCTCTTCTCGCATGACAACGAGTGGTTGGCTCGTGGTTGGCGAGGGTACTGAACCGAGTACTCATGAGTGCTGGTAACCAATCGTGGAAACGGACATTCACTTTAAGCACTGTTAGCGCACGTTTACTTTGTATGAATGTATCGACATTTCTGTGTTGTTCTTCACAATAAGTTGAAAGATGTGTTTAAAACAGTAACACGGGAGGCACTGACATAGTCCACCAATAGTGCATTTTTTAGCCAGTATAGGACACAATTATCAATATCGTTATTGGTTTATATGTTGATGTGATATGTGACATGACAAAAAAATTATCAATAGGGTTTGTACATCGCAACGTCTCATCGCAATGATCGCCTCCATTTTTGGAAGCATAGGGGCATTGAAATTTTAGTTACTGTGTTGGTAGTCATGGTTTGTTGGTCACTGTTTAGTAATTCATCGTGAAAGGATATCATCATGTTATTGTGGGAAGACATGTGTTTGAAACTACTGTACTACAACTCTCTTGAGTATCGCCAAAAAAAAATAATTTATAATTGATTGCATTTATATAGCGCTTTTCTAGATACTCAAAGCGCTTTTACATAGTGTGTGTGTGTGATATGACACCTCATCTGCTACCAGTGTGTAGCACCCACCTGGGTGATGCACGCTCACCACACACTGGCTCAGCGGAGAGGTATGAAACTATCCAATTAGAGACCAAGGGATGATTAGGTGGCCATGATGGTACAAGAGCCGGGTTGGGAATTTGGCCGGGACACCGGGGTTAGCACCCCTACT
>JAOPJH010000076.1:1220272-1235363 GCA_027122575.1 Merluccius polylepis
CACACACACACACACACACACACACACACACACACACACACACACACACACACACACACACACACACACACACCAGCACCATGTTATCTTAACCACTTACACAACCCTCAAAGACAGCCCGCTTATAGGTTACTGGACCTTAATAGTATTTTATTGTATGTGTAATCTTGTTAATGTGTTGGTGACCTAGACTCAGTGGATCCGGGACTTTTTAATTCCTGTTTCCTTGTTGGCGTGCCAGCTGTGAATTTACCGGACACTGTAATGACATCCACAGTATCCCATTACCATATCATTCATGCTGTCTTACTAAACTTAAGACTGCAATTAAAAAAAGTAATTCAGTAAAAGTAATGATTAATTAGTTAAGTAAGTAAATTAAAACTAATTTTAGAAAGACAATAGGCTTCATATTGTATAAGCTCCAAACACAATGCCTGATAAATAGGTAACTTGTGGGACTAGGCTTGTCCTTCATCATTTTAAATATATTTAGTCAGTGTCCCTCCAGTGGTGTATGATGTCGACGCATGTGACCGGACACAATGTGGTTATTCAGTGTAGAAAACACGGCCAACCAGTGACCACAGTAGGTGTTTGTGTGGCCAATCCCAGACATTATTAGATACTTCCTCATTCCTTCAGCAATGTCGTCTGTCTGCTTTCCTTTCTCTCTCCCTCTTTAAAAAAAAAAAAAATTTTAACCTAAGATTTAGTGACAGTAATCCTGAAGCAGTCATGCCCTTATACAGAATCTGATGCAACATTGAGGTAAGGAGGGTGAAGAGTGAGGCTTCTTATTTTGCATCCTGTTGTTACAGAGTGTTTTACTGGAAACGGACATCAACATTTTGAAGGTGTTACAATCTCTTCGAAGAAGAGCTTTTAATCTCAATGAGTCCCAACTGAATAAATAGGCCTAAAGGTTATTATAATAATCATTTTGTCTGTAACTAACAAGCCACTATTGCCAGGATTACTAAGCAGGTCCAAAATAAATACATGCTCATAATTGAACTAATTATGTTCATTTTGATGTGGTTGTATTTCATAACAAAACTTTATAGGTTGTTGTTGTTGTTTCTTCCTCCTCTGCAAAGCCAAGTACCAGTCACATGCCCTGAGCTTTTCGTGTGACCCAATATCTCGGTTTTGTCACCCAAAGCTCTTGTGAAATATTCCCTTCTGTAAATACATTCTGATGCAGTAGCATAGCTCAGGTTCTGAGCTAGTATATATTACAGACAAATATGCTCACACAGCCTCTGGGACTTCAAATATCAACATTATTCTTACATACTGTATATACACAGCCTGAAACGTTGAACGTCTACATCTGTTGCTCAAGACAACTTGCTGTATACATTTTAGTTGCTTATATTCATTCAACTTTTATAGTAGGCTGTAGTAGTACCTCACATCTAGCCCCATCAATGGTACCGTGTTGGTATATATTAAGTTACAGACATACAACTTCTGACATTTTGACTTAAAAGGAAAACATTTTTGAAATAATAGTTGACAGTAGTTTAATTTTGTTTGATTTTACATACACATACATTTGTTATACATGTTATAGATATTATCAATTAATAAAATAACCATGTCAACTTTTTTACTCTTCATGTTAACTTGGTTGAATGTTAAATTTTTTTTAGGCATATGGAGATTTGTACCATGATATAATTGGCTTAAATTGTTAACACACATTTAAAACACTAAAGAAATTATAAAAAATCATCAGCGGCTGTAGTATAGTATACTAGGGCCGTAGTATACTATACTATACTACGGCCGTAGTATACTATACTATACTACGGCTGTAGTATAGTACTGTAGTATCTGATGGAAATCTAGTGCAACTTGCCTAAAGAACTATTTAGTTCGCTCTCTCTCTCTCTCTCTCTCTCTCTCTCTCTGTCGCCAAATGTTACAAACATGGACATTGTTGTTGGCTGGTGTGTTGTGGTAACACCAGGGGGAATGGAGAAGAGCATCTATTATTCATAATGCTTTGTCCACATGACATTACTGCCTACGTTGTTTCCAGCGTACCGGTACCAAGGGACAGGGTGTGGCAGGTGCCGCAGCTACGCTCCGCACAGCGACAGCAGTAGCAGGGAGCCAGGGACCATCTTTCCCGGTTTCGGCTTGCCATGCTACACTTAGCATGCTACACTTAGCGTGCTACTCTCGCTGCTGCACATAAACACAAGGTGGAGGGAGCGGTGGTGGTGGTGGAGGAGGGGGGGGGCTAACTCGTGACTCGCTTCGCTCTCCTTCCAAAAAAAAATTATAAAATGCCCGTGGTGCCGTCTTTTTCCAGGCCATGGAGCTGATCGACATCCTCTGGAGGCAAGACGTGGACCTGGGAGCCAGGCGCGAGGTCTTCGACTACAGCCACCGCCAGAAGGAGCACGAGCTGCAGAGGAGGCGCGAGCAGGAGGAGGAGAAGAAGCAGCAGCGGCTGAGGGAGGAGGAGAAGGCGCTCCTGGCACAGCTGCAGCTGGATGAGGAGACGGGCGAGTACATCCCCCGGCCGCTGCCCAGCGCCCTGCCGCCGCCAGCAAAGCAGTCGACCGTGACACCACTCGAGGCTACCCAGGTACGCATTTGGACAGGGTTTATTTTAGGGGTTTTCAAGGGCGGCTCCTCTCGTACGTCTCGTCTCTCCTCTCCTCCCCCTACCGACTTGCCCTAATGGACGCTAGTGTGTTGTAGTGGCCAGTAGTAACTAGTAGTTGCTAGGTTACCACCCCATCTTGTGCAAGCTAAGAAAACACAGGTGGAAGGCACAGGTGTAAAACACCAGGTGGCTCTGCAGGTTTGCGTGGCTGCGTTAGTTGATCTAGGCTCTGCATGTTATATAACATTACTTTCTGATTTATTTCTAATGTGATTATTTGCGCCACAAAAACATAACATTACCATATCTATCCTGCAGAATGTGAACTTCCCAGAGGGCGATGACTCCATGTCATTTGACGAATGTATGCAACTGCTGGCAGAGACGTTCCCGCTTGTGGAGACCGTGGAGGTAAGAGCAACACCTAATTTCAGAGTATTAACACATGCACTATAACACCTCCCTAAGCCAAAAGGTCTGTACCATTCTAATCAAGCTTTGTGTGTGTGTGTGTGTGTGTGTGTGTGTGATTTATAGCACACCTCTGCCTGCCTGGACCCTGCCGTGGCTCCAGACCCCAGTAGCAGCAGCAGCAGCAACCACATCCTCATGTCTGCTAAGGAGCCCGCTCTACTCCCTGCCTCGCTCTCCCCGGCCCCCGTCATCGCAGACCAGAGGGCCCCGGAGATGGAGCAGGCTTGGATGGAGCTGTGGTCTCTCCCAGAGTTGCAGGTGCGATGCAGTTTTGTACCGCCACATTTGCATAGTATGGACGTGCCAATGGCCGCAGCCAGACTGAGTTTGTCCTGTGCGGCAGCAGAGCCGGGTCATCTCGCTCTACTTTGATGGGGTTTTCTCAGTGTGACGAGTACCCAGAGCAGCAGGGGCCATTTACATGTTAGTAAAATTATTCAAACAATGGCTAGCTATTGCTCTCGGCTAGCTCACACACCCTGTGTTAGCTACAGATGGTTTGCTTGAATGTTAAGGTGCATTCAGTTGAGACGCTGTGGGACACCATACGCGATGCTAGGTCGCACGTCGTGTTCTCGAGCACGGCAAGTTTAAAACGCACATGAAATCCCCCACAGCTTAAGTCTTTTTGGACTGTACTGCAAATCCATTGGTTGGCGCGTTACGTCATGCGGCGCGCCGCCGGGTCAAATTGCAGCGCCGCTTTCCCCAGAGAAAAACAATGGAGTGGCCTTCGCACCTTTAAAGACATTATAGTGCTAGGGTTTTTTGCAGTAATGTAATATTGATAATGTAGCAATACAAAAGGCTAAGACTAAGTTTTTGAACATATGCTTATACACATTAAACATAATGCACACTTAATGCAGACTAAACTAGTGAAGATAAGTCTACTAGCCGTGCTGCCCTGGTACATAAAAGTAGTAGACCCATTAGTTATGAGCGACATCTGTGTTTGTCCTACGATGACGCCGCTGTGAAAAGGCTTCCAATAGACTGACTGCTTTCTTCAAAGGATACTAGTGTGGATGTGATCTTAGTTGGCGTTTCCTTTGAAACATGCAGTGGCTCACATGCTTGTTGGGAGGATGTTGTCTCTGGACCATTTCCCTTTCCCATTAGCAGACAAAGGCGGGGCTAGTTTAAAATCCTTGACGTTGCATCATATGATTCAGTTCCACTTTGGCCTCGAGTTTTTAACGTTGTGAACCCGTCTTATTCAGCCATCTTGCGTAACACAATTCTTGGTGTAAGCAGTCAGTAAGACATGACTCACAGTGCACGGAGGCAGGAAATGCCATTAACAATTAAATTCTTGCCCTACTTTAAACAAAGTCAAGTGTTACAAAAGTTATTTTTAGTGGTCACTGTTGTATAACTTTCGATTATTTTCATGGTAAAAATACAAACATCAATATCTGCGCTGACACTCGTGTGTAGAGTTTTACAATAACACATTTGAATATAAGAAGTGTTTCAGCACTGCTGTAGTTGTGTGGAGTAGAGTTCTTGGTGAGTATTGTACTTATTCTCATTTTTCTGTTTTCCAGCATTGCCTGAACTTGCAAATGGAGGAGCCAACTGCATACCTTCCCACAAGCAGCCCCGAAGTACAGGATGGAAATTATACATACACCAACGTGGGGCCAAACCCAGTGGACGCCTGCCCCCCCACCTTCATCAATACCTTTGAGGAAGTCTTTCCGGATATGGTCACACCAGAACCGATGTTGGTCAACGGCAACTTGGATGCAGAAGTTTTCTGCGAGACCTTCTACCCTGACCCCGTCCTCTGTGCGCCGGAGAGCGACGAAGCCCATGTGATGGAGCACAAAGAAAGCGGCACATTGCCAGAGTTACCAAAAAAGCCTCCTTTAAATGCCATGGACCTTCACAGCCCCTCACCCCGAGATGCACTCGAGAGATGCAAACAGGAGGCGATGCCGGAATTACCGGACTCAGATTCAGGGATCTCCCAGAATACCAGCCCGCACGCCAGCTCCCCGGAGAAGTCCGTCTACGGCGACGGCTCGTTTGGGTTCAGCGACAGCGACGTGGAGGAGCTGGACATCAACCCCGGGAGCGCAGAGTCCGATTACTCCGAGATGTTCTCTTTGAATTTCCAACCTGACGACTTCCAGCAAAGTGCTCTTATGGTGCCGCACACCGGTCAGTCAGACCAGCAGCAGGACAAGAAGCCCAAGCAACACAAGTCACAGCCCGCGGAGGACGGCGGACAGAGCGACGGGCCCTTCACCAAAGACAAACAGAAGAGGCGCTCGGAGGTGCGTCTCTCCCGAGACGAGCAGCGGGCCAGGGCCCTCCAAATACCCTTCGCCGTGGACATGATCATCAACCTCCCCGTGGACGACTTCAACGAGCTGATGTCCAAGCACCAACTCAACGAGGCCCAGCTGGCCCTGGTCCGGGACATTCGCCGCCGCGGCAAGAACAAGGTGGCGGCGCAGAACTGCCGCAAGCGCAAGATGGAGAACATCGTGGGGCTGGAGTACGAGCTGGACTCCCTCAAGGAGGAGAAGGAGCTCCTGCAGAAAGAGAGGAGCCAGACCGGCAGCAGTCTGCGGAAGATGAAGCAGCAGCTGAGCACCCTTTACCTGGAGGTCTTCAGCATGCTGAGAGACGAAGAGGGCAAGCGCTACTCTCCGTCCGACTACTCCCTCCAGCAGACCACCGACGGCAGCGTGTTTCTGGTTCCACGCACTAAAAAGACACACGTCGGGAAGAGCAAAGAACACAAGCTTGCATCGGCTGATTAATATGGTACTGCATAATCGTCGTAGTAGTAATTATACTATGCAATAACTTTGTAGTTACTCGGCTTTAAGAATATGTAGATCAGCAGTGCTATTATATAGTTATTGCTTTCTCCTCCCAAATCTTGTAATATTTTTGATATTTTACTTCTTTTGTACTGCTTTCTAATATTGAGATTCTTTTCCTATATTGTTTGTAAATATAAACGTTTCCTTGCCATTCAAATATGTATTGTACTGTATATATATTTTAGTATTCTAAGAAACTTGTTTCAATCACTGTTACTTTGTTAAAGCTTTGATTTGCTGACTCGATTTCTTTTTTTAAGTCCCTTTGCCTTTCAATAAATACGTTTCCTACACCACATCTTCATGGTCTTCTCTGGGGTCTTTTAACTCGACATTGTGCTGGAGTGTTACTGCAGCTTTAACCAGCCAAATTCCATACTGCTGCCAGATGGACATGGTTTAAGTACCACCAGGATTACGTCATTTACCACATGCTTGTTTATTGGCAACGTGACCGCGAGGCGTAAAAAACAATTCAGGAAACTCAAGCCAAGCAAGTTAGTAGGACATCAAGTGCCCTAAAGTGCCAAAGGGATTAGCCACCTTTTATTAAAGACAATGCAGCTCCTAAAATAGATTCACCTGAGTAACCCTGTACACACATAACTGCATTCATTATATTGCGCAACTGATTCAACTTGTCTATGAGCTCATGTGTGAAGCGGGCATAACGACTTCAAAAAGGTACACTGGCCAGTCCGGTTCACAAGCAGCTCACCGCACAATGCACCGCACGTATTTGCTCATGGAAAACACAGCCCCACCTTTGAACACCATTTTCCCTTTTCTCAAACACCGTTGGTTACAAGGTAAATGTATTATGAAATCAGACCGTCTGCACGCCCATAACAAACTAAAAAACAGCCTCAACCTTGTGACTACAGTTTAGAGTAAAGTAGGGCATAGTATTATGTAGTATGGGGGACCACCAAAGCACTGAACATCAAATATAGCATTAAATTAATAAGTATATAAAGACAGTAATGTTCAATAATGTGCCGATATGTTCCACATTATTATTAAATATATTTCACACCAGACATCACATCAGAATGGTCTATTTCATAATAACATGACTGACTTTAGCTGTCATTCAATCCAAAGTTTCTATGACAACTCCGCAGCATTCACTTTCTTTGACAGCCAACGTTGTCATGTTATGAAATGCTGAATTACAAAAAATAACCAGTCGGGAATAATGTAGGCCACTATGAAATTGAATTAAATACAAGGTTATAGCTGAGAAATGTATTTAATGTGGAAAATATCAGTACATTATTTAACATTGAAATACATTTCCATATATAATCATGTATTTATATATTCATTAATTTAATCATTTATGGTCCACTATGAGTACCACACGAAACAATAGCTTGAGGAAAAAAAAAATCACTTGCATTGATGAATATTTAATTTATTTTATTGATGCAGAACATATCAATTTAAACTGAATACTTTGTGAAAACAGTGTATAGGCCGACGTCGATTAAGGCCTGAAAACTATGGCGTGGTCTAATTAAAAGAGCACGATATTGACTTTACTCTTCAGAACAAGCAAGTGAAAACAAGAAACAGCATCCATGTTGGTGTAAAAGCGTGTTGAAGATTTGGAACCCACTTACCATTAAAATTCAACCTCAACCCAAGCACACAGATGGTTTAATGCTGTTCAAATGAAGATGGAAGCTTTTAACCACATGTTCAAAGTTTATTCTTGACATCTATACTGCAGAGGAGCAATGGAAATTCTGCCCATTTAAAAAAACACACAAAACATGTACATCCCTGAACATAACACTGCACATTACAAAATAAAGGTTCAGCAGTGTTTTACCATGACTGTATTTCAAATAAACAGAATTGTGTACATTTCTGATTAATAGCCTTGTGCAGTAATAATTCTCAATGGGTGCGGTTCTTTCAATAGTGGGCCTAATGTGAGTGTACCATGTGAATAAAGATACAGGTGTGATAATATGGAGACAACTTTAAAACCCTCGGCCAACCTCCTGGTTCTAGGGAGCTTTCACACCTAAGCTGTTTGGTCCATTTTAATCAAACCCTGGAACCCAATTTCCCCGATAGAACGGTTTGTTTGGGGCGATGTGAACGCTCATTCGAACTCTGGTGCGGACCAAACCAACTAACTCTGGTCCGGTTAAAAACGAAGCGGTCCGCTTCCAAGGGAACGCTGGCTCGGTTCGCTTTAGGTGTGAACGTGATCCGAATCGACTACGCAAAGCGAAACAAAAAAGGGTGCATTATGGGTTGAAGGTGGCAAGTTTCTTCACACACAGGGAAATCAATAGCCAGGTAGACGTATACAAAAACGACATATGTAGCATGACGATTACATCACACGCTCTTGTAGAAATACACAAAAACATTAGTTTTTTTATAAAATATGTAAATTATTTTGTGACAGAATGTTTGAAATGTGGTAACTCAATGTTGCATAAAAGAAGCTCAAGAAGCTTCCTCAACAATATATCTATTTTGTCCGAGTGTACCTTAGCTTTTCTGTCCAATAAACGACCAACCTGCTCGATTGTGAGGGATTTGTTGACAATGTTTAGTTTGCCTAAAAAAGTCCAGTGTGAACACTAAAACCAAATGAAAAATGCAACAAATTATCAACTCAACCCCTGAATCCGGCCGAGTCTACCGAACTATAGGTGTGAAAGAATCAGACAGACTACCAAACTATAAGTGTGAAAGCCCCCTTAATCTAATCCAGCTACCTTTTGACTTCAAACATCTTCCTGTCAGACTAAAAACCAAAACACATACAGTATATTTGGAGTATAGTGTTGCCTTTAAGGTTGAACCTGTGGTACGACATAGAATAGGGGGTTTCATTGCCGGTTACAATCGAGTATGAAGCAATAGTGGGAGTCAACCTACTGGGTCTACCTTTAAAGACAACACCAATCCTTTCACAACATTCCCTTTTCAGGAGTGGCAGTGCATTGTTGGCAGCCTTGCATAGTATTTTGAAAAACAAATCTTACCCATCCAGTACCTTCTTTGTTATCAGGTCTTTACAGATTTTCATGAAGAGAAATCCTCTTTCCAAATCTGCAAATCAAGCAAAGCAGTTACTCTTACCTGGTCCATCTTCCCAAGCAAGCTTTAGTGAAATACTCACTCCCTTCTCTTCTGTTAGGTCTGAACTCTAGAATGTGATGGGAAAACTGCAGTATCTGACTCCAATGTGTCCAGGTACTAGTCTTTCTTCGCTAGCATCGGCTGTCGGAAGGTTTAGCTAGCCTTGGGAAAAAAAATGGACGCTCACTACCGGGGCGGACACTGCAATCTTTCCTCCATTGGCGGTGTGCTTGACGCTGCCTTCTCTCTGTCTCTCTCAACATGCTGCCTGGTCGCTGGGGCTGAAGAGGTCCTGTCTGCAATCTTCCAGACTAGCGATGCTGAGGGCCACACATGGAGGAGCTCCTGGCTGTTACACTCCTACTCGCTCAACACTTGCACATGTGAAGTCTGTGGGCCCTTGCCTGAGGACTCTACTCAAACCTCCCTTGTCTTCCGACCGGGATCAAATAAATAAAAAATACATGTGGAAAACAACTTTTTTTTTTCTTTTTTTTTGGACAAAAACTTTTGTATACAATTGTATATAATTGTATATAATTTTTGTATACCTCATCATTACAAGGTATTGACAGAGAAATGAATACACTTCTGATGAAGACCTTTTGCTGACCCAATGACGCACTGAACTTCATGGCACTTTACTACACAATTTTATTTGTTTTCTACTTCTCAAAATACTTGAACAGTCTAGAATTCTGCTTTCTGCGTACAAGTAGAGTGAAAGATCCCTTAATTCTAATTCAGACTGTATTATTTGTAGACACCGACACACTAAAAAAAGGAAATACATACTCTGCTTCAAATACAGAATCAAAATACACGCTTCAACTGAGCATTCATAATAACTTCAACAAAACGAATCATTCTAGGTAAAAGGGTGTATGTCTAAGCCATAGTTGACAAATAGGTTGGTTTCAAAAGGCAAAAATACGAGCAGAAATCTAATCTACAGGAAAGAAAATGAAATAAAAATTATATAGGGAACTGACTTCAGGTGTAAAAAAAAAAAAAGTATACTTTTTTTCCTACCATAGGCACAATACATACACTTCAGATGCACAGAAGGAAAAAAAATGTTGAGAAGGGACAGATCTACCACAAGTACGGAACGGTAGCATCTACACTTTTTCCATCAAAGTCCTTTGTTTTTCTCCAATTACATCTCCCATTTAGCTGCGGTTATGTGTCTGACTCACTGCCTCAACGTAACCTGCGGCTTTCCTGACAATTCCTTTGCTCACCTCCTCGCCTCTCCTGCTAAGAACTGAAGCCTGTTGAATGGATACAGGATAAAACAAAGTTAATCTACGCTTCACGTGTGCACTCTGTACTCTTGTGTGTTCAGCATCCGAGCAGACAGTGAACTTACCGGGGGAGGGGGGAGGGGTCATTCACACAGTTAGTATCGCCGAGAGCCATAGCCTCCTCCACTACCGCCTCCTCCACCACCACTACTGCTGCCACCACCACCACCACCACCAGAGCCATATCCACCTGGAGAGAAAAATGTATTCATTGAAGTACATACTTGAAATGCAGGACTACAATGTATGTATGGAGATAATACACTGAGATAAGAGTCAGAGGGATACGATACTTGTACATCACAATGCATCATCGGAGTCTCACCTCCATATGGTCCACTAGAGTTTCTACCAAAGTTGTTTCCCTTCATTGGGCCATAATTGGACTGGCCTCCACTGTAGTTTCCAAAGTCATTGTAATTCCCCCCTCCACCGCCGCCGCTGCCAAAGTTTCCTGAAAGTGACAAGAGTCTGATTTCAACACAGTGGAGCATAGTAGCGTACCACTAACTTATAGGAAATGGCAATGGCAACTGAAAAAGAAATCAGTTAACACAAGATACTGCACGAGATTGAAACTGGAAGTGGTACCTCCGTCGTTGTAGCCATCATTGTATCCCCCACCGAAGCCCCCGCCCTGGTTTCCATAGCCATGACCGCCACCGCCACCACCATAGCCCCCTCCTCCCCCGCCCCCACGGCCACCGCCAAAACCTGGTCCTCCGCCGTAGTTTCCACCTGGAGAAGAAAATATTGTTCATAGATATTTATAGTAAACATTTATTACATTAAACTTTTATTTGAATAGATCCAACAGTTAATAACCTCATTATTCTACCTCACAGTATCCTGAATGAATAAGAATGTTGCCCTGTGACGATCTTTGTAGCGATGAGATAACGCATTCATGAAACTAACATTAGATGTCCTTAAAGGCCAGTGCTAAGAAACGTGTCTGTGGATTCTATCCACCGAGTTGATTGCGAACCCCCCCCCAATACAAATCAAAACAGTGAGCTACTAGGACAAAAGGAACAGGGATTCAGGAGAGAACCCGATTTGCATAAAGGCAAAGTGGCGAAAGAGATGAAGACTCGATTGATTGAATTGATTTGATTGAAATGAAACCCAAATAACCCCCCCGGGTCGACCCCCCCCATCAGTTGCCCACCATCGCCATATCCATCGTTGTATCCATCTCCGCCATAACCTCCTCGCCCTCCTCCGTAGCCACCTGTAAAATGGTTATTGTATGTCATGTTTAAAGTGTAAACTGAATATGTAGAAGCATAGATGCGTGTGTGTGTGTGTGTGTAAAGCAGTGTTTCTCAATCCTGGTCCTCGGGGAACACTGCTCTGCATGTTGTAGATGTTTCCTGCTCCAACACACCTGATTCAGATGAGTGGCTCGTTATCAGGCCACTGCAGAGCTTGATGACGAGCTGATCATTTGAATCAGGTGTGGTGGAGGAGGAACACATCTACAACATGCAGGGCAGCGTTCCCCGAGGACCAGGATTGAAAAACACTGGTGGAAAGAAAGGTGCCCACCTCTGAAGTTGCCGCCTCCATAATTACCCCCCCTGTCCATGAAATTTCCAGACCCACCTCCTCTGCCTGTAATGGAAAGACACTTTCTTTAGACAAAGTTCCTAACCAGGGCTGCCACTAGCGGTCATTTTTATTGTCGAGTAAGCAAACCATTTTTTCCCCATTCATTATTTAGTCTAGAAATTGTCATAAATGACAGCAAATGCAACCACAAGTTACAAGAGACCAAAGTGATGTATTTGCTTGCTTTATGTTTGCAAAAGTTTCTACTGTATTTGTACTTGAAAAATGACCTAAACGATTAATCGATTATAAAATGTTTGTTATAAAATGTAGATTGACTAATCGTTGCAGCCCTATTCCTAACATGACATGAATGGGTTAAGACTCTACGAGTGTAAAGATACTTACTCCGCTGGTTGGACACCGCGTTCATCTCTTGTTTCGAGAGGGCTTTCCTCACCTCGCAGTTGTAAGAGTTGATTGTGTGGTATTTCTGGACTGTAACGTCAACCGGACAACAAAATGTGAGACGCCATATATTATAACACCATTATACAGGAAGTACTGTAGTGCTGCAGACATTCCCTGGCTTACAAATTCTCCAGATGTAAGAAAACACATTTGTTTGGTACAGAACCCAACAAATGTCACATCATGATTTTAAGTTTTTCAATGAAAATGAAAATTGTGATGCAAAAATGATCAAGTCCTTCTCACGCGTGTTGTCGGGTCCGATATTCATATGAAACATACCGACAATTTTGTCCACAGTGTCATGGTCATCGAAGGTCACGAAGCAGAAGCCCCTCCTCTTCCCCGTGGAGCGCTCCTCCATGATCTCCACGCACTCGATCCGGCCGTACTTCTCAAAGTACTCCTGGATGTGGTACTCCTCCGTGTCCTCCTTGATACCGCCCACGAAGATCTTCTTCACCGTCAGATGGGCCCCGGGTCTACAAGAGTCCTGAAAGAGACACGGTAAGACCATGTGGGGGTTAGGGGGGGGTGTCGTACGCTGTGGCCTGTGAAGCCCTTTGAGCCTAACTGTGATGAAGGCTATTACAAATAAAATAGACTCGATCTAGAATCATCCCAGACCGGAAATTTGAGAGACAGGACAGAAATAATAATTTAAAAAGAGGGTTACAAAAATATTTCTTTGGTGCAACTTGAGCTCACTACAACACCCTTACATGAGCAGATCACAAATTGTACGAGGAAATAAACATTCTTTGAATCGGCGCAACGCTCGTCTACCTCTCGGGAAACGGCCCTCTTGGGCTCCACCACTCTCCCGTCCACTTTGTGCGGTCTGGCGCTCATCGCTTCATCCACCTCGCTTCCGTTGGAGTATGTGACGAAGCCGAAGCCCCTGGACCTCTTGTTGTTGGGATCCCTCATCACCTGCAAGACAGCAAACATCTCCGCTAGGGCTGGGCAACATATCGATGTTGTGATACGAGAATAGACGTCTCGTATATCGCGAGTACTTTATAGAAAATAGTCGCGTACCTTTCATTTGTCAAGTATTAGATTCACACAGGAGTATACACAAACAGGCTTTACCATGTGTTTAGAAAAAAGAAAAACCCAGATATAGGTCATTTAATATCTCGATAACAATCACTATCCGGCATGTTTTTTGGTAATTCAATATTTATTTATTGACTGACCAGAAAACATGCTATAGCCCTAATCTTTGCCATTTGGCGCACATAGTATACAGTACATACCACGCAGTCTGTGAGCGTTCCCCATTGCTCAAAATGGGCCCTCAAGCTTTCTTCGGTGGTTTCAAAACTCAGACCCCCGATGAACAGCTTCCTGAGCTGCTCAGGTTCCTTGGAATCACGACACTGGAAACGCATGCGAGGAAAACATGAGTTGGTGCACGGACATGAGTTAGAGGCACAGACAACCTGAGATGGTGCTAGACATGAGTTACTGCACAGACAACCAGATATGGCGCATGGACATGAGTTATTGTATTACATTGAATTGAATTTCAGAAGCAGGGCTGTGCAGCGCTGGTTCACTGTGCGTTTTGCAAGACTGCTGTGCATCCAACTGCTCAGGGCTAAACAAAAGGATGATGGATTTCATTATTACAAAATGGGTTATTGAATGTGAAAGGGAGCCCCGGGGGGGGGGGGGTAAGATTGGCAGCCGTGTAGATTAATACGCAACAGACCAGGCCCATCAGACCAGGCCGGCCCACCACATTAGGCCCATCAGACCAGTGCCACTAGACCAGACCCACCACATTATGCCCACTGGACCAGTGCCACCAGACCAGACCCACCACATTAGGCCCATCAGATCAGTGCCACCATCCCAGGCCCATCAGACCAGGACCAGGACCTGACCCGGGCCTGGTCTGGTCTGCCATAGCCAGACCTAGCTGTTAGCATTAGCTTGCGTCTGCTAACATTGTGAACGCCTTAAACCCGGACGCCGAAGCACCGCGCGCTTTATTCGATGTGCGCTCGCGACACCAACAACACAACAATGACGCCTTTAGATATGGACGTGCGTGCCGGCGATACCGTACAAACGGTCCGCCGCGGCCGTGCGGCTCTCTGATAGCGGGGGCAGCCGATGCTATCAGGCTAAGCTAACTGATGGCTAAGCTAACCGAGGCTAAGCTAACTTAAATGGCGCTCGTGGCGCTTGACCCGCTGCAAAGAAAGGAAAACCGCAGAACAGGGCGATTTGGACGTCGTTTCACGTCTATACTGCATGCATTATGCGATAATAAGTGTAACCATTGACGGCTGTTAGTGTCGTCGTTTCCTCGACATTATGCAATTTGAGAAAATAATTGAGAGCAAATCACCTCCATTTCGTGGACGACTACAGGCGCAGAGCGGAACAGGTCACGTGACGATGATGTCCAAGTCCCGCGAGAATCGCAACGCGTTTTTAAAATCTTTATTACATGTATTGGTTTCTCTCTCCGTGCAGTTTCTACGCTATGTTGTTCAACATTATTGATCGTTTTTATCATCGCGTGTGTAGGTATGAATCACCAAGAAAAACATACACTGCGCAATATATATTGACATGTAAAAGCCTACATGTAATGTCGTACAAAAAACACAAAAAAACAACAACCATATATAGATAAATGGGTGGGTGGATGGATGGATGGATAGATGGGTGGATGATAGATGGAT
>JAOPJH010000076.1:1338209-1352036 GCA_027122575.1 Merluccius polylepis
CACACCAAGCTGTGCACGCATGGTACATATAACGTGTTTATAGCGTGCTTTCGGCTGCCTTCGTCCAAACGGCAGGAGAGCTATCGGTTAAGGGAGGCAGGAAAGGCGAGAGTCTATGCGGTGGTGGGTGGGTGGGGGATGGGGTGCTGTGGGAGAAGGCCAATCCAACAATCTTTCATTTCATTCACCATTTATAAGGAGATATAATGGCCATGGTTTCTCTCTCCTCTCTCCACTCAAGATGATGTATATGTTTCAGAAAAAGCGTTCAAATGAAGTAGGCCTAATAATATATATATATATTTTTTTATAGCAAACGGTCAATATAAAATATTAGAACAGGTGGGTTTTCTAAATGTGTTTCATTGGGAGCATATATAGATGTATGATAACTAAATAAAACATTAGGTGTCTACATTCCTACTGTATGCTGGTGGCTCCGGAAGGCAAAGTGGTCGCCGTGCATAACAATTGCACCTGTCAGTGTGGACTGCAGCAAAATTTATGACCGCAAATGTTATGGTTGTAAACGCCCCGGAGAGGACTAAAAAGCCCTACACTCCTGCTGCCGCGTAACTCTTAGAAGTGTAAAACTACGCGTAGGTGGAAGGCAGGGGAAAGAATTTTATACTCAATGAGCTCTGCCTGTGAGGAATGGGTTTATAAACTGTGTCCCGGCTGCAGGGGCTCCTGCTACAGGGGCTCTTGCTGCTGCTGCTCCTGCAGAGCTCGCCTCGCTCCTCCCCGGGCCGAAGCGCACCATGTCCGAGGCTACTTTGTTGATATGGAGGGGAATCGAACCTAGTTTTTCTGTTAACATTCACATGGAATTCGTGCGATAACGCTTTAACATTGTATCAGGTGTATGTGGCGTGCAGACTATATAGGCCTATTATCAGTCGTATAAAAGAAGGAAGAGGTACGTTTTTGAATTATTATTATTATTTTTATATAGACCTATAGGCTATAGCCTTTATTTTTAGTCAGGGGTAGTATTTGAGGCCTACATTTTGAACCTTTAGTAGGCCTTTGTTTGCCTTGGAAACCAATTCATAGCCAAATGTTAGAGCTATTATATTCTTATTACCTTACTCAAGTGTTTTTCCAACTTGTTTATGATTTACGGGCTATCAAAGAGATTAGCTAGTGTGGAAGATGCCTTTAAATTAGGCTTTCATTTCACTCAGGCTATCGGTTCGCCGTTACACATTTTGTTTTTGTTTTCATTAAAAAAATATCACTCACCGTAATTTGCGCAGATGTGTTTTCTACTCCTCACGCATTCATCACTGCAACACTCTGGACCTGGGAGAGAAGTAAACAACACATTCAATCTTTTTGTATTTTAATCAAACATGGAATTAGTTTCAACCATCTTGGGTTTACTTTCACAAACGAACAAAAATCAGATTGATAGCCCTTGGTATTATTATTATTATTATTATTATTATTATAGCAGGCCTATATCTATGATAGACACGAGCAATATTTGTACGTGAAAAACTGCAAATATTGTGTTGACAAATTTGGGAAATTTAAAATTAGGTCTACGCCTATATATATTTTAATTTCACAAATTTGTGAAATTAAAAATGAGTCCTAGGCCTATATATATTTTTTTAATTACACAAATTTGTGAAATAAAAAATTGGGCCTATATACATTTATTTAAATGTAAGAACGTGACTTCCATGGCTAGTGAGATGAAGAACGCACTCCCAGTGCTTCGAAGAGAAATGTCTTACATGTGCACTTTTGAACAAAGAGCAAGACCAAATATTTAGCAGTCATAAGCTTTTTAGGTGACCTTTGGGTCATTCAGCATTACCACAAAGTTTAATGAACAACGAGCAGTTTGCTCTCAAATCAGCCACAACGAAGCCCAGGGCTTTTTTATCCGGGATACACCAAAAGAGGAGAGACGTGACTATTGACTGCGGGTGACTTAAGACGAGGGGTATAAATCTCAGAAAATGCGTTGTTAAAGGGTTGTAATTGAATCCTGAATCTCCTAGTTTCTCTCCCTTAATAGAAAATAATGGTCGTATGGAATTAATATGCACCTAAATTGCATATTAAGCCGTTAAATTAAAGAGTGCTTTCCATTTGGATTTTTTTAGGAGTGGGCCTATAGGCCTAGGCTATCTAAAATTGGCCCTCGGACTACCGGGATATGTTTTAAGGGCTTTTGAATATATAGTGTTGCGTCTAGTACCAGACATGGTCGTCTTTTCAAACAGCAGTGTTTTTCGCCTACGCGTTGTTACGGTAAGTTTGGTTCGCACAATGGCCTCTGCGTCGAGCGGTCCATGTGGACGTGTTAACGCACTTCATCAAAGCCTCTTAGGAAGCCTACGCAATGTCGGTATACATCATAATTAAAAGAAAGGTTATTCAGCATTATTAATAAAATGTTTTTGTATTTTTAGAAAATAATGGATATTGTCGAAAGTCATTGGAATAGGCCTAAGGCAGTAGTCGACGATGTATGGTATTTATATTTTATTTATTATCAATTGTTATTTGTTTCTTGGAAAGAGCATGAATAGATTTGGCACAGCCGTGTTTGCTGTATCCCTCATTCAAGGAATATTTGTGGTAAAGAGAACAGTTTCTTGTCCTTCGTCCACGGAGAAGCGCGCCAGACTGCAGTAAAAACAGAATAAAATGTGACTTGTAATTTATTGGGAAATTTAGCCAATTTAGAACTAAAACCTTGTTGAAAAATGTTGTCGTATAAAGCCTACATGTGGCAAATAGTCGACTTTTGAAAAGTTGAATTCTTAGAAATAAATATTATTATACATCACACATCAGCTAGTAGGCTATTAAATCGTAAATGCGTTTGGTATGTTTGGTCCAAACTGACCTAAAAGAATACACTGACATATTGCAGTAGCCTAAATGGTTAAATACATCAGAAATAATACACAGAGAAACATTTGCATTGATTCTGTATCATTATCAAAAGCCGTGTCCCACCCAACATATAGCCCTAATATCAATACATGTAAAATATAACGTTGCAGGTGAACAAAGCCATAGTTATAACCACATAAATCACGCTAACGGCACCTTGACGATAAGACAACAAATTAACGTGATTTACGATCTAAGAGAACCAAATGAAAAGTTCTTCCCATAGTTCCTCTTTTCGGTGGGCTTTCATTTAAAACGGAAAAGTGTTTGAAAACCTCCAATGCCCAACCATGTTGTCAGCAATATCTGAAAAATAAATATTGTAACAACCATCCCAGCTTTGAAATGCATAGTCGCCGTGGCTATATCCATGTAATTGACAACGAGAGCAATATTAATAAGCATCGCCTTCTCGAATGAAATAAATCACGTTTATTTCCTTGCATTATATTAACCCACGGTTAAAGGTTGCATTTTGCCATGCAATTGCTTACCTGTGTATCAATTCATCATATAGCGGTGGCCCCTCAGACTCAATTGCTTTCCACGCAGTCTCTAGAATAAATCCTTCACCCTTTCTCTGTAGACAATGCTGTCCTAACCCAATGCAGACAGTATTCCCGATAGAATGGAAGGGCTCGCATTCAACTACCAATAAAAACCCAACAAGGTATCCGTATTTCCCCCCCAAAAAAAATCCCTGGCAATCAATCAGCCGTTGAGATTTGCAGGAATTCAAAACATATTTGGGCTACATATGTCGAGCTATAGGATTTGGCCGTTTGGGAACCTTTATGATGACAAAAGGCTCTGCCTTAAGATACAAGCATATTTGTTCACGTGATCAGATTGTATTCTGTCAGGCTGTTTCTATAACCAAGCCTTAGCCTACCTCACGAATCCATTTTCATAAAGGGTGGCGTTTGTTTTCCCATCTGAGATGTAGGCTATAGGCTACATACCATTTAACTATATTTATATATGTTTCTGTGTTCTTTCTTTCAGTTAAACCGGCATTGTAACTTTCTTTCATAACACTATTAAATACATCGAGGGGTTTGGATGAATACATTCCGGAATTGTGTCAGGATTGCATCAATAAAATGTCTAGGCCTACTATCGTGCTGTTTATTTGAAATGCTCTTATTAATGTTCATTTTCGTTGGTGTAATCAGCTTATAATAATTTTGGGCCAAGGAAAAGTCTAAATAGGGCTATACGCGAGTTCGGATGATATAAACAATTAACAATTGCATTTCAACCCCATGGACAATAAGTACCGTTTGTCTGCCAATTCTGTCGCCGTTATTAATGTCTTCCATATTTTATAATGATAGTTTGAATCGATACATTTTTTTTCAACAATGGATGCTAA
Organism: Merluccius polylepis; assembly: GCA_027122575.1. Taxonomy (NCBI): domain Eukaryota; kingdom Metazoa; phylum Chordata; class Actinopteri; order Gadiformes; family Merlucciidae; genus Merluccius; species Merluccius polylepis. The sequence goes on from JAOPJH010000076.1 coordinate 1,342,504, forward strand.
CTGAGACTCGAGATTGTATGCAAATAAATCCCAGAATAACCCCTCTATTGTTTGGTGAGCCTGTTGTCTGGCAGTGTCGAGGCTTACGGCAGGCATCTTTCTAGCCCTCAGAGTGCACAAAAATGAGGGCATTGTCTTTTTTTCGATGAAGAAAAAGAAAATTGATTTAAAAAATGTGAGATCGTATACTGCTCATCGACTGGAGGATGGAGATGTGGTGGTAAAAGCATCACAGGTCGCACGGTAAGTTATCCACTGCTTCAAGGAGAGGGATCGGGGCCGCTAGCGTCGGAGCATATGTTCAGGGGGTAATAAAAGTGAAAGATTTACAGTTTTCGCCCGGCCCCCCAACAGCCTCGCACCCTTTAAAAAATGACTGCCAATGATTTACTACTTGGTAAGGTCTGTCAACCTGCCCAAACTTCCCCAACTCCCCAAAATTAAACTCGAATCTTCCTCAAAATAAAAAACAATGTAGGTCTATTTACCACGACATATATCAGCCTATCACGAAATGACGTGATGTGTTTTATTTTAAGGATATACAAATAGGTAATTTATCATGAAATAATTGTACTCGTGTGCTATTGTGAAATGTTTTGCCCTAGGTATCCTTTAAATATTCAATGGCGAAATTGGCGACTGAATGAGCCCTACACAGTTGTATTTTTCCAGAAATAGTCACTCACCAACTCGTTCGCAATTAAAGAAAAAAGCATATATCAAGCATTTAAGCTCGATAGTATAACATGCAAACATTTCCCATTGTATTGCCAGCGTATTTAAATAAAACATACACATCCTACACACAAGTCTGACTACTGCAACACACGATAAATCTGTTTAGAGCGCACACATCAAAGGGCGCAATATATCATACATCTGACAGACATCGCCCATTTACCACCACAGTCACAAAAAAGCTGAAAAATTACCTACCGAGCATCCATCGCCTCGGATGTGGTGCTAAAGTGCCGAAGTACAGTTGCTCCGAGTACCGGACCGGTTGGATATTATTTTCTTGGGGATCTCTTCAGTTTTCAAGTCTGATAGAGTCCTCGCGATTAATGACGACGCCGTGTTTCTAGGGGGACGTGCTGCATTAATTATTTAGACAATCACGTGGTCAAGCATAGGGAGCGGAGTGGTATAGCCTCGGAATTATATCTCAGAATGCAGACAGCACAGTTTAATACATCTTAGGGGGGGCAGTCTGGCTCGGCGCTGCTTCCACTACCAACAGCTGGGAATCAAATATGGCCGTACGTGAGCCATGGCAAACAGGACGACGAAGTGATTCTACATTCGGTGCAATGTCATTGAAAATGGCACTGCCTCTGGCTCCCGTGTATCCCTCTCAGACATGTAGGTCAACGTAAAGCTCCGCTACGCGCACGGTTTCTCTGACCTGATTGCATTCTGTTTGTGTGCACGGATACACAGGGTGTGTTTAGCCTTGGTGATAGCACCAGAGGGTAAATGACAATATAAAAATGATGTATGCATATCATTAGAGACGGATATTCTTGTGCTTGATCAAAAACCACTAGTTATTTAATATATAGGCTATTTGAACGTAATGCTTGTGGTTTTTCACAATATCTACTATTGTGGTCCAGCCTCCCTCACCCCCACCCATCTTTTTTTCCTCTTCTTTTTCTCCTGAATGTGAGGTTGCTGTTGCCTGCTCTAACAGACTGGCTGTTGGTACCCATCACCTTTGTTTAGGCTGCTCATTCAGGAACCGTGAGGCGCGTGCACGTGCAACTACAAAGACACGCGCATGGATGAGCACACAGGAGTTACACCATACATGTAGCCTGCACGCGCAGGCAGGCCTGGGCCTGTATAGTCGCCATGGAGATGGACACACACTGCCCAACGTTTAAAGGTTTAAAGGTTTTTTGTTGCAAATGTTAGGTTGCATTTTCCATCCTATCCGTGGTATTTGACTGAAAACGTATGTTGGTAAAGTTAGTCTATCTCCGTCCAGCACGCATGCAGGTCTATGAGGCTTGCAGTGAAACACAGACGATTGCAGCAGGACTCAGCCAAGGTGGCTTGTTTATCAGGAGGCCCACTGTGCATGCCTACATGCAGAATCACGTTTCACTTACTTGGTTGTAGGCCTGTAATACGATGTAATGTCTTCCTATCTAGGTATAAAAAGGGTCGCAATTCAATAAAAGCTGTAGGCTACAGCTGTTACTGGAAGCAACAGTGGATGCTTCCAGTAAGACATTACAACTAATAGGCCTACTTAAACAAAGGCCAATGGAAATTCAATGGAAACGACATGTATGATTGTGTATTAGCCCTACTGTGTGGCTAGTTTGTGTATTTGTGTGTATTGCTGAGTAGGTTACATCTAGGCGTATTGCTCTGCACTGTTACAATTATTTGCTATATTACTGTTATAATAATAGCTATTATTATCATCACTGAAAAAAATAAAACATTCAAACAAATCCAAACTTCTTCTGTCAAGTTACGTTAGGCTATAACGCTTTTTTTAATGTGCCTGCTAATCTCATAAACAAAGAAACAAAGCCTTAAAAGGCCTAATCATTATTATTTTAAAGCTACACTCATTATACACGAATAACTATCTTCAATAATGACATTTAGGCTACTGAACGTTTAGACATTAAATCTATGAGGCTTCGCTGTTTGCCGCTCTTTTGACGAACGTATGCACTGAGGGGCTACTTGCAATATGCAAAACATTAATATTGGCCTACCTTTACATTTTACTTAGCCTAGTGCATAATAGTGTTTTCACAAGTTTTTTTGATTATACGAGAATGGGGATTGTGATTTATAGGCTAACCATATCATGTTTAACCAAATGTTCGCAATTAACTGATTTGTAACAACTTAACTCCATATTTGGTAGAAATATTTATTTTCCAATATAACTTTCACATTTGGATGCACAATACAATGTAAAACGCAGGTACAAAAATAAAAATACAATAACAAAGAGACATGAGACAAATGCATTAATTGGAACGTTGCAGGACTGCAGCTGATCAAATAAATATTTCAAAACCTTTAAAGACGTGAAATTTACTCACAAAATAGCTATAATAGTTGTTGTTTTTTGTTCAAATCAATGCGAATCGTGTGTGTGGGAGAAAATGCTGTAGGTCCAGTAGGTCAGGGGTTTTAGGGGTCAGTCCTCGCGGCTGAAATGTGTCTCAGGCTGCAGGAGAAGTGTCCTCTGGATGAACCTGCCACTGCTGCTTTGTCGAACTTCAGTTAAATACCTTTTCAACCTCTCATCGCCAAAACATCACAGAGGGCCATTGCGTATTCTTAAGACTTTCTTAAAACAATCCCTTTTTTGTTCTTGTGACAGTGGTGGAATAGTACAAGTAGGCTATAGTGTCGCGAAAACGTAACGCAAAAGCCCTTCGTTTGGTGTGAATGGATGTCAATGATTAGAATTCAACATTAACTAAGAACGTCGACTAAAACTTGCATAAATGCCATGCTAATAAAGAGTCCCAATGAATTTACAATTATAAAAAAACATTAATCGAATAAATTTAAACTTGCTAGGCGAAAATATACAATTATTTGACAAAATAAATAATGAAAAAATATTTAACGAAAAAAAAGGATGAATTCGTTTTCTAAATATTCTGGAATAAGTTCGTTTCAATTAGGAGAATCTAAGGAAGATTATTTTGGTGCCATGCAAGAACAACAGACCTTGTATATAGAGTTTAAGATGGTATGAACCAACCTTTGAAAATACACTGTTTACAAAGATGTCAGGAGAGATTTATAACCGATTAAGGGCACTCAGGATTGTATTCAGAAACGAATGTTATCGGAATGTTTGGGCACTATTTATCAATTTTTCAATGCTTTGTTGTACAAAATAAATTAAACGATGTAAGACATAGAAACGATTAAATTGTAGGCCTATTTCTGACTTACGAAACTAAGTTTCTGAGTTGTGATGCGACTTTAAAATGTTTCAAGTATATTTCGTTAAGTATGGAGTATTTCCATTTCAGAAAAATATATTTTTTAAATGTATAATTTGAAAGAAAAAAAATGTAACCCCACGCTTCGAGCAGACACCCACAGCCCAGAACGAATGCACGTGGAAACAACACGAGTGGCTACTTTCAATAAAGTCGGTGATAAAATGTTTTTGTATATATCTTTCCAAAATCAAAAGTTTGTTTCGTTATACTGTGCCCATTTGAGGATTCAAACTTCTAAAACAGGCCCGATTTGTGAAGCTCTTGGTTGTAAAAGGATTGATTTCTGACTTTTTCGGGTTTAATCTCCTCTTGGGTCATTAGTTCGTTGAATAGAAATGGCTTAAAACGACTCAGGTCCATGCAAAAGGCAAACACAATCTTTGTATAATGTACAGTTTATCGAACTCCACTTTATAAAGTTGTGATATCAGTCTGGTTATCCTTCGGAATACTTTGCATATGGTTGGGTGCCGGTGCAGACCTGCCCTTTGTATTCGGTAGTTTGTGATCTTTCTTCCATTTCATTCTTCTGTTTTGAAACCAAATTTTGATCTGCCGCTCCGAGAGACAAAGAGTGTGTGCAATCTCAATCCGTCGCCGTCTAGTCAGATACCTGTTAAAATGAAATTCCTTCTCTAGTTCCAAAACCTGCTGTCTGGTGTATGCTGTTCTGGACCGTTTGGGTTCGGGTCCTGTATAATCCGGGTTCACTGTGGGAAACAAAAACAAAAGTGGCCAAATGTCACTATAGAGAACACTAAACAGGAAAACAACAACAACACAGCTTGAATATTTACACGGGACTCTCCCAAACTTTAAGGCAAACCACCCCACCACGAGTCCAGTATGAAACTATGTGTTTTTTCTCCCTCGAAGTATTTCACCTGAATACTATTATAATCAGCCAGGAGCGCTTTAACAGCGCAGAGACCTAGTGCCCTATTTCCTGAGCAATAAAAATTTATGACTTGTGTAATTGGCGAGGCCTTCAAAGACACCCATAAATATTACACTGATGAATTCTCAAGCCCTTTAAAATGGTCGACCCTCGGCCGGCCACAAAAAAATTATAGGGAGGTAAAGGAAATCTTACCAGTAGTTACGTGGACTTTCTTCATCCAGGGATACACTACTGCAGGCTGCTTGGCTTGTATCCCATTTTGGCTCTTTGTGTTTTGCTGCTGTCCACAAGTCCGGGGACCAGTCATTTGGACCGGGGAACACTGCTCATCCTGGCCACTGGTGAACCGGCTGGGTTGGCTGGCTGTGTCGTGCACATGACCCCGAGGCGGCACCGTGGCGCCCTGCACAGTGTTGCAGCTGTAGGGCTGATCCGCGTAGTTTGGCCGTGTGTAGAGTCCAGGGGGCTGCTGGAAGTCTGAGTCCTGCGCTGGACTGAAGAAGTCCGTGCCCTGGTCGGATATATAGTTATTCTGTGAATATTCCTCGCAAGGAGGAAATTTTGGATCCACATATTTAGAGTTCACCATATACGAACTCATGGCCATTAATTTCTGAAGGTAGAAAATACTAATTTTTCTCGAGTTGTCTTTTTTCCACCCTCCATAAAGCCCTCCTACTTGGTGTCAACTGAATAAAGTTAGCAGACCACGTGATCGTGTCGGCCAATAGACGGGTTGCAATCCCATAAACGAGTAAACATACACATAAAAGCAATTTTGTATTGGCCTAACTATGTTAGGAGTGAAATTCTGAACTTCAATTCGGAACAGTTTATACTATCATGGTTTCAGTAAATGTATTTCGAAAGTAAAAACAATGTCAAACCAATAATAGGATTAGACCCAGGCTATAAAAACATATCCATAACCCCATGCAGCCCTTCAGTATATACCAACATCATTTATACATGTGTAACAACAACAATCACACCGCTATACTTTGTTTTTCTTGTAAGAATATGTTTCATATTCTTAAACATCGTCTAACTGAAATGTCGGAGTTGGACAGGGGGAAACAAACAAAAGCTACAAAAGCCCTGCGGCATAAAAGAGGAGAATAATGACTGAGGACAATTGATGAGCACTGTCTTTGTCGAGAAGGGGTCATCCAAAAGTTACACGACTCGCATCCCTTCATCTGCTCGTCTCCTTTCAAACACACTGTCTGAAAGACGACTTCTGGATGCCAGTCGCCCTGACAATCAACGGTGAAACAGAAACGACGTTGATGGGAACATCTTCCGAGTGAAAATGAAACAAAATAAAATAATGAAATAATAATACCGTCAGGTCTATGTTCTGTGTGTTCACGGAAATGTAGCCAGTTTTCCTTTCTGTCAATGGTGTTAATTTGACGTTGGCTTGCAAATTCCGTAGGCCTACCAAATATAGTGATAGGCCCATATCCCTTGGTAATAGACCTATAATTCACCATCATTATACAGGCCTATATAGTATGTATGTGTGCATACACATAAATGTGCATACGAAAGTGTGGGTCTTTAGATTCCACTGTGTTCCAACTGTTTCCAGATGAGGGATGGACAGTGAGACAGGGCGGCATCAAGCGATAAATGCTAATTGGATACCAAGCAGTCAATAAATCGAAGTGTTTTCATCGACCATATACTCCCCTAGGATCGAATCTGTGACTCTGGTTTCATCACACAAATTCGGTTCTACAGGGTATACATGGACGACGGAAGACCAACTGATCATTGGTTCGCTTTACAATATATATAGGCCTAGGATATATAATCACGTCATGACGTCCTCCCAAAACATAGGTTAACAAGGAGCCATTCCTTAATTACAGCAGCAAATAGCCTAACAAGTACTGACAGCATTGGGTTCATGCGTCAGCATCAGGTGCTTGATGTTGCTTACTAACGATATATTATGGCGGTGCCGCCTTGTTGTTGCTTGTCGTGGTTGTATTTCATAATGTACAGCATATAGGCTGGTGTAGGACTACGCAGCAAGTCCACTTTTATATACCTTTTTGCAAATAACAACACCTTTTGTGAGTCAATTTAAATCATTTTTAAAAGGGTTTAAAATGTGGACGGGAATAACAAAGTGTTAACGAAGACTGAAAGTGCAGGCCGCAGAGGTCACACAAAATCATTAACAAAAATATCAAAAAGTTCAAGTACTACTTCAAGTCCTAATGAACTCTGAGAAACCACCACTCTTTCATTGCAAAACTCCCAAAATAATAGCCTGCAGACTAAAATGTATTCTTTTAGTCCTAATCGCTAGTGCTAGACCCCCTGTTTTTATTTCATGTTACCCCAATTCACATTAAAAAGCACGTAGAGGCCCTACAAGTCAACAAAAAAGTGGGGTTAGGAATATGTTTTGATATAGGCCTAACAGTAGCTGCTCTTTCAGGCTGTCTATAGGCTTTCTCAAGTGTGTTTAATATAGGAAAGATATTAAAGTCAGAATTGACCTGTGTGGATGTTTTTGCATGTTGGAAAAATATAATTGGGTGGTAATGGCCAATTACAAATGCAATTACAGGCAATAACAAATTGTACATGTGAGGACTCTTTCTGGATATTATGGCATAATAAGCTGCTTGGCAATGCCAACAAAACATAATAAAACCGTGTTACATTCTAACAATGTTGGCATACACCACTGAAAACCCTGTGTGCCCTTTTCCACTTGAAAACGAAACATTTCGTTATTAAAATATGAATGAAGGCTTATGGATGTTGATCATAGACTATTTGTATCCCATTTGTAAAATTTCGTTTCCTTGTGAGCACCATATTACTATATTTGTTAGACGCCTTTGACACGCCGTTCACCTTGCCCTGCCACTCGTTCAGACGGGTCAAAGTTGAGGCGCAGACATGTCCGAACAAAAGACTGATAAAGTCAGCATTCTCTTTCTATGGGTGTAGAGAGAAGAGGACGTGTATCCAGTGGTTCCGGCATGCTCTCCAATTAGGAAAATTGGTTAATTGTTAGGCCTATCTACAGTTGTGTTTTTCAACGGGCAGATAACAGATCGAGAAATATAGCCTATAGCTATATTAAAATAATAGGAATATATTGTTAATATTACCGATATTATTATTATTATTATTAGTAGTAGTAGTAGTAGTAGTAGTAGTAGTAGTAGTAGTAGTAGTAGTAGTAGTAGTAGTAGTAGTATGTGTCCGCATTTTATGTGGCGAATAGATAGGCTACCATTGACACAATCATGAATAATAGGCCTACTTTTTAAATAATTTGGTTGTTCTCCACTAAATGAAATAATCATAGAGACGATATGAAAAAAAAAAAAACAACTTCTTCATCCATTAAACATACCTGATAGTTGGCCTGTATTGCCAGTATGGATAGTTATACTCTATAGCCTATATTAAACAACATTATTTATAAACAATCTGGCATATTTTAATTAAGATTCAACCAATTTGCATGGCATTGTTTTATGACAGTGTACAGGAGACTATAGGTATACTACTGTAGGCTACTACTGCCTGTAGTAGTGTGCAATATTAAAGACGATCCCCCTCCACTGAAATATGATATGAGGAAAAGGCCTATAGGCAGGCCTATTTCAGCACACCAATCATTGATCAAATGCTATAAACCTTTCAGGGATCACCGAAATAAATACTTAATCACCGAAATAAAATGATAAATCCTGTCTAATCAAAACATAATTTCTATCAGCACCCGGTATGGTCTCTCTTTCCGTAGCCAACACAAAAGACACATATCCATAACTTAACACGATGCTGATGACATCACCAGCGCGTGACACCGGCGAATCACGGAGCAGAACTTACCGCGACTGTCGTGTGGACGGTGGTGAACAAACGCAACCATATTGCGCTAAAATCCGTCCGGTAGCTCCACACAAGTCCAAAGCTGTATTCCCCACCGTCAGTACGGGCTCACTAATACACATCCAGAATTATATTTTGGCGTGTCAAGTCCGAGGCCATAAAACAAACTTTAATGGCGTCACGTGTTTACCTACAGCCATTCACAGCGCGCCTTTGGGCCATAAATAACCTTCAAAGTTGCAGTTATTGAATAACACCGACTAGGCCTTCACTGATGTCACCGGAGAAAAGCAACTGAATGCTTGTGGGTTTTGGCCGAATTCCTCATGAATATTTCATACTGTAGGTACTGCAGTTTTCAATTAGGCTGAATCATTCTGTGAAATGTTTCGTTTTCGTTTATTAGGCTAAATGTTTAGGTCTATTTGAATGTTATTTATTTACATATTATGTCTTTATATATGCGTGTGTGTTTATTCTTTTAAGTCTTTTTTTGATTCCTGCTTGAAGTCATAATGTTTGCATCAATTGATAAATAAGTTATTATTCAGCAATCGTACAGTTAGCACAATAGGACTTATGCTCCACCTCTCACTGGTCAAGAATGTGTATGAACAACAACAGCCTATTATAAAGAGGTGTGTGTATGTGTGCGTGAGTGTGTGCGCGCGCGCAAGCGTGCGTCTGCCTGTGTGTGTGTGTGTGTGTGTGTGTGTGTGTGTGTGTGTGTGTGTGTGTGTGTGTGTGTGTGTGTGTGT
>JAOPJH010000076.1:1352615-1365298 GCA_027122575.1 Merluccius polylepis
GCTATGCAGCGGACAGGGTTGAGAGACTGCAATGCTATGCAGCGGACAGGGTTGAGAGACTGCAATGCTATGCAGCGGACAGGGTTGAGAGACTGCAATGCTATGCAGCGAACAGGGTGAAAGACTGCAATGCTATGCAGCGGACCGGGTTGAGAGACTGCAATGCTATGCAACGAACAGGGTGAGAGACTGCAATGCTATGCAGCGAACAGGGTGAGAGACTGCAATGCTATGCAGCGGACAGGATTGAGAGACTGCAATGCTATGCAGCAAAAAGGGTGAAAGACTGCAATTCTATGCAGCGGACAGGGTTGAGAGACTGCGATGCTATACAGCGGACAGGGTTGAGAGACTGCAATGCTATGCAGTGAAAAGGCTGAAAGACTGACCAAGGTGTGCGCAGTGAGAAGGCAGAAGCAACCACTGAATTGAGATACCACCACCAGAGATATGCACGCTTACCGAATAGCTAAGGTTTCAGTGATCTTTGGGCAGCCAGTATGGAGTGGGAGTCTGGACGAATGTAGGAGGCGTAAGCCGAGGAAGACCAGCGTCCCATTTGCTGGAGAGAAGCAGAAGAGATGCCTTGCATGGCAGCTGAGGTGGCCGCCCCTATCCTAAAGGAGTGGCCTGAAAACTGATGGGATGGGAGATTGCACTGCTGGAGAACCTTACGTAAATGCTGCATAAACCAGTTTTGAGACATAGGGTTGTTACTGGGTGTTAGAAAGAGAGGTGATGAATCGGGAGAGGATCTGAGCCGAATGTATTTAACCATTGATTTATAAGGGCAAAAGTGGGACCTGGTGCGAGCGATGATGATGCTGCAAGATCCCTTACCTTTAGAGCGTTTGAGGAACAAACAATAATGAGAAGGGTGAAAGGTTAAATCAGCAAAGCTGATATCTTTGTTAGAATCGAATAGATTAGAGAAGGAAGTGAATTCGCTAATCCTCAAAAACCCGTAAAAGGCTAATAGAAAAACACTAGATAAGAGAGAATCTGTGTATGGAGAAAACAAGCCCTTGCGAAGAACGTTTAACATGTTGTGCAGAACGTCCATGGTGATAGGGAGTCTGTTATCCTGCACTTGGGGGAAGCATTTACAAATTCCCTTCAGTAATAACTTCACCGAAGGGTTAGCAAACAAGCTGGGAAATGAGGGATCATCACATCTTACATTGAATTGAATCCCTGAAATGAGGCCCCGAGTGTACTGAGGCTTAAAATGACGGACATCTGTACAGTAGGTGATGAAGGCACAGACAGTTTTAATGAGGACAGGCTTTAAGGGGATGTTTAGAGAGGAACAGAAAGTGGCAAATGTAACCCAAGCAAAATCATATGATTTTAAAGTAGAAGCAGCAAGACCCTTCCTTATGTAAACCCTAGCAGATTCTAGGTAGTTTTGTAGGGGAGCAACTAATACAGGGCTAACTTGTTCAGGGGAGGAATAGGCGTAGCGTGTTTGCGGGCCTCCGGGCAGTGTTTTCGAAAGACCTGAAAATTAAAGCGGGACAGAGAGTCAGCGACGATGTTGTAATGACCGGGAACGTGACGAGCAGTGATGATGAAATTGTGATGAACGGCCAGCCAGGTGATGCGACGCATAAAAGGCATGATGGCCCCGCAGGAGGAGCGCCCTTTATTAATGATGTCGACCACCGCTTTGTTGTCGCAGAGTACTGCGATTCTTTTCCTTTGCCAGAGATGACCCCAGATGTGGCAGGCTACTGCGATGGGGAAGATCTCATGAAGAGCAGAGGAAAGTCCATGCTTAAGAAGCTCGGGAGGCCAGTGGCCGGCGAACCACTGGCCTTGAAAGAACCCCCCAAAACCTGCGGATGGAGCTGCATCCGTAAAAAACTGAATGGAGTCGGACGAGTGCACGATATCGTCATAGAAAAATGAAACGCCGTTCCATTTTTCTAGGAGACGTGACCAGAACTTTAGATCGGAACGACACCCATCGTCGAGTGTTACTTGGTCCTGCAAATTTGGTACCGACGAGGCCAGATCGAGCAGCCTGGAAATGAATGAGCGCCCCTGAGGGATAACACGCATGGCAAAGTTGAGGTGCCCTAACAGGGACAGTAACTGCTGCTTGGTTATGTTTTCCTCTGAGATAAACGTCTGGCTAATGCTGCGAATTCTCTGCAGTTTCTCCTCTGGAAGGGAGGCTTTCATATCGACCGTATCCAGAGTGATGCCGAGAAATTCTAAGGTTGTTGCGGGGCCAGAAGTTTTTTCCTCCGAGAGAGGCACGCCGAGCTGACTGAACAACAGTTTCAGCTTTGACAGAGAAGAGCCAGATTGGTCGAGTGGGGGATCGATAAGTAAAAAATCATCCAGGAGATGAAGCACCGAAGGAAGCCTAGTGTTATTTAGCAGGATCCAGCAGAGGGCCTCGGAGACCATGTTAAAGATGCATGGACTGCTCCTGCACCCAAATGTGAGTCTGACGCCGAAGTAAAACTTTGATTCCCACTTGATACCGAACAGATGCCACTGAGACGGATGGATGGGGACAATTTTAAAAGCGTCGGTTATGTCTGCTTTGGATAGCCAGGCTCCCTGACCGGCTAGTTTGATTAGCCTGACTGCATTGTCTACTGTCGCGTAGTGAAGTGAGAACGGCACGGGGGGAATGAGACTGTTGACGCTCGAGATTGGGCCTGAACGTGGAGCGGATAGATCAAAGATCAACCGTTTCTTCCCCGAATATTTACTGGTAGCGATGCCTACGGGACTGGTACGAAACAGAGAAAAGGGGGGAGAGTCGAACGGGCCAATTAAATACCCCTTGCTGAGCTCTTTCCCTAGCAACTGGTAAACACTTCCTGGATCTTTAATGGCTGATTGCAAATTTTTTGATACATACGTAGAGTTAATGGAAGAAACAACCCCCACACGGAAACCTTGAGACAGACCAGTTAGAACATGATTAATGAAAACAGAGTCTGGGTGACATGATAGTTCTGCAGCCAGGGCCTGGACATTTATTGGTGTAGAGGGATGTTCTTTTAAGATGTGTGAGAGCCGCGCCGGCTCGCTTGGCGAGCGCGAGCCAGGCGAGCGGGGATCAGGCGGCGGGGACACACGGATCTGGGGTGCGCGTCTTTGCACGCGCTGCAAACGTGAAGAAAGATACAGTTGGGGTAAGTGCAGATGTTCTCATTGAAATTATTGCAGATAGGTTTATTGTTAAAGAGCTCCACCTTTCTGCCGCGGCTGTCTGTTGCGGTGCCGGTTGCTGGAGGATTAGAGGGGAGACCTGGAGTGACGGGGGGCGGGGCCGGAGGGAGAAAGGGCAGCCGGGGACACAGCGATTCATAATGCCCTATATTACCGCATGTGTGACAGGTAACTGCCTGGGACCCCCCGATGATCATAAGGAGAATCTCTGAGTCTAGGATGGACCAGTTTAACCGAATGTTGGACTGAGCGATGTGCAGTGCTGCCTTGCTGGAAAAGGCTTTGTGGTACTGATAGAAAAAGTTTCTCCCGTACCTGAGATTTAAATCACCGATCAGTGCCAGGTAAGCGTCCAGCTCGACCCTCCTGTCGGGGAAAACGGAGCACACCGCGTCCCTAAAGATCCCGAAAGCCACGAGAAATTCCCCGATCGGGAGATCTCTGAGCAGCCGAGGATCGGCTGAGCGGATGACGGAGTTACCGATGTCTGAGGAGGAGATTTTTCTATCGCACTCTGGTGACGGGAGAATGAGGCTAACCAAATTGACGTCTTTCCCTTGCAGGATTTTCTGCCTTAGCCGGGGTGAGATGTTGGCTGCAAAGGGAATATACGGCCTACCTAGTGAGGGTGCGGGGATTGCGGATGCCAGTGAGTGGGACTGGGGCATCGCTGAGGTGGTTGCGGTTGGCAGAGGGTGAGGTTGAGGGAGTGCTTGGTCCTGACGATTTTCTAGTAGCTGCAGCCGCGAATCGATGCCCTGGACTGACCTGACCAGAGACTGCAGAGTGGAAAGCACCGCGTCCTGAGGGGCCGGAGATGCGAAGCTGACGGTGGCCATGGGAGCAGCGGCGTGAATGGGCGCAGGCTGAGATGGAGCCGGAGCGGCAGCTGCGGCACCGGCGGGAGCGGGAGAAGAAGCAGCCGCGGCGGTACTGATACCGCGGGTGGAGGAAGCAGGAAGCCGGCGTGAAGATGTCCCCGTCTTTTGGCGAGGTGGATCGGACTTCCTGGTCCTCTTACGGCCGCGCTGGGCCACGGCGGAGTGTGGGGTCTCCCCTGCGGAGACTGGGGAAGCCGCAGCGGAATCGCTGAAATCAATCAGACTTGCCAGTTCCTGAAGCTGGGACAACCCGAGTCCGGGAGCTGGATTAATCCCTTGGGCCCTGAGATTGGACAGGAGGGACTGATGTTCCGACTGCGACGGGGCGAGGCGAGCGCTCCTGCGCTGGGAAGAAGGAGACGGAGCTACCTCCAGTAGAAGCTCGCCGCTCGGATCGAGACACGCGAAGGGATCATAGGATTCGTCATCCGACATGATCAGGCGGGCGCGGAAGATCCGGAGGCAGCAGAGGTATGACTGAACAACGCCAAGCGAATACGATTTACGAATACGATGCGAGGTTTTGCTGAATGACAGCGGGAGGACGCTAGGAGAAGGAGAGCGCTTTTAAACTTGACAGCTAACTACTGATTGGAAGAGGAGAGGAGATGGCAGACTAGGATTGGTTGATAGAAGGAGGAGGAGGAGCAAGAGGATAGCAGGAGAAGTGGGAGGAGACAAGGAGGCGTGCTTAGGGAGATAGTCTTCCTGTCTGAACTTTCGCTTAGCTTCATATCTCTGTGAACTCACTGAACTAGAGGCCATAGACCATCAGCAAACATGGCCTCGACCTGCATCGACGCCAACAACGTGACGTCATTTCGACCATTTGCCGACATGAAAACATAATCTTAGAGTAATTGGTGATTTCAAGGAAAATTTATTTTAGAGGGGTGTTACCGAATAAACACTCCCCGCAAACATTTCCGCATCCATCAAGTCTAATGTACGTCGAGTCACAACATGACTTTATTTAGGGTTAGACCATTAGGCCTAGGGAAATGGTGATTTCGAAAAGCTGGTTTGACAGTGGTGTAACTGAATAAACACTGCTTAAATGAACAACGATATACATTTGTAACATGAGTGTGAACGGTAGTGTTTACACATGAATTGCGTTATTGAAAAGTGTACTGCAAACGCAATATGCTATCATGTATATGGTCAATATAGGGGCTAAACTGTTTGACTCAAGCATTTCCTCGAGTTCCATTTAGGACCTATTTCTCCTTGCGCACCAACACTAAGTCAGTACTTTGGCCTCCAACGCATGCGCAACAGGTGATATCGGTTAGACGAGCATTCGGGTTCCAAGTGAGTTTCGAAAAGACACTCCAATTTAAAATGCAAATTAATTTAGACATTATCCTTTTAACTGTTGAATTTGAGGCTATATGGTGTATTCTCATAGATAGCTGATTTTCCTAATTGTAACGTTACACAAACTAACGTTGGCGGCGTTCCGTTTCGGGCTATGTTAGCTGTGTGTTCTTGAAAATAAAACGCATGCATAGTCGGGTGGCAATGCACTTTTGCATTAGTCCTTTGAACTTTTGGTTATTTTTTAGGAGACACTCTATTTTTCCAGTCATTATTCATAGCGAGAGATAACCCATCATGCCTACTCTCTCATAGAGAGAGTAGGCTGGGGCGCTAGATGGCACCTACACCTTTTACAGGAAATCACATGAAGGTGCATAATTTGACAGTGATTATAAATGAGTGCACAGATTTTACAAACATAGTTTATTCATAAAAATGTAATTATACAGCCTGCTTACTCTATTAAATATTTTATTTAATGTTTTAAAATGTGAGGTTTGCAATTACAACACACATTTTACAAATGGGTCTATAGTTTAGGAGTATAGTATTTATAAAATATTTTAAAATGTCTGCTTCTATTAAAGGTTGTATTCAATGTTGTAAGTCGGTTTTATTTATGAAGCTATTTATCATAAACAATTTATTAAACTACATGGATAATAGGCTATGCTACTCGCTGGCATTGTCAAGATCGCTTAGAAGAAATTCTAATCGGAAATCGTTTTCAAAATCTCCATGGAGGGGTGCTAATTCTGACTTTTTTCTGACCAATAACTGACACTTGTTAACCGGTCATTAACCGTTCACCGATAAGAATAAATGTGCTATGAATAAAATGACAAATATCTGTGACCCATAAAAAATTACACTTTTTTTTTTATTGGAAAGGAGGGCTGGCTGAATGCATACATTATATGCATATGCATTATATATATTATAAATAAAACATGATTACTAAGGCTTTTATTACAACTAACTAATGATATCTATATAGATACAAATCTTGACAGCTCCGTCGGTCTTGCCATTTTCCAAAGTGACTGTGGGGGTTACCACTCGAGAAACATCATCTCAGTTGAGAGGAAAAAAGGCGAAGCTTTGTGGATGTATATGGATACAAGACATAATAGATGTATATGGATAAAAGACAATAGATGTATATGGATAAAAGACAATAGATGTATATGGATAAAAGACAATAGATGTATATGGATAAAATACATAATAACAACAGAGCGCCTTAAGAGTACATCACTGATAACCTCACTGATTAAAGGTAACAGCACTCTTAAAGGCAAAGTAAAGTCAACAAATTACGATCGTGTACTAAACTACAATCGAAAGTTTTAGAGTAATGTTATAATGTTCAATACAAAACTAATGAAGGATACTTGATTATTTGAATATTTGGGGCCAGCCCTTTATCTTTACTTCAGCAAAAACGAGTGCGTTTTTTTTAACCCTTTAACCTAAAATTATTAATTAAATATTAAACTAAGTATTATACTGTAACATAATCATTGTTTCATTAATCACCATGGTAATGTTCAAAATACTCGCAAAAAAGGGTTTGAAACTCAAATGAAGGAAATGGAAGCCAGCAAAAGGAAAAGCCTTGTATGGCGCTATTTTGACCTAGAGGGAGATGCGGAGTATGCCAGCTTCAGCAGAACAAATACAGCCTTGATGCTGAACCATATAAAGTGGAAGCATCCCAAAAAAGGCCATTGAAGACCCTGCAGCTGGAAGCCTAAGACAGGACAAGATGGACGCATTCTTTCAGAAGAGATGCGACAAGGGTAGGAGTGAAAAAATAACACAGCTTATTGTTGGAATGATAGCACTTGACCTACAGCCACTATCTGTAATTGAAAATGCTGGATTTAATTGATAACTTACTGGCTATAAAGTTCCTTGCTGAAAGTCCATCACAGCCAGAGTGGAGAAAAGCATACCATGAATGCGCAGCTGCCATCAATGTAAAGCTGTCATCCCTCCCATATGTGTCTCTGACCATTGACACCTGGACCTCTCTGAACACACTATCCTACGTCACTGTAACATGCCACTATATAGAGAACTGGGAGATGCGCTCCTGTGTTTTGTCAACAGAAAACATGGAGGAGGCACACAGCGCAAAACCTGCACACCGAGCTGCTGACTGAGATTGTTGAATGGCTGGGGAAAGTGGACAAGGTGGTGTCTGTAGCACATGACAACGCATCGAATATGATGAAGGCGAATGAGGATCGTGAGTGGGAGTCACTATGCTGCATGGCCCATTCACTACAGCTGGCAATACATGATGTGTTCAAGGCATTTTCCACTATAGAGCGCATTGTTTGAGCGTGCGGCAGGCTAGTTGCCCATTTCCACCATAGCAGCAAAGCAATGACCTCACTCCGTGAAAAGCAGATGGGCCTCCAGAAGCGCTCACTCGTCCAGTGGGGTAGAGTCTGCTGGATTTCGCTTATAGAGATGTTTGAGCGCTTGTTGGAACAGAGGTGGGCTATCACTGCGATCCTCTCTGACAGCAGCATCACCAAGCTGACTGATGCGTGAACACTGGAGCTCCCTGATGAACACTGGAAGGTAATGGAGGAGATCAGGCCTATCCTGAGGGCACTTGAGGTGGCCACAATGGCTCTTTGTGGTGAGGAGGTCTCTATCTCCATGGCATATCCGGTTGTTTGTGAACTGATGAATACACACCTGCAGCCATTATTATTATTATTATTATTATTATTATTATTCTAATCAGGCTATTCATATATTATTATTATTATCATCAGGCTATTGTTGGCCTATATTAGTATTATTATTAGGCTATTACTATAATTTTCTTCTTCCTCTTTGTATTGTATCAACATTTGCTATTTTATCTGATAGACTATCTGACTGACTGCTACGACCTATGGTCAATAGCTAATCACCTATTAATTGTCATTTTGTCATCTACTAGGCCTATCCTGAAAAAAAATATCATTTTTAAAAAATATATCTTTGTATCCCTGTGCCTATTAAGCTATATGCTGTTCAAGTTGTTAAGCCTGTTTCTCAGGCTGTTTTGTCTGATGTTTGATTTGTTTTTATGCTTGAAAGTTTGAACGTAAAAGCCTTGATAACGCCACCATGCTAAATTGCCATACCAGTGTTGAATCGTTAGCCTATGATTGCCTCATTAGCCAGCAATGTTTTTTTAATTTTCAATAAAATCTTTAACAATGCTCTACAATGATTTGCTGTGTTTTCTTCCCACTGCCATGGTATAGGCTATAGGCTCCAAGTATGACGCTTACCAATGTCCACATATCCTGTCATAATGAAGCCATAAAACTAAGCTAGTATTTGGAAAAGTTTAGAGTACTCATGGGGAAAAAACTAACTGTTAATCGTTTAGAGAAAATCAAAAAAGGCTAGTATTTGGTAAACTGGAAGTAAATTCTACCCTAAAGGCATGAAAGATTAGGGCAGCATCTCCTCTGTCAAGAGGGATTTTCCGTATACTCACCTAAAAATAGCAGTGCTGCGTATAGCTCCAACTGTGATATAAGATGCAGGTGATGCAAATGGGTTATTGGTGTAATGTAACTTTATTTGAACAGGGACAATGTACAAAAGAAACATTAACCTTGTTTAGAGCAAGGAGAGATGCATTGTACCAGGTTTTTAGCAAACTGCTATTTTCCACCTGTAGTCCCTGGAAGTTGCCATAGTGAGGCAAAAACATCCTGCATTTTTTTGACAGACTAGGTAAAATATCCTAATATGGTTTTTCCTTTGCACCAGTTGAAGGAGTGACGTAAGCTTCAGCTTTTGTGAAAATATGTGACAATAGCCTCTATGGTGGATTTGATATTTTAAACCAGGGGGAATATGAACCAACCACACACTGAGCCTTAATTTGCATCATTTTGTGCACTCTCTTGAAACGTTTGCTATTTTTTCTTTAAAACAAAACACAAAACGAATAACTTGATCCAATATTTAGAACAGCAAACTCATCTTAAATCCTTTCAAATGAGATGTGAATTCATATTGAAAAGCTCTTGTGTTCACATGCGACCATCCAGCTAAATAACAATGTTTCAGTGCCGTTTGGCCTCTACACATATATTACAATCAATGACTTGTTGGAGCCAGTCAATCACATACAACCGGCCAGTTAAACAGTTTTAAACCAGAACGGCACTGTACTGACTGTTGGGTAATAGCGCCTTCTGCTGGCCCGTTAGCAGCCTTGCCTTTCAGATCCCATTCATTACAGGCTCTGGTGAGAAGGCCAAGAAACAGGCCAGACTTGTTGCTCATAGATAATTCAAATACAATCCATCAAATCCAGCCCAATGAAACACCGAGTTACTCAAGATAGCAGTAGTAGTAATAATCATAATCATATTAATCATAAAAATAAAAATAATATAGCCTAATGTTCGTTAGTCTGGAGACCCAAACAAAAAATAATTAAGTAGACTATAGTCTACTCTATACAGTACAGGTTATGAAAATAAATTGGTCTATAAAAAAGAAAAAAACTTCACAATAACCAAAGGTCGGCCAAACCGAATTGTGGTTGTTATAGACCTCAACACAAGCCAAGCTTGGTGGACAAAGGACACGACTGTGAATGTATTACAGCCCCAAGTGAATTAGAATTATTATTATTTATAGGCCACATGTTAGTGTGTTAGTCTATATCTAACTTAACATAAGATTAAATAGGATGCACACTGTGTATCTCCATACTTTTCTGTTTTTCCTCTCGTTTTTATTGCTATCTACACTTCTCCTGCGGCTTCCATTTTGCCGCATTGCAGTAAGGTTGTAAATACTTTCGCAGCTGCCTGTCAGACAGCAGTGAAATACTGGCTTTGTTCGGTTGGTCCCACAGCCAAGTAGCCTCGCTGCAAACAACTATCACACCCTTGGTTATACTACAGCTACTACATATTGAACTAGAGCGTAGAATAGGCTATTGTTACCTTGTTTCCTATATAGACCGATTGTTTAGCCGACCGGAAGGTCGCTATCTTTTGCAGTGATGTCACCATGAAACCAAAGAGAAAGTTAATGACAGAATGTGGACTTCATGTTGCACCTCGTAGATTATTTCGCAGGGACCTCAGTGACCACATCGCCTGAATAAACTGTAGGCAACATCTTCATGCATTCAGGAAGGGCAATTCTGAACAGTTTTGCTCATTCTATAACATCTGATTCTCGGATGTGTTCATTATTATTAGTTATTAATGTAGATCACTATGACATAATTTAGTCGACTTTGAGGTCATGTCCAGCCTTTTTGACGAGGTGCTCTCTCAATGGATTTGAATACATTCATAACGCACATTACGTACATTAGCACTCCCATGTTTTCAGATGATACTATTTTCAGCTACAGATACCAGATAGACTCCACAATGGGTAACAAACTCAAAACTGTCATTGGAACTGTACATGGAAAAGTACGAGACAAAATGCTTACCAATAGACGATGGGTAATCCATATGTGTTCTCATAGCTGTGTCTAGGCAATGCATTCGGACGGAGCCCTGCGAAGTTAATGCTTTTTTCATAGCAGAGGTCACGTTGAAATCTTCCTCCGGCGAGGAAACAAACCGATGACCGCCGCAGTGTCGCATATTTGGGCTGCCGAGTTCTTCCACCAAACGAATGACAGGCGAGGTTTTTTTGGAGACTGCAGACAGGGACTTCGACTATTGGTTTGGACGCCATAGAGAAAGAATGCGGTGGGGAAAATCGCCTGGGAAATCAGGAAAAGGGCCATGAAAACGTTTGCCTCTCACACATGACCAGTGGCATCCAATGACAGGCGATGGAAGCACATAAAAAAGGTTTATTGCCAAGTTGTAAATTGTCGTCTTACAAAAAGGAATTTGGACTGCAGCAATTCTCCCCATCCTTGCACATAATAGCAGATGCTGCTCTGTGTTCCCTTGAAAAAAAGACGCACGGAAATCATTTCTTTTGTTAGGAATCCTTAAAGGAATTCTTGTAAGTTCTTTTAAAAGAGATCTTCTTTTTCATTGTATAAGCAGTAAAACCAAAAAAAAAATCCAACATGTAGGCCTAATATTTCTGAAATATTTGAGAAATTTGATAAGATCTGAATCACGTAACATCTGCGCAATGTTTAATTCCATGTGTTCATTTCCTTCTTGTTATTTTTATGTTTGTTGCGTCAAGCAAGGTCTTAACAATTAAGAACACTATTGAACCTTCAGGCCGTTGTGAAAAGTATTTTTTCTTCATTATAGGCCTAATTAGTTATTCAAAGTCACATTCACTTGGTCAAAAGTGTTCCTGCAAACAACGCTGTTGTCGTTGCGACATAATGTAGGCTAGTCTACTCCATTTATTATTGCCGTAGTCAAAAAGGGGACATAGCCTATTTTTAAGGATTTAATCGCGTCCTTTGCGAAACATAGGCCTTCATTTTGTTTGTCGAAAGATTTGCATTTTGGACAATTGTGAACCACAAACATGTCCCATATTTGGCTAATTGTAAAATGTGTTTAATTGCTGTGTAATTGTCTAATTGAAAATCTAATGGTTGCTAGCCTATGATACTGCATTCAAAGATTCGCAAAGTTTTTTTTAAATAATCTACAAATAGCCTAGGCTATATAAAGCTGTACAACATGACGTTCGTCATTTAAGATAACTAATAAACATACTCGAAAACTAGCACTCAATCAAATTCAATCCCTCATTCATAGGCAGATTTTAGAAGCGAAATATTGATAGACATACGAGGCCTATTTCAATTTGATTATAGGCTACTTAGGCTATATTGCAATAACAAAAATTAGTGGCTACATTTCATTATTTATCGACCCAATAGGCCTATGGTGTAGGCCTATTCTTAAAGAAAAAGTAGTATACGTGTACAAGCCTGAGTAGAACTAGCAGTTGTTGAAGTCCATAATGTGGTGGACGCACAGTTCACACGAATGGCCGACAGCTGAGATGAAGAGCAGAAGCTCTCGGAACATATTGGCCAATTCCTTTGATCGGGTGAAGAGAAACGTGTGTACCAAGGTGACCCTGAAGACACAATGTTAATTGTTGTTGAAGCTAATTGTAGGGGCCTATTTTTTTACTTGAAAAATGTAATGCATGTAGTTTTGTTTAGCTGTTGAATTAATTATTTGTTTTAATCAATGAACACAAAATAAAGGCCTTACATGTGTGTGCGTGTGTGTGTGTGTGTGTGTGTGTGTGTGTGTGTGTGTGTGTGTGTGTGTGTGTGTGTGTGTG
>JAOPJH010000076.1:1366715-1379009 GCA_027122575.1 Merluccius polylepis
GTGTGTGTGTGTGTGTGTGTGTGTGTGTGTGTGTGTGTGTGTGTGTGTGTGTGTGTGTGTGTGTGTGTGTGCGTGTACAGGAGTAAGCTATATTAGGGTTGCTGCCAGTGGATCACGGATCATCTGGTTAGGCCGAAATGGAGAACCTCCCCAGTCCGCGCTTGTTTGTTCCGCGAGGAATTGTGGTATCCGCGTCACGCGGGCTGAGCAATGTATATAATCTATTCTAAGCATCTACACGCCCGCATTTCACACGACACCAAACACCAATAGGGGATCATGCGATGAAGATGCAACGATGAACATTTAACAAGTCCAGTCTGCCTGTAAAGAATCAATAATATCATCTTCCACTCACGTATAAAGCCTGTACGCGAGGGGTGGTATTTATAGGCCTATTCTCTTTTTGCATTCTTGCATTCTGAGATGAACGACGTAACGAGAGCGTTGTAGACTTTGTGGCCTATATGCAAAACATCCCATCATAAAGACTAGCACTGTTAACATGCAGACCTATAGAACCCCCTCGTGGGTGCAATAATGACAAAATAGCCCCAAGTCAATCACAAAGGTTATTTGTTTGTTTATTACTGGGGCCTGTAGGCCGAATCTTGGGTCGTAATGCAGCGCCACCTCTGGTAGGATCGCAGGTAGCCTACTACATTTCCTTAAAACCGCGTGGAAACAGATCCCTATTTCTTCCTATTTCTTTCCTATTTAGCCATAAATGTGGTATTTGTATTGTTTTCACCAGGTGTTATGCAAAGAGCATCATAGTATTTGCATATGAAAATATATGAAAATACAAATATCTACAACATTAGGTCCATGCATGCACATTGGCGTAATGTCAAAACAAATACAGGTTATATACGACCGGATTAGGCTGCACGGTGTGGATTTGGTTTCTTCGCATTGTTCTCATATGAGGCCTATTGATCTGGGGAAAGTGGCAACCGAACCACATGTCGGTAATGTTTTTTTCTGTGGTGGTTTTCAGTAGCCCATTCGTCTAAATGTATCTAAATCATTATGTCTTTGTTTGTGTAGGCCTATAAATATATGTCGTCGATTCTCCTAAAATAAAACGTTTCAGATCGTCTTGTGGTTGTTGTGACCTAGATTGTTTTAACGGTTCGGATATGGTTAAGCCTTATTTATTTTTCTGGCCGTATCCTTTATGTAGGCGCTATTTAATGACTGGTGCATCTAAAACTGTTCCCTGGTGTACTGTCACTGCAAAGGTACAACGTCGCCCCCTAGCGCTCATATATCGGCATACATGGTCAGCTATTATGAATTGAGTAAATGGACAGAACTATCTGTAGGCAGATAAAGACTAACATAGCCTCCTATCTATTTATATGTTTTTATTTTTACAATAGCATGGACTAATCAATAACTATGTGCTACAGTTATTAGTTATGCATATAAAGTAAAAAAAAAAAACAACCAAACATGTTTCCTTATTAACAAAGATACATAAACATTTTGGCTACGGAGACGGTGTGGAAGACGTTTCGCTGTTGTTTGTAATAGGTCACTATTCTGTAAAAAGTGACGAAAAAGAAAATGACACCAGGCAGCAGTCAAAGTGAAGTTTTTCCCCATCAACGAGGAATGCATTTGATGACTAAACGTGAACAACGGTGGAAGTGATTTCCTCTTTGTCACAAGAACAATTCATCGACCCAGACACCCTATAGAAAAGTGTCTACATTTCTGTTTGTCAGCAAGAGAAGCAAACACACAGGAAAGAGAATTTCAAAGGACGGTTGTAATTACTGGCCTGGACCATAAACTCATTTAGGCCAGACGTCTAGCCATTTCTATAGGTTTATTATACCCCGGTTCTTCCTGTTTTAAAGTAATTCGTACAAGTTGAACAATAAATTGTTAAATCCCCGCACACCTCTCCCAATCGTAAACACTTTATTACTAGTTACTCTGTTTCAAATCAAGTCCACTTTTTTTAACCTAAGGGGTAAATGTATACTGACCCTGTACAAAAAACATTAACGCAGAAAGAAAGGTTGTATCATACGAATTTCAAGTATATTTTTGTATACAAGAATGTAGTTAGTTGTTTTAGGCCTACCAACAATGTTCACTTTTAATAGCTCTCCCTGGCTTAAAAATAAAAATAAGCCTACATAACATTTTAAAAAAAACTACCATGATCCGAAATCAACCATTCGGACGAGTCGGTGTGTCTATTTACCTGCCAATTGCTTGGCAGGTAAATAGAATAAATACTCATACTTAAAATGTACAGCATAAAAGTATTTATTGAAGCATTTTTGAAAACGTTGTCTACTTGTTCTCATGTCTAACAAAATGACTTAAAAAAACAGGAACAGAAAACGCAGGCCGTACAACTACCTTTCAATTGAAAGGCCTTCAACTATACACTATAATTAGAAGTTTTTACAGCAATTTACACATTCTAACCCAGATTGACCCTCAATACAATGCCCTTATCCTAATTTGAAATAAAATGAAAGGATTTGAATAGGATTTATTTGTTTTTTGTTAAATGCATTTTCAAAATGTCAAGATAAAAGGTATGAGTTAATGTACCGTGTACATTTGCCGAATTACGAGTGTGAGGTTAACTGGAAACCGTCTTTTAATGGTGCATTTGTATATTGTGTTATGTCGTTTTACCGTCCTGACCACTGCTACTATGTAGCTGTGAATACACCCCGTGGCTGAGTGGACACACCAAGTCGGACAATGCAATTACAAAAGGCTATATCTAGGAGGTTCAAAAATAAAATAACATGTTTGCGCAAAGAACATCAGATGTGTGAGGTGAACCAGAATCACAGCTGCTCCTTGCTGTTTCTCTCTCTGTTCATCTTCTTCATCTTCATTCTTCTGTTCTGGAACCATATTTTCACCTGTCTCTCGGTTAAACTCAGTATACGGGCCACTTCGTACCGCCGGTCCCTCGTCAAATACATGTTGTATAGGAACTCTTTCTCCAACTCTAAAGTCTGATATTTGGTGTACGGGCATCGCTTCTTTCTCGTGGAGCGAGCGTGAATCCAGTTTGCTGCTGGGTTGTCTGGAAAAGGAAGGAGATAGAAAGATACAAAACGTGGATGTGTTTGTGTAAATGTTGGAAATGAGTATAATGCTATTCCATAGTTGCAATAGTTCAAGAGTTGTTCCCGAGCCGAGACACTTTAATAGGTTAGTAAACCTCCGGGTTTTACACACCCAGCTCGTACAGTTCTGAGGGTTGTAAATCAATGGGGCTATTTCGTTTACTTACTTGGGTCAAGTTGTTGTTTCTCTTCTTTCGGCTCGCCTTGGCTCGAAAGATCACTTCCAATGTTCTCCTTCGGCGTTTTTTCGTTGCTTTCGGATACTCCGCATGACGCGAAATCCTCTGCGACCGGACGAGGCTCCCGGGACTCGAAGGGGGCACCACCGCACTCGCTGCTCTTCGCCGGGACGCTCTCGGGCTTGGCTCCGTATTGACGACTAGTGGGGTGGAAGCCACCGGAAAACGAAACGTGGTTGGAGATGGGGTCTATCCACGACCGGACATATCTGCTGTCCGCGGCAGAGATGTGCGGCTGGTGCGCGTACGGATGGTAGATCCCCGACAGAGCAGCGGAGGAGTGCGGGTGAACGGAGGACCAGGACGACGGGAAAACGGCCGACTTGGGAGCGAAATTACAAGAGGAGAAGTCGCCGTTGTCCCCGGCACCTGATGGCCTTGAGGTCACCGTATGCGGACCTTGAATAAAACGCGCACCGTACATGTCTTCGGTGTCGTGGCCCATGATAGACTCGACATAACAGTTACCAAGAGTGCTACTGGTGGACATTTTTGATCTCTTCTTACTCATATAAAAGGTTACACTGTTACGGGAAGCGTCCCTCGGAACAATCATAGTATTTTGCTGGCCTCATCTACTGGGATTGGTTACATGTGTCACGTGGTCATATTTACCAATACAGCGAATAAATCAGTCCGCTATGGCGCCATGTTTAACTTTGCTTTTCATTTCCCAAAATATAGACAGACTATTAGGCTTACTCGTGTGTATACGATCTACATAGTCAACATGTGGAGTCGAATTTAAAATACTCTGCGGGTTTTTTTTGTGCTTGTAACTGAAGACAAAGCTACTTTCAATGGCCAGATACAAAGCTACAATATCATACAAGCCAAAGACTTATCCTTATTATTGGATCAGCTGAGGAAACTCATGCAGTTGTCACGACGTGCTTTGCTCAAACACCAGTAAAATGGTTTATAGACGACGTAGCCCTCGTAAAATAAATGTAATAACATGTTGTAAAATAGCAGACGCCATTTGCGTCCATATTGTAGTGTAGGCCTACCTATAGGCCTATATATTGTTTATTTCTATTAAGTGGATAATTTATTTATGGATTTCATATTTGCAGTACTAAGCGGGGGCAGCATCAATGTAGCGTTTGCATCCTTTTAAATGAGAGCAATAATGACTTAACGTATCAATATTCTTTATGAGGTGCGTGTGATTACACGCCCTTAATAAAAACGAGTCGCAGAAACAAAGTCCATCTGTAGATTGATGTTTAAAAGGTCACATTTTAGAAATTGTAGATTATTTAATTTTAAGACCAACTGACAGCTTTATTTTAATTTTTAATTTTTTTTGCCTCGGGGCTCTACGATGTTAAAAGTAGCCTAAACAATATTTCTCAACATGATAACGAAGCTCGGAGTGGATGGCATACTATTTTGTTGTAATTGTCAAGCCAATTTACACTAGAAATGCTATTGTTAAACCATGTTATAGGCCTATATGATCAAATATATAACATGATTTTAAAGTTATAGTAGATATCCGTTTGAAGTAGCTTTCGTGCATTATGTCTAGGCATAGGCTATATTTATAATGCCGTCTTTTTGTTCACGTGTAGGCCTATAGGCTATGGGCCGCCAACATTAAATAATGTAAGTACAATTTGAGTGTTGGGTGTATTTCTGTATTGCTGTATTTCTTAGAAAGAAATGGAAACTGTAGGCCTGAATACCGGTCAGACGTCCATTCCTGTCCCCAGTCCATACATGTTCTCCTATCTCACTTAGCCTACTTAAGGGCTTAATGTTTCACAACACGTGCACCCATATATAGTTGGTGAAACAAGTGTGAATGCAATCTTACTTTTAGATTAAGTAACAATTAACAAGCAATTCTTTGCTTGTACAAATGCCGCTAAAAGAGGCCTAATTATCACGCAGTAGGCTTGGCCTGCGGAACTGAACACGCGTGTGTCAATGCAGCATGACGCTGTTTTAGGCTGTATATCTGATACTATATCTGATCATAACTTGGAATGTGATGAATTAAACCCGCTCAATTTCCTATTTGATGTTTTGTGTAGGGAAAAAACGGTCTGCCCTAAATAAAACTAGGCTATTCCAGATTGCAAACATTTGTTTAGGCCAAAGCAGAATTGGCGTTCATCCGTTGTGAATTAAGAACGTTTTTTTTGTAATTCAGTATGCTAATCGTATAAAATAACAAAGGAAAATAACCAAATAACTTAGATGTGAACGTGATTGGGCATTAGGACTTAGTGTGCCACCAGCATTTGTTTTCCTGAACACATTCAAAAAATGGGCCGTAAAGGAATAGCTACGGGCTAAAAAACACATTTTAGTTTTCTAAGATTTGCTATAGCCTAACGTAGCCTACACATTTTACCCATTAGCCCACAAAGTAACCTCTACCCTGCTGCTAGAGTTAATTTGAATGTTTCTACCAATAGCTCAAATAGGCGACCTAACGAAAACACGTAGACTATAATACATGCCTTTTGGACAGTCTGTTTATTGCAGGATACATGCCACAATCATGCAACACAAATGAATATACAACGCCACTTGCCTATAGAAACATTTTCGCAATGGAGCAATTGGCTTGCGTATAATACTTGAGAACAAAACCGGCACAACATGACGCTAAATGTGCTTTTTTGTGTGTGAAATGATGTCTCATTCCAAATAGGTCGCTATGCGACATCTTCTTCACCGTAAAATAGCCATTTCTACTGATAACGGAAACAAAACAAAACACAATATGCTCAATAATTTAAGACATAAAAATTACCCTGTAATAAAATATACCAATAATAAGTAGTAATGCAACAAAATGTTTACCAAAACACCCATAGATCTACAATCACAGTTTCGTTCACATTAAAAAATTATGATGATACAATGACACTAACGCTATAGCATCGTGTGTAGCCTACAGGAGATGACAAAGACAGTAAAACACTCAGATTATCACGTTATAGGCTCACGAAAAGGTGAGATTCGAGGTAAGTTCTCGGATGCGGTTTTCCCTGCTCATTTTCTTCAGCTTCATCCTGCGGTTCTGGAACCAGATCTTGACCTGTCTGTCACTCAGGTTCACGCACTTGCTGATCTCTAGGCGGCGCTCTCGTGTCAGATACATGTTGAACAGAAACTCCTTCTCCAGTTCCAAAGTCTGGTGTTTTGTGTAGGGACACCGTTTCTTTCTCCCACTTTTTGCCGTCAGCCAATTGCTCGTCGGTGCGTCATTGTTGAACTCTAAAAGATATTAAGAAAATACAAGAACACACATTAGAGTTTCACAGCCAGCTACATTTGAACACAATTTACTGAGATGACTTTGTGGTCCTCAGTGATGGCGAGATAAATGATGCAGTGTGTAATGTAGTGTGTCCTAAATTGGACACTACTAATGCAAAAAACGGAACCACTGGTCAAGTCAATACATGTAGCAGCATAAATTAACAATGAGGTCATTAGTATATTTGCACTTATATCCGGCCACTATAGTGTAACAGTGCTACATCTTAACGCCTGAATAATACTTTTCCATGTCCATATTTAATGTGCAACATTTTGAACTTTTTAAAGTCTAAACTTACATTGGCCTATAAATTCGTTATATGACATTTAAGATAATAATAATAATAATAATTTAAAAAAAACACTTCAAAACGATCACAGTTTACATTTTAGTCCAAACATGGCAACAACATTGCGGCACAAACTAGTTAGTTAGTTAATTAATTAAAGTCCCATTGATATCCAAATGTAAGTTAAATACAATATTTAATTAGCCTGTCAACAAAATTGCAGATCAACACCACATCAATAATTATAACGTTTAACTTTAGTAGCCTAAAATATAAGACCAAGAGCCTAAAGAATGTTTTAAAAAAAATCAAATAAAAAACCCCGCGTGGTGACTGCTGCATGGTAAAAGCATGCATGTTCCGGCAGCTTGAGGAAGACTCTCATTAAACATTACGACTTAAGGGTTGTTTGTGTTTTATACCGGCTTTTATGATGCTGAAGCGTTCGTCTTACACCAGCACGCAATCAAAGCTTTATTGTAGTCTACCCACCTTTCGTTTCCTTCTGCGATAACTCGGGGCTGGACACAGATGAGTCCTTTTTCTCCTCCGCGCAGGACTTGGCGTCTGGACTTTCGACGGGAATCGGCGTTCTTGAGGTTTCGCGGTTCTGTGGCGAATGTTCCGCCGTCTTTTCCACCTCGGCATAAGACGAATGCGTTTTGGGAGCAGCTACTTGATTTAGTTGCATCAACGTGGTATTTGGACTTGGCGTTTCGTGACAGTAATCCTGGTGCTTTCCACTCGCGTAAGTTTGGCTCAACCTGAAATATCCTGGAACCGGTATCTCTGGACCGTCCACTGGACACGACTCTGGGATCAGGCTAGAGTATGTTGGGACATCCGAGGAGCTCACTTTTGCTCTCTTATCGGAGTACATGCAGCAGTTGCTTTCCTCCTTGATGCTCTGTGGAAACGTAACACTTGGTATCTGACTGATGTTTGGCTCTAGCCTGCAAGATCGGTTCGGGTCAGTCCAGTTATCTAGTTGAGGTATGTACGAGTGGACATTCATCCCCATGTTTTGGTGGTTCACCTCCCCTCTTTTGCCGAAAGACGGCAGAAGTCCACATGTTTGCATTCCGTAAGTTCCCATGTCTGCACCAGAAGGCATGTACACGCCGCTGTTGGAGTAAAAGCTATCCGTCCGGCAAGCACCAATTAACGAGTCCACCAGAAAAGGGTTTGGCGCAGGCGAGCTACTGGAAAAAGACATTTTTGGATTGGAGGTCTACAGATGAGGGAGATGTCCGTTGTAAGCTGACATATCTAGGAAAACAATCTCCGTGCAACTCAGGATGCCTCTCTACCACATGACGAGCCCACCAATGAAATTTGAAAATGGCCTTGAGACGCATGCCTGCTCTCCCACCACAGACGCATCGACTCTCAGCTCGGATACGTGGTCAACAGCGACACCTAGAACACGGACTTGAAATTGGTTCCACCAACTTACAAAGTGCACCTCAAGCAGCACATGCCGTGTAGTTGAGCACCACTCGGATGCTCAATGAATAAATAAATAGCCTAGACAAGAAGGTCAGCTGTCCATTTAAACAAGTGGACGTTGATTATCATCATTTCCGCTGAAATCAGAGGAATGTGTGCAGTGGACATTGCGCGTGCGAATGTGCAGATGCGCGGTTGCCCTGCATGGCGCAGAGGCGACAGCTGCAGCCCAACACAAACCGCATCGCTCTTGAATTATTTTGAAGGAAAATAATGTACGCGACTAATTGGCTATGTCGATAACATATAAAGTTCAAATACATCTAATAAATAATGCAACATATAAAGAAGGGCGCTAATATTAGTTAGACGACTAACATATAGACCTACACTTATTTCACATTTTCAGTACTTATCATTAGCTATAGGCTGGTTAAAAAGTAAATGCCGTGCCGTTATACGGGGCACAAAAGATAGACTGCACCAATTTCTTTGTCGTCAAAGATATCTATAATGTATAGGGATGACTAGGCCTATCTGCGTCTTGAGATGGTGAAGAAACGAACACTACCATTATTTACATGGAAGTGCGTAATCTATCATCTTTGTGCTATGCATTGATACATATATTTTGAAATATGCTTGTGTCCTTGAAGACAATAGGTACTGATTTGTTAATGAGGTATTGAAGTAGGCCTATTATTTAATATTTCATTTTATTTTATAGATGTATTTTGAGTTGATGGTCTAGTATATTATTTTTGTTATTTTGAAGCTATGAATATTAATGTTTTAAAACATGAATTGAAGATGAATTGGCCTGCAACTTTTTTGTGTGGTTCCTATTGCAAGTCTACATTCTATGTGGTTGTTGTTTTTCTTAAATATGTTTTTGCAATGCTTACATTTTGTAGTGGCTGCAATGTTGCTTTTGTGTTTTTATTGTACTTAGCCTCATTTTGAATAAAAGCGTCTTCCAAATGACTAAACATAAATGTAAACTATTCTATATTTCAATAAACCTGCTTCGCTCGGTCCTCCGTCGCGCAAGTAAGAGGTAAGAGCTAATGCGTAGGCATTAGCCTACTAACAAATATAAAGTAGCCGAACAAAGAACCAATGTTATGCGTCCCAAAATAAGCTTGATTTAGCGTTGATTTAGGATAAATGAAAACAAACAAATAGGTCTATAATACTGATGATTCTTGTCTATTGTAAGTAGCCTACAGTTTAAAATATGCATAAGGCCTACAAGCTCATTCACTATTTAACATATTCTGCCGACAGATTATAATATGACAAAATAATAGAATACATATAAACTATTTTAAGGGGACATAGATCTAGACCTGGCTATTATTGTCATTACATTTCAGAGTAAATAGAAAGTAAAAGCATTTAAAAGTAAAATATTTCTTTCACAATTATATGTATGTAATTATGTCTGAGGCATTACCTTTATTAACATGTTACATGCAGTTTGTACAACTTTGTGTTTCTTAAAGGACTTTTTTCTTAAAGGATTTTGCGTCAAATTGTTGATAACCTTCGATCACGAGAAGGTTATTGGATTATTTATTTGCAGGACTTGGAATGAGGCTTCTGAATCTAAAAAAACCCGTATACGGTCTATATTCATGTGATTTAGCTAATACTAATAGTCTACTTCAACCTTTTAATTTTGACGCACTGTGCCTGCGTCATATAGGCCTAACTATTACACAAACTCTAACTCTAACTCTAACTAGGCTATAACACATTATCACCATCATTATCACTATGAAATATAGAATATATAACTTACATTACTCGAAATGAGAATAACTGAAAAGCGTTCAATTGTAGAGTTCACCTTTGTAAAAATTAAATAAAATCGCTGTTCGGTTTAATGAAGGGAGCGTTATTATTCAAACAGACCGCAGTTCAAACAACGTTCCAACAAAAATACAAATACAAATATATAGAGCCTATGTAGGCTTATATTTATATATTTGTACAGCTGTGCACATACCTATGCTATCTATTTATCCACATCTGTGTGCAACAAAAAAATAACAACCAGGGTAGACTATCAAATGTAACTGAGCATTGGATCTCTCTGTATGATCAGCCACTACAACTCTGCCCTCGTGTGGCGAGAATGAGAAGGGACGACAGAATGTCAAATGGGACGGCATTCATGCGCAAGAATTCACATTTATGTGGCCATTATTGCATCCAAGGCGTGTATTAGAGGAAAGCGATTCCTTTAATGATCGGTGATGATCACTTTTCATTGACCGCAAATATACTCCCAGAAAGCCTAGGCTATATCAACCCGCCACCACCACATACACACATATAGGCCTACATGCCACGTGTTGCTGTTATATGTAAGGCCCAAAAATGTATTGTATAAATGATATGTCTATACACATTACGGGTTAACTAGAGTTTAATAAACAATTAAGTGAATGTATTGCGTGATTCAGCCAGACTGCACACAAAACAAGACAAAATAGTAGGCATGGCAATGGGCTTAGGCATCGTCATTATCATTACTGCAGCAGCAAGACTTGCCTTTGTCCTTGGCGACTAGGCCGAGAGCTGGGATACAACAAAACAATTTAAAAAAGGGCGTTTGAGACTTTAGACTTTAGGCTATTGGTTGTGAGAAGTGAGAAGAAGTGAAGGTCCGAGCTTCAAGACGCTTTAAAGAAAATTCGGCCTGCAGTTAAACGTCTTTCTTACAGGAAAGAATCGGTTCGCTTGTATTCTTGTGGTCGAGGCAATTGCCCCTTATTTAGGCATTTACAGCTGACTTTATTGTACTGTCTAGACGGTTCAAGGTTTAGCAAACAATCCAGTGTAAGATATAAAAGAGCCATATAGCCTACGCCTGCACCAAACTCCGAGCAGCGGTCTCACACAATCAAAAATATGTAGCCTTTACGCTTTTTGGTTAGACTATTATTCTAGGCCACATATAACGTAGAGGTGTATAGTGCCTTAAATAATACATGTTTTTATTTCACACACCACAATAGGCTACATCACATGCATATTTAAAATGCATACACAAGTGGGCTTTTTTGTATAAATAAATGCACTGGATAAATGTGTCCTGATATACCAGGACGTGTCCTGATATAGGCTTACATGTAAAATGTTATACAAACACCAAAAAATATCGTCAATTCATCCGCGTTTCAACAGCATTTGTGTTCTTTCCACATAAGCGAACAATTTCCAAAAATGCTACGGGATGGACAGTCTTAAAAATGTTTTCAGTTTGATCCCATGGCCTAATCTCCCGCTGCGACATGTCTGTGTCTGTCCGCCTGTCTCTGACCGAGCTTATCTGATCCGTTTGTTTGCTCATCAAAATAAGGGATTCCCAGTGAAGTACTGTAGGCGATCCCGGTTGAGTTTTTTCTCTTTCATTCTTCTGTTTTGGAACCAGATCTTCACCTGGCGATCTGACAAATTCAGCATCCGGGACAACTGCAGCCTCTTCTCTTTGTTGATATACACGTTGAAGAAGAATTCTCGTTCAAGTTCTCGGATCTGGTATTTGGAGTAAGGGCATCTCTTTTTTCGCGATTTTGCTGAACCTGCACAGAGAGAAAAAGACACAACGGTAGATAAGAATCGGGGAAATCGTGACAATTGTTTAAATAAAAAAATAGCAAATGTGTTCCCTTTGACATTCAGCACAAAAGCTTCCTCTCATGGTCGTATACTCAACAGGCGTGCACGTGTGGTGAACTAGAGCGCGCGCACACGCACACAAATGCGGACCTTTTTTATCTCTCCCGCTCTCGGACGCACGCTCCTTTACGCGCGTGCGCACCCACACACAAACACACACACAACACACACACACACACACACACACACACACACACACACACACACACACACACACACACACACACACAC
>JAOPJH010000076.1:1404234-1419310 GCA_027122575.1 Merluccius polylepis
CTCCCCTCCACCCCCCGCCCCTCCCCCCGCCCCCCCCCCCCCCCCGGGGCGGCGCGGGCCCCCCGGAATGGATCGAGATAGCCCTACAGATAGATAATTTGATTTATTTAGAGGACGAAAATCACTTTACGCATGTAGAGACTCTGGGTCTGCTCTATCAACTATCATTGATCGAAGTCTGAAGAGAGTCTTTCAGTTTTGAATTTCATTACAAGCAAACCATGACATTGAAATTAATATCCAGCATGTGAAGGTTAACCCTTAATTCTGGATTTACCCACTGGATCATTTGCTTCAAAGACAGGACTCGGTCTGTGTTGTCCATAGACTTCCCCTCCCTGTATTTCAGCAGGACATCAAACCCACGCTATCTGGCAAACTCTGCAGGAAAATTGTTGTGTCTGAAAAGGTCAACATAAAACTGAGACTAAAACCCCGAGAAGCGTCTCCAAGGAAAACATTTAGTGAACCACGCGGTAGGTCAGGCCTTTTGTTTGTTCGCTGTGTTGCGCCGGCTTTGTCAAGTTATTCTTCTATTCTATTCTATAAATAAATAAATAAATATATATATATATATATTGTATGTATATATGTAAAATGGTGTCTTAATGACATTGACGTGAGCTTGGTTTTGAGGGGCGGTGGTGGGGTGTGGAAATGAGGGCAGAAGATCGACCAGCAGGCCTGTATTCATAAGAATTTCAAATCACCAGCATTTTGCCTACATAATCAAACCCATTGGTTTGTTTTGTTCTACTCTAGATATGAATTCAGAAACTTTCGTTTTTAAAAAATATACTAAAAGAGTAAAAAAGTGTTTATTTTACTTGTATTTAATATAATCTGGTTGGTTGACAACATGGCCTTCATTCAATCCAATTTAAGTCCCCCACCCCCTCCTTACTCCACATTTCCATATGTTGTTAAGACCGATGTAATCGGTTAGAGTGCAGTTGAGTGTAGCCATGTTTAGTTTCCAGAGCCTTATGATTCCCATATGATACCTGTCTGCCTCCATAGACTATCATTTATCTTAATGATCCTGTGTACACGCAATTCTACACATTTTCAATCTAAGGTCCGCATTGTTGACACGCTGCCAAGCTAAGGGCCCCCAACAAAGTCAGCAGTAGCTGCTGGATAGCCTCTCCTACACGTCAGATATATGCCCTACAGTACAGGGAGGCAAAATGCCAAGCTGTGAATAAATAGCTACATTTACTTGCAAATGAGACATATATTGTAATATATCAATGTGCAATTAAGCAAACCTGTACAAAAAAACAAAAACAAGAAGTAGAAGAATTATTATAATAATTAGTATATGATATAATACTTATTATATTCAATAGGCTATGTTTTATTGACCAACTTTGATTTAGTGAAAACAATATTTAGACCAAGTATGATTGTTCAGAGTTGAACTGTAAACCACCATGACCATTAGCCAAGTGCTCTTCTCTTACAACACATGTTCAAGTCTCACCTATTTTCCTAAATTCCTACAATGCAATAATGCATGGCATATATCTCTGTACTAGATCTCATAGACTACTCCTTAACATGATCTATTATCAGCCCTGTAAGGTGATCAAGTGATCAGCCAATGTAGTACAGTAAGTAGGCTACTCTTCTCAAAGCCTTGGAAGGTAGGTCAGGGGTGATGGCCCCTCCCCTACTATTCAGACCAATCCCACTTTTTTAAAATTCAGACATAGAAGAACTAGAATAGCCTTATATGTAATATTTGTCTTTCAAATATTACATAGGCTATTTGAAAAACAAATGCATCTTTTAAAACTGAAGATGATTATTAGATTTGTAAATGGAGTAGACAGTCATTGATGTATAGACCATTTTGAACCATTATATTTGTATTAGATTAGCTAGTCAAAGTCATTTTTGGTGGGGCACAATAGTAAAATATCAAGTCATTCTTTGGAACCGATACAGCATCAGTAATTATTCCCTCTGGCCAAAATGGAGACACTACCCTATGCTCCCAGTCCTGAAAACAGAACCTCAGGGCTGGAAGTTTCTAAGTGATACTGCTGAATGCAGAGACGCTTGACTGACGATGTATGAGACGATGATGAACCATCAGACTGACATGATATAGTTAATAAACATAGCCCAGAACAGGGCGCACACGGTATACCTGACATGTTGAAGCCTAGGGCAATGGGTGTGTGGAAACTACAGCAAGCGTGCATGTTGGAGCCTGAACGGGTTTGACTATTAAATAGGTAACATTCCTTCACTGTGCAAGGCCTAAGGGAATGGTTTAATGTCTGTCAATTTATGCATCAAATAGTTTTCAATGATATACCCATTTTGTCTGGAGATTTTATCATACCACCAAGACATTGCAGTGTTTTGCTTTATTCTTCTTACATAGGTCTAGTTTAAGTAAGGGCTGTATAAGCACTGACATCCCCTGTAACCTTTACAGGGGCTGACTATTTAATGATCATTAATGATTTTCATTTTCCCCTTTAACATATGGGTAGGGTGGCACTGATATGTATTTATTCAGGGGAAATTATGGGGTCACAGAAGTAAACTTGGCCTGGACACTGGAGTGTTGTTGTTGAGTCATCATTATTAAGTAGTGTACTATTATTAAAGCACCGCGACTAAAACAAAACGGACCCAAGACCCATTGTCGGAGCCTCACTGCAAGTCGGCCCATTTAGGAAGCCGCTCGGACACTCCCCAAACGCCCCCCAAAGTGACTCGGACACGCCCCCCAAAACGGCTCAGACACGGCCCGGCCCCACAAAGTGGCTCAGACACGCCCCCAAGTGGCTCGGACACGCCCCCCTGAAAAGAGTCTCGGACACGCCCCACAACCCCCTATCCCTCCCCCGCTCTGGCTCTAATACGAGTCTCTCTCGCCAAAGGAGGGCAGCGAGGCGAAACGCACGACCGACATTAAACTCAACCCTCCGCCAAGGTAAACAATACAACAATGACTTGTACTATGAACAAAGCGCGCCATGTTGTATTCAGAGGGGGGTTTCCCTTCCCTCGCTGCGCAGCGGCGACTTGTTGCGTAAGGACCAGAAGTTGGCCGCAGCGTCCGGGTAACTAGTTACCAGCGGCTATGCTAGCTCCCCGGAGCTAGCATCCCCTCGGAGCTAGCTATCCTCGGAGCTAGCCTCGGGCTGTGCTAACGGGTCCCTCCTTGACGTCCAGGTGCCACGCTTCAACGTGGGGCTTGCAGGGCCCACACGGTGCGCCGCCGTCTGTGTGCCGCTGGACGTGTGGCTTTTAAAGTTTTTTAAAGCGCATTACGTCATGGCTTGCGCGCGCGTGTGGGTGTTGGGGGGGGGGGGTTGTTTTAAAGGAGATCCGCGCCGCGTTGCTTGTATGTGGTTCAAACGCCTACGAAAGGAGGCTAGCCAAGTGTTTAATTAAGAGCAAGAGAGAGAGAGCGAGAGAGAGAGAGAGAGAGAGAGAGAGAGAGAGAGAGAGTGTGTGGGTGTGTAATTTTGGTTGTTGCTTCAGTGTGACGGTTGTGTCCACAGGTGCCGTCCAGAAAGTGAGTGGTTTGAAGAGTTTACTTTGAAGAGGCTGCAGAATCGACATGGGGGCGGTGGTGTCTCGGTGGAAGGTATGCAGGCATGACCCTCTGGATGAATGTATGAGTCCAGACTACGTGATGTAGTGTGTGATGCAGGCCTACCCACTTCAGTAGGTAGGCCTGCACTAAAGACTACACTGGATTAGATTCGACGACATGTATTTTGACATCTTACCAGAGGTGCAAAAAGCAGTACGGTGCAGAGTACCTGCAGAGTACCTGCATATGTATAGTGGAATATATAATAAGTAAGAAGATATATGTAGTAACACAGAAAAGAAATAAGTAGCCATATTTACTTTGTAGTCTGACTTTAAACATTTTAAAATTGGAAGTGTATCCGTATGCTATTTTTAGCACAACATAGTATGGACAATTGCTATTTAATCACATGGAAACAACTGGCTGATAAACTATCCTAATATCTGTCATATCTCTTGTGCACAAATCAAATACATTTAAAACTGACTTTACCTTGCAGAGCAAACCTTCAACTGTGGAGGTGTTGGAAGGCATTGATACGGTACGTTTTGACCAAACACGGTTTAATTAAACTACAAGTGAGAATGTCAGCACACCAAGCATCTTAATAAAATGTTGACCCTCTGTGAACAATAATTAAAACCATGATCTCACCCAAATTTATTGAGTTATCACATACTTTATTTGAAAGCTAGACCTGTTCTGATCTACTTGGATGTCATTTTGAAATGACATTTCCCGTGAGGGGACATCAGTTGGAGCATGCATCCTTTCTGAGGGACAGGGCCAAGTCCTGTGACTCACCAGACCATGGACCCAGTGATCCAAAAGCCACCTGCAATAATTGCTTCTGGAAACCAGACCATCAAAGTGTAGCAAAGCATCTGTTTCCTGCACTTATAGTGCTAAAGGAGGAGCAAAATACGTGATCACAATATTATGAGCTCAAGTTGTATGTGCACGCTTAGCTGTAGGCCTACTAGTTTAAGGGTAAAGTGGATGCATTTCTCGTGGCGGCATGTCTTCAAAGGACAATACCGGTGATGAAAACATTGCCACCGCCTCTTCTGCTTCACTAAGAGCATTTAGCGTGAGTGTGCAGCCACCGTGAATGTAAACGATGGCAGTAACCATAGCTACAGATTTGTACATTTATTTGTAGCAGAGCAGCCTACAGAGGAAGTTGAAGATGGCGTTATCAACCACAAAAGTAGAAGTGGCACTTTCCTGCTATATATTTGATCAAAGTGCACACGTGCTAGGGCTCGGAGATATGGCCAAAATCTTCGATCCCGATATCGGTCATTTAATATCTCTAGGGATATATATGACGATATTGGTCATTTAATATCTCTAAAGATATATATCACGATGTAGCATGTTTTTGGGTAATTAAATACATAAAAAATCTATATAAAATAACCACATGGTAAAGCCTATTTTTGTATACTCCTTGGTGAATTAAATACTTATATCAAACACGATATCCAAAATCTAACATGATAGCCAGGAGAGACGGTTTTGATGGTTTCATCACCAGACCGGTATTGTCCTTTTTTTAATGGCAAATACTGGTTTAAAAAAATGTATTACTTGTATTGAACAATATGTTGACAGAACATCCCGCAATGTACAATGTGCCACTAACCTATTTACTTATGCAACCATTTTGTTCAACCCGTGTTCAAGTCACATGAAGAAATGGGTTGGAGGAACATTTTGATGATGAAAGGGGAAGAGATTTGAATAATGATCCTGGTTTGGTTCGGCAACGAGTCTGAGAGATTAACGCAGGTCGCAGAGTGACAGGCACACATGCTCCTGTAGCACTGTTTTATTTACAGAATAGAAGCCAGCGCTATTCAGTCTGCCAGCTATTTTTAGTCTGGGTCTTATGGCCCATGTGTTTATACAGTGTTTATCTCCTATTAATAAAGAGACCGAGATGAATGGCTGGTTTGTTTTCAAGCTACTTGCCAGAGGCTAAACTTTCACATGACACTCTTTGTTTAGACTTAATGTTTTGCTTAGAAACACACATGCCACGCTTTGGCTGTAGGGTGCGTCTCACAATAAAACTTGTTCATTCTTGTTTTTTCACAGGATATACACAAGTTGGAAGAACACGGTGAAAAGTATCAAAAGCAGTTGAAAGTGTGGGTGGGACGTCTGCTATTCTACTCGTGTCTTCTCTACCTCGTCACATGTGTGGTCGTGTATTTTTGGTACCTGCCAGAGCGCGCCATTGGTCGGGTGATACTCGCGCTGCCCTTCATCATATTCCCGTTATTGTACGTACACCAGAATGTTTATCGAATTTCACAAAAACACAAAAAAAATGTTTGAATTTGAACTGTCTAAACTTAACGTTTCAGAGTGTGGTTGCTCCGAAAGATGCTAATTGCTCTCTGTGCACGAAGAACAAACAGAAATGGTGAGGGTTTGTTTGATATGCATACACAATTTCTTCTATGCTCTATTGTTGTAGGATTAATTAAACCAAATTAATTTATTTCCACAGATGAAAAATTAGAGGAACTAAAAGCGCAAAAAAGGAAAATAGTAAGTTGAGGAACTGACTTAAATTTAGCATTTAACAGTAATGTTAGTGCTACATTTTATATGCAAATAATCAGAAATGTTTGCTGCAAATTGACCTGCAGCCGAGATAGACCTACAGTAACACCACATTACATTGTTTGCATCACATTTCATATTTTCCTGGGGTTCAAAATATTGTTATTGTATTGTTGTTTGAATATTGTTCACGGGTATTTCTTGTCTTATCTTGTTTACCTCAGCTGGAAGAAGTTATGGAGACCGAGACCTATAAGAATGCTAAACTTATTTTGGAGAGATTTGATCCCGAGTCCAAGAAAATAGTATGTTTTACGCATCTAACAATACACTTGTTCTTTTTATTTTCTTCTCACTTGATTGCTATTTCTATGTGCGAAAACCTCCCTAATATAAAACCCCTTCTTATTATTAAGGAGCTGAATTCCTCCTTCATTTCCGCCCAGATGACTCCAAAACCCGGACAAGGTACAAGGCTACGGTGAACACAGAACATACACCCAGCTGGAACTTCCCTGGTCTTTTTCTGTCTCCATGGCCGTCCTTCCTCAGCCATCACCTCTCTCTCTCTCGCTCTCTCTCTCTCTCGTTAGATCTCCGTCAGCGAAATGTGGTGTGCAAGGCCCCCCCCTCCGCGGTGGCGGCGAGTCCGGCCAACGGTGCCGCAGAAGCGGCTGCCCGTCCCCCTCTCGGCCCGGGGTCCGCCTTCGCCGGCCGATCCCTCCACTCGGCTCCCGGCGGACCCCCAGAGAGGAGCCTGTCGGCGGGAGCTGCGCAGCAGAGCTTGATGAGGAGGCCCATGACCCCGTGCACACCTGTTCCGGGAGTGGGTGAGTTACCTGCACGCAGGGGGACCACATCATAATGGGCTCCATTAAGGTGTGATTTAGTCGTCCCTGCCTGCCTTGTCCCCAGCCACTTAGGGTTCCGTGGTGTGCGTTGTCAGCAAAGGTGGTATATGTTAGAGTTGTAATGGGTAATTGTATGAGTGTAGTTTTAAATATTTTACTAAATGGTTCAAACCCACCCCCCCCCCCCTCCCCCTCACTGTCGGATAAAAGTGCCCAAAGTTAACCACTAGAAGATGAAGTTTTAATCCGCCTGAAATGTATAATGCAACACAACATGAAAACTAGTAATGCAGAGTCAATTTGCCTGGTTATTCTTTTTGCTTATGATTTGTAGTCCCTTCCAAACAGTGGAAGAAAATCCCTTATTTTGAATATTTTTTTTAAAAGCAATTATTGCACCACAAAGTTTCCTCTGGAGTGCCCAGGTATTGCATATTCAATATGAATTATTTCTCGACCATGAACACTCAGTAGAAGATGCAAATAGGAGCTAAGGCGAATGTGGCTCCACAAGGAAGCGGCTTTCTGTAATTGCCACGTGGAATGCCAACTGTGAGGTACGCATGAGTTAAGATTACGTTAACTGTGATTAATTAGCCAGGCCCGCGCCTGTTCTCTTGGCAGTGGCGGGAGGAATCTCGCTAAATGTCTCTTAATACCGGTTAAAATGATTCCTTGGCATCGGACCCGGCTTCACAAATGGCTTACATGACTTGATGCTTGCCGCGGCGTCCGTGTGAAATTGAAAGTGAAAAGCAATTTGATACAAAGAGTCACCACAGAGTTTCCATATGCCGCTAAATGAATAAGCAGCAGGGTACCGAGAGTCTGCCAAGTCTTGGTGAAATGACCAGTCATCTTCGTATGATTGCTCTTGATGTTGGATTATATTAATTACCACTCACCAACACAGCGGGGGAATGTAGGCGTGCTTCGCAAGTGAATTCTGGGTTTAAATTATTATGAAGTGGGAGAGAAGAGGAGGAGGAAGGGGGGGGGGAGCAGCATTTTTGCATGACTTTCAGAGCCAACTGTTTAACTCCCCGTTACACCGAGCGTTTCCTCTTGGCCCGGCATGGCTAGCACCGGTGTGTAGTTGAGACTTGAGGCGGTCTGTGGCTAATGGGCGTCGGTGTTGTATTTTAACAGGCATGCATCCCCCAGGTCCACCTCTGGCCAGACCCGTGCTCCCCCGGGACCGTGGAGCCATGGACCGGGTCATCGAGTACCTTGTTGGATACGGCCCGCAAAACAGGTAGGCAGCGCCCGCCGCTCAGCGCCTCAGCTTTTAAGGTGGCGGACACAATGACCTTCATAAGGGTACATGCATAAGGTCAATTACCCATGTGTGTACTGTACTGCAGGTACCGGGTGAATTCAATCAAACATACAGAAATACTCTGCTTTAAATCCATGTTTTTCCAGATGTCCTTTTTTTTGTTTTGTACGACCGACAAAATGTTGAGTATCTCAAGCTTATCTTTGGCACCCTCAACGCTGGTGTAGGTTTCAGAGTTTGTATCAATACAACGACGTCCTGGTAATGTGTGCGTGTATTTTAATGCAGATTGCTTTTCCATCTCTCCTAGATATGCTCTCGTTTGCCAGCAGTGCCTGTCCCATAACGGCATGGCATTAAAAGAGGAATTTGAATATGTTGGTAAGATTTAGAGAAACACCACGCTCTCTGTCAGTCTCCATCAAACACTGTGTCTGCGTTCGCCCTCTAGTGCTTGGCAGCGCCGTATATCATATGTCTTTTAAATGCCTCCGCCTCGACCGACCTCTGTAAGCAAAAACAGAGCAAGATTGAATATGCAAACTAGCCTCGCACATCGATCTAAACGGTTTTATGCGCCGCTGGCATTTATCTTTTTATTGTTTTGTTTTTTTTAGCGTTCAAATATATTAACACACGAGTGAATCAGGTGATGGGGAGAGTAAGGCGTTGTTCAGACTGCAG
This sequence comes from Merluccius polylepis, assembly GCA_027122575.1. NCBI lineage: Eukaryota > Metazoa > Chordata > Actinopteri > Gadiformes > Merlucciidae > Merluccius > Merluccius polylepis. The sequence goes on from JAOPJH010000076.1 coordinate 1,413,194, forward strand.
TCAGATTTGTTTCTTAAATCAGATCTGAAAGACGGACTGTGCCCACCGTTATTTGCAAGTGATCACATCGGATTAGTGTGTCCAGACGTCACCAACCTACCTGCGTGGGTTGCTATGGTAACGACATAGGCGTCGCTTCGTACGCTGTTGACGCAGCTTTCCAACTCGATTCGGCAAATAAAAGAAATAAAAACAGAAGCCCCCCCCGCCCCTAAAGTGCCAGCACTTCATTTATTGTCTTCTGGCCACTCGGCGTATGTCCGCAGACTGTTTGTGTGTTGTTGTCCGCCACAGCAGCGCTCTGCTTCTGCTCAGCCGCTCTGATGCACTTCCGTCACTCTGGATTTGACGTTGTCATTGTGTGCGTTGCGAGTGGTCACTCAAATCAGATTTCTTTTGTCTTTTGCATAAAGGCAGTATGAAATCTGCTTTGAGCAGCCAGAGTGTCGGGACTGAGACGCATCTGTAAAAATATGTTTGGAATCGCATTCAAACCACCTCTAAATGTGGCGTTTTTTTGCTGTCCAGACTTTCTAAAACCAATCTGGATAGGCCAAAAAACGTATTTCGGCTGGCAGTCCGAACAAGGTCTAAGACAGGATGTGGTTTTGTGCGTCTCCCTGCAGCCTTCAGATGTGCATACTGTTACTTTCTGAACCCCGCGAGGAAGACCAGACCTCAGGCCCCCAGGCTCCTAGAAACGCCTAGCGGCGAGCTGAACATGGCATCTGACACGCCCGCACCACCCCCAGATGCTGATGCGGGAGACGGTCAGTGTGTTGTAGGTATGTGTCGCATCTCATCCGTCCGTGGCCTTGGCTCACACACTGCTCACACAAAATGGTTTAAAAAAATACTGAACTAAATATGGATGACCTAATGGCAGGAATTTGTTTTCATGTTCCCAGCAAAAACCAAGCTGGAGTTTCCCGCTGAAGTGGAGACGGAGGATCTGAAGACGTCCGCTGGGTCAGACGACCTGGAGGTGATGCCTGAGGAGGAGCCAGAGGAGCTCCCTTCAGAGAAGTCTGAGGAGGAGCAGAATGTCTCCGCCATGGAGGTGGAGTAGCCGTCCCAACATAACACTCGACATCTTTTCTTTTCAGAATTGCTTTTTTTTCTTTTGTAGTGTTCGAGCAATTGTAATAAAATTATTCAAAGCGTTATTATTCAAAAGCATTTGTCTGAGCCAATTTCAAATGTTCACAATAAGGGGGAAATTGAGAAACAGGAAATATCCATGTTGTCATGTTATGTTGTTTTGTTTTTCTCTATCATAAAGTTTACGTTTATTTTTCTCACTCAACTAGATTCTCGACTGAATGTATAGTATCGCATTATCACAACGATGCAAGCAGCGTCCTCTTGTTTGGTACGAAAGACATATTTTTATACATGTATAGGAAATTATATTTATTGATACATTTCTCCAATGCTGTGCTGTTAATGGCAGGATTGAACAACGTAGCTACTGTAGCACCACAGAACTAAACATGTTTGCACATCCATTGTACGGTTCAGGATGATTTTACAGAAAAAAGTATTTATTGCTGAAAAGAGGAAAAATGAGATGTATGCTGATGGTGTGCATTGTCTCTAGTGCCTTTTACGTTTTGAGGCCGTGATGCACATGCACATTTTGACATGGGGTGGGAACGACCAGCCGTGTTAGTTTGTTCTGTTTCAATGGTTTCTTATTTATTTGAGTAACCGGTTACCCTGTAACTTGTATCATCGTTTTTCATTCACACCGTCTCTCCAGTTGATGCCTTTTTAATGATGTATATGTGTATTAAGACAATAAAGTCATTGAACTGTCCTTTGTGTGTTTGTATTTGTCTATAGATCATTAAATACCAATCTTATCTTGACAACAATAAAATTTACTTGATCTATATTTTAAAATGCGCTTGTTTTTAAGTAGTTGACTGTTCATGGGCATTAACGTTCCACCCACCTTTTACCACTGAACCCTCTTAAGTTTAGCGGGAATATGTATTTCCTGGTTGTAACCATGATTCCCACAGTCCATCAGGCGTCCGTGTCCTCCTAATGTTGACCGGAGAGCTAATCTACAGCACATTTTTTGTTTCGTCCTCCACTTCCCTGGTTGTCAGTGGTATCCTCCTCCGTGCCAAGTAGCATTAGGACAAACATGTTAAAAGGTCTATTTTCATTAGTAGGCCAATTGTGGCTTGTGATCATTTTATTTTCGCTCGTTGATCATTTCAGACAGCCGACGATAATGGCGGTGACACTCGAGCCTGACCAGTCTTGATTGCTTGACCCCCCCCCCCCCCTCCTCATTTGCAACCAGAAGTCATTGCATCTACAAAGTTGCGCTGTGGCCTTCGCATGACCCCTGCACCCTGAAGACGCAGCCAAATCGGTTGGCGGGGGTCAACATGGCCCATCTTCTACGGGTTCTGATAATGTATGTTTACAGAGACGTGACCTTCTGGGCCTTGTAATGCATCAATGTGACATGAACAGTAACGCCTGATTCCACCGCAGTGTTTCAGCTTGACCTCTGACAAGCGCCGAACAGGAAAAAAATGGGACATCAATAGGACAATGTTTGGATGTATGTTTTTATTTATTTATCTTTTGCACCGTAGGGAGGTTGTTGAGGGAATGCCTCGGGCCTCATATGTGTTCATTCTTGCTGTTGGCCATGTGATGTTATTTAAGATTCATTTTGGTGTAATATTTTCTGATTCTGGTGCTTGTATTCCATCATTTTGTCAAGTACCTCGCTTTTTTCCTGTTTGTGTGCTTTGACAGATGTTACTGCACTGTCAGTAATATTAATATTTGTGTGGAGGGTTTTGAACTCAGTATAACTGTATTCAATCTCTTTTTTTTCACTCCATTGCTGTCGTTTTGTTCACAAAACACTATCTCATCTAAGGCAGACTTATCATGGAAGACAGGGGGAATTATTAAACAGACTCAAGTACCGTTCTGTGGTACAAAAAACCACAAACATAGCTGAATTGTAGTCTCACCTGCTACCACAAGTTAATGTAACATATATTAGTAACCTGGTGGCACTACATTGTACGGCAATGCCATGTATGTGTATGATGACATCATGCCCCGCTTGAAGAAATCCAGATAAAAATAACAATGATGTTGGTTGCACCTAAGCTGTTGACAGCCTATTAGGCTTGAGTGTTACATAAACAATAACATAATACAATTCCAAGCAATACTTTTCATATCACGGAAAAAATAGAATGGCTACACTCGCTGGATGTTGTGTCCAATTGTCCGAACCGTCAAACGACTACATTGTGAGGATATCACATAAACACTAATTGTTTTTCAAGGATGACAAATGACACACACTGACCCCCTGTGCCAAAGTAATGCTGTGCAGGCATTGGAGATGTGCATGGAGGCTGCATGCCCCGAGGTCCACGCTTCTTCTCATACTCATCTTCCAGACGTGCATTCAGGGACCGCTTGACTCAAATTTATACTGATCTTTTATTTATACCCGGGGCCAAAAAAAAAAAGGCAGATAAAAAACATAAGTGTTCTTGATATTGTGTTTTGTCATATCGAGCAGCCAAAGATTGAAATCCTGCGAAACAATTTTCTGAAGAAATGGAGGAACGTGGCCTCCTGAACCCTGGAGGAGGAGCAAAGGAGGAGCAGGCTGCGGTGCGAGGCGGACGAATCTCAAACAAGAGGCAGAGAATAAGTAAAATAGACAAGTGCACCAGCCATGTCACTTTTCCATTTGCTGCCCCCACGTGTGAGCACTTCACCATCCTCCATCTCGGAGGGAGAAGAAGACCTTCATCGTTATCCCCTATCTACTGTACTGAATACAGAAAAAGTAGCCTATCACAGGAAGTTAATAAATAAAGGGGAGGTGTGGGGGATTTAAAAGATTTATTACGTTTCAGTAAATCCCAAGGTAGACGGCAAACGGGAGAGCAACATCGCAATAAAAGTCTCGAACGCACTTCCCATTCGACGCAATGTTAAGACGGGTATATCACAAGAGGAGCAGTGTGCCCGGCTTAGGATATTACAGATCGCCATTGGCTCCTGACAACAGCATCATTACACCGCGACGAGAGCACCACACCCTCCCTTCCGGGGAGGACGCATTAAAATCAAATTAGATTATACAAGAGCATGGCTTGACGAGCAATCAGACATGATGCTCTGAGCGGTGGATGTCTGCTCATTAGATCCCGGCCTGGACTTGGAATTGCCACTTGCAAAGTTGAGCGGCGTGAAGAGATTTCCACCAAAGGTCATCAGCTTGTGTGAAACGAGTTTTTAAAATTCTAGTTATCATTAGACGCCAACGTCGGCCATTACATTGGCTGGGTGGAGGGTGGGGTTAGGTGGGGGGGTCCTTTTTTTTCAAATTCTATCTGTCAAATCATAAATGCATCCCATTCGCTACATGATGCTGGTAATAAAGCACGGCGATGTGGTTGAGACGACGATGGCATTCAAGGATCAGAGAACATTGTCGTTGTCCCTCCGGTCCGGAACGCGTCCCAGCCCAGGAGTTATCTCAGCACGCAAACAATTCAGACAATTATTTATTCCAGCAATGCGCCATGCGTGCGTCTGAGTCTGCTGACCTCTACCAGCACCGCACTCGGTTGTCTTTAGAAGCCTATTAAATGCTCTTCGATATAGATTATTTTTCGCCTTGACTATATCTTTATTGATTCGTTTTTAATGCGTTGTGTTGAGAAAATGTCCTGCAAGTCAATAACGGACAAACAGGGTTCGCTTAAATTTATAAGCCCCTTCATATGCAGAATAATAACATATATAAATTCAAGCATTACCCTCCACACAAAGTCCTGATTCTCTGTTGTTACCGAAGAGTCATTCTACTTAGGTTTCTGAAAGTCCTACAAAACTCGGCCCGATTCTGTAGAAGAACAAAACACACTGCACTGGCACCATCACCACCATCTTCTCCACCACCACCACCACCACCACCTCCAACACCACCATCTCCTCCACCAGCATCTCCTTCTCCTTCTCCACCACCACTGCCACCACCATCTCCTCCTCAACCACCATCTCCTCCACCTCCACCACCATCTCCTCCACCTCCACCTCCACCACCATCTCCTCCACCTCCACCACCACCACCACCACCACCTCATGTGGAAATCATAGGAAGCCTCCTGCAGCCAGCAGGTTCATTTTATGGCTTCATCTATTACCTCACTGTCATTGTTAATTGTCTTCTTTTTACCTCCGCAGGATTCTCTAAATTGGTCCTATCGAATGTGACAGGAGGAAGAGCATTAAGCATCTGACAAGATGATATCTAAGTTCAATTTCCTGCTCCTTCCCCCTGATTTATACCTGCACCACATCATTTTCCGTCCTGTCATAAAGACCTCTATAAATCAGCGGTGCTTATGGAAGCACTACAGCACAGGGTCCCTGGATTTGTATCCCCTGTGTTTGCTATTAGGAAGCCATTACAGCCACATTTTCCTCCTTCAAACAAAAATGATCAAATCTAATACTTGCGAGATTACGGAGATAAAGAGAAGAAAATGGTGTCGGATGCGGCGTGGCTCGGGGGGGCCCCCAGCTAAACAATACGCGCCGAACTCAATAGAAAAACAGGGCTTCTGGCTGGTGACACCATTATCCATCTGTTTGGACAAAATTGCTGTATCATGGCATAAATCTGTGATACAAGTGACAACTCCTCTAAAATAAAAGGGAACATTAACTGCTCTATCTTGTAGAGGCCATGGGACTAGAGGCTATAAGCTCACTCAAGTGTGATGGCAGTTATGCTGGGTTTTACTAGACTGCAGACAATTATGCTTTGCTCCTCTTCCCTTAGAAGACAAACTGCCGTGGCTTGAGCTGAAATGATTTCAAATAGATTTTCCAAAATGTCTGTCGCCAGATTGCTTCCATACATTATTTCACTTAAATGGAGAGAAGAAAAGAGGGAGCAAATCCACAAATCAATCACAACAGCCCGCTTTACCAGATGGAAGGAGAACGCTTTTCTTGCTGTGCGCGTGTGTTTATGTGTGTGTGTGTGTGTGTGTGTGTGTGTGTGTGTGTGTGTGTGTGTGTGTGTGTGTGTGTGTGTGTGTG
>JAOPJH010000076.1:1423339-1435622 GCA_027122575.1 Merluccius polylepis
AGAGAGAGAGAGAGAGAGAGAGAGAGAGAAAAAGAGAGAGAGAGAGAGAGAGAGATGCCCTGTATTTTCCCTGCCCTGTGTTTCTGCCCTATTAGCAATTTTTTTCTACTGGTGATCAAAAAGTAGTCAGTGGAGAATGAAGACAACTGTCTGCCCTGTCTCTAATTGGCTTTGTGTTCTCTTTCTGATAAATGGCTCCGCACTACCACAGTGCCTCGGATCCTCCTTCCCCTTAATAGGACTCAGTAACCGGATTTACCAACAGATAGCAGGTCAGAAGGAGATGGGGAGCAGAAATGTTAATTAATAGCAATAATGGCCAATTATTAGTTTGACAGAAGGATCCCAGCTAGCTGTGTGCTCTAATGGCGCTGGGCTAACTTGAAGGGAAACACTGGTGAATTAGCATAACTGTGTATGCACGCTCCGCCGAGGTGCCCAGCAAACATCTGTTATGTTAGAAATTCAAATATAAATCCTATTAGCAACCCCGGCTGGGTTGTATAATCAGTCATTCTTCTCTGGCCATTTTGGAAGGCGCTAACAATGCCCTGGTGGCTGGTGGGACTCCTCCCTCTGGGCCCTTCCCCTCACACCCGGGCCCCATGTGGACCCAGCTCCTAACAACAGACAAGCCGTGGTGGACTCTGTGTGCTGTGACAGTGGCGACCCCACCCATGACACTTAACCAAAGACAGCAGAAATACACAGTGGTGGGGGTGGGGGCACGGGGGCATACAAGTTAATGAATTATTTTGAAAAGATGGGCAGGGTGAGGTGTCCAGAGTCAGAGGGATGCAGCTACTAATTTGTACTGCTCACCGCGTGTGTGCGTGTGTGTTTGTACTGTGTGTGTTTGTTCTCCCCCTTGCCAATACTTTTTTTTGGAAGAAGATGTGGATTTTAAGCAAGTTGTATTTATGCCATAAATTACACATTGATTTTGAATAAATACATAAATATCAAAAGGGTTGATGGACAGGAATTTCCTTCCTTCATCGAAAAGTTAGCCTATGATAATACATTGAAGATATTGTGAATGGAGATAGTTTGGCTTATTAACTACTTTATTATCTCTCTGTACTACAGATTAAACGTTGCCTACCCCCTTCTTAAAGGAGTTTCCTAAATGCTAAGAAGATAGCATCGCTATATTTCAGGTAAGAAAATTCAGGTAGGAAAACCCAAATTCAGTTCCAGATGTTTCTATGAATTTAACAAACTGTACTCTAACAACGCATGTGTGACAAGCCATACTCATATCATCGAGGACTGTTTGTGATGCGTATTAGTATACTAGCTTCAAGTGGAAACATTGCCATGATAAAAACTATTGTATAATTACATTATTATTGTTGTTATTATATTAAGTTTGACTATTGATTAGGTCAGTGAAGTCATTAGCTCTGAACAGGAGTCTGGTATGTTTGTGTCCTAAGGGTCTGAAAAATAAGATGTGTTTTATTTATTTGCAATTTAAGAGTCAAAAATAATGAATACTCCGCGGGATTCTATGGCTCCTGTCCATTAGTAACATTTCTGTTTTTTCAGTTTGTAATAGATTATAATAATTCAATTCCTTGTTATAATATCCACCAAGAACGACAAGGGCGGGCAGAACATATACGTTTCGTACAGCGTTTGGTTGTTCTCGTCGTCATTACATTACCCAGGCTAACTGTGATATTGGGTTAGATCACCGTCATACACTTCCAACACGGTGACCTTATCTATGATCTTAGCGTGTGCGTTCTGCTGACGGACTGCCATGTTTCCTCAAAGCCAGTAGACTTTCCGGTGTCCTTATTTCAGCTGCACCGCAGGAAGTGTGTTAGCAAGTGGAAAACCACAGCTTCCTGTGGAGGGCAAAATTGACACTGTCTGCATGTCCCCATATTCCCACTATGATCTCTGGTTCTGCGCTATATAAAATTATATATAGATAGGGCTGGGCAATACATCGATATTATATCGATATCGTGATATGAGACTAGATATCGTCTTAGATTTAGAAGTGTTGTCTTTTCCTGGTTTTAAAGGCTTCATTACAGTAAAGTGATGAAGAAAATAAGAAAATACTTAATTTGTCAAGAATTTAATTTAGTATGCAAAAATAGGCTTCCCCATGTGGTTATTTTATATAGACTATTTATTTAATTACCAGAAAACATGCTATATATCGTTATTGAGATATTCAATTACCTATATCGGGATAGAAGCTTTTGTCCATATCGCCCAGCGCTATGTTTACAGTAGAGATGGTAAACTTAGTTGCATAATATTTGGTTTAACCAGATGTAATAATAAGGTAACAAGAGTGATTTGCTATGGAAAGGTGTTCTCCTCTATCTCGTTAAAATGTAATTCATCTTGAGATGAAATCCTCAATGAGAAGGATATTAATGAACAGATTGCAAGAAACACTGTTGTTTTTTTGTTAAATCTCACATTGAGATTAATGTTATTTGATATTTTGATTTTATATTTGAAAAATGTGGCACAAACCCATCCACAACTAGTCAAAACAACAGCAAGATAAAATAACAGCAACACAAAACAACAACAGCAACATATGTTAGGTGCACACAGTTGAGTCCAACACATTTGGATCCAGTATACATGACTGGGCCACGTCATGTGAAGCAGCTCCGGCTTCATGCTCTCCTCCGCTCCACACGCCTCCGTCGGGGCCTCGGGTGTATAAATTTACTCGCCGGTTTCCGTTACTCTTTCTTAATTCGGTGCAGTCGGGTTCCCCGTCGATGCGGCACTGTTGTCCCCCAAACAATTGGAGTGTAGACAATGGAGGCATAATGATAGATCCGTGTAGCCACCATCTGTAAGAGCAGATGCTCCCTTGCATCTGTACAATATGCTGGAGTGAGGAGCCTCACTAATCTGCATAATAAGGAGAGGGCTTATACCAGTCTAGTAAATAATCACGCGCAATCGATGCACTTCATTCCCTCAATCTTTGACTGATGCAAAATAAAACCAGATAGGAAAATTAAATATTTTTTCGTCGGGAGTTCGTCAGTATGCACGCCGCGGCGCCCAGAAGACGCGCCGGGGCTACGGTGGAACGCCATGTTGATTTAGCCCCGAGCTACAGATTTGGTTTGCACTCAATTTCATCTTTTCATGAATACCATAATTACAGGAGTACGAGTACTCGCCGCTCCTTCACAGAGCCAAGTTCGGGCTCCGGTCCACAACCACCAGGAGAATGAGAAAAAGGAAGAGGACACACAAAGATAGCGATCTATAGCATGCAGGTCTTTATAACACCCTCACTGTATATTCAATATGGTAGCGTTGGCTAGAAGATTGCCTCAATAAAAAAAATAATTGAACATTCAAACTTGTCCAAACTAAGTGAGATCTTTAGACAGGACTATCTCTGCCTATACAGCCATCCGACTCAGGAAATAACACAGGGTGTACAGACAGCCGGCATTTGATTTGCTAAAATTGTAATGGATCTGTCATTGATAATGGGCCGATTTCAGTGGATGACTACTTGCATTTAATATTTATGTTACATTCCTGCGATAAGGCATTGCAATGCGACGGGGAGGTTTGCATTTAAACGGCTCGTTTCAGAATGCAACACAGTACATTGTTGTTGAGTGTTCCTATCTGTTATCGAGTGGCCTGTTGGAGGATTGTCTATGTCAATGAACATTTCTCTGCGCAATTTATTAAACACCTCTGGGTTTTGTGAATCGGCATATTATTATTTTTCAAACAAAGCCTTATTTATTAAACTTGGTAATGGTTCATGAGAAGACGACTGAATCGATTGGACAGAATGTGTACAATAACATTGATGAAAGCCCTCTCCCCTCGGAGTTGTTGCGAGCGAGGGGATATCTTATTAAATATGCTTGTCCAATAAAGACTGCATTAACACGTGGAGTGTGGATAAGAGAGGGTAATGAAATCAGAGAGCTGTGTGGTTTAATTCATTGATGGAATGGTTATTTAGAACAGAGATAAAGAATAGTGAGTGACGCATGTGAACAACCTCTGCTTATCTGACCAAACGGGAATGTTGAAGAGTCTCTGTGGTGGCAAAGCCGACAAAGTGTTTCGCACTCTGATGTTATTCAATGATATTTTATCCCGAAAGCTGCTGAATCTGGAAATTAGCTTTGGCTAATGCTCCGTACAACTGGCACGATGACTGTTGTGCCTCCATTGGCTGCGTTTCCACACATGTTTTTCATTTTATATTTCACAGATAGCAGGGCCACTACATCAAACGCTCATGTATGCAACATACTATTTTTGTTGTCTGTGCGTTATATTTTTCCAGCGGCACGCGATCTATTAATGTGCACAGGCCTGCTAGACGTTACCGCGCGGATGACATGGATTTTAAATCTCCATCTCGCTCCCAAGGTTCCAAGTGCTCCTAATTAAGCATGCATGATGTTTCTCTCCCAGCTGGTACGGTGAGGCAGGTGTACTGAGCTCCTCCGCCTCCCCCGGCTCCCTTCCCTCCTCCCCCACTTAGTTAGGCCCGAGGACGCGGATGGGGAGGAATGCAGGTGTGACATGTTAGGAGGGGACCAGGTGCTTATTGAGTTATCAGGATCTGACACTGCTCGTTTCATCTATCATGGGCTTAAGCATTGTCACATCCGAGCGCGAGGCGCTGCTCTCCTTTTGTGCGAATAAAAAATACAACAGCTGGAATGGTTAAAAGCAATGCCGTTGTTATTGTCCTCGTATACATATTTTAGGCAGACACTTAAATCCTAGTGTGAAGATACGACAACGGCGGCTCAACTCGTACCGTATGGCGTTGAATGAAAATGAAATTGACTCAAAACCGCGAACCGCTTGGAAGTCTTCCGTTGAATGTACTAAACGTGCTATAACCATAACCAGGGTTGTTGAACACACCTCTATTCGCCCTCCAGTCAGTTAGCTTAACTGAGTCATTGGGAGTGCATTAGGGCCTATTACAGTATGTTTACATATCCCATAGACCACTTCCATTAGAACTGGCTTTGTCAGGAGATCATGGCGCTGTCTGTGTGCCACATGAAAGGTGTGTTTTTACCTCTTGGTCTTAAACTCACCATCAGCCAGCCAGCCGCCATTGAGCACACAAAGCGTACCCAGATTTACGGGGGGGAAAGAGTTTCAACCTGAGACTCAGATGCCATCTGATAAACAAGCAATCTTAGCTTGAGGCTAAATAATTCTCTTTGAGGTTGGTGATTTACAATGCCATGAAGTATCCGTTTGTGGTGCGGCTCAGAGGAACGCAACACTGTGATTGGTCATCCATGATCCAAATTTGCGCTCGGATCCCCAGCTCACAAGCTTAAAGATTTCTAAATGAACAAATGCATAAATGATGGTCGGGGTTTATTCAGTGTTAATAGATGAAGAGAAATGAACTTTTCAGAGGTTTAGAAGGCTGTTAGATTTAACAAAATCCTCGCCAATACCCCTTGATTGAGGGCAAAACCGAGGCGGCGTCAGCCAATCTAATTTTCTCGGCTTTTTAAAGAGAACTCAGTGGGGTATTGGTCCACTACGCAGACTCCTAAGAGATCTGATTAAAGGGAAATCCCTCAATGCTTTACCTTCACTTTCTCTGAAATAAATTAGGTGCCCGTTGCAAATGACTAAATTCATCTTGCGATGCCTGGCCTGACATACGAAAACAGAGTGTAACTGCCACGGAAAGGGATAGATGTCCAAAAACACTAAGTGTTTCTTTTTTCTTTTCTTGCATCGCATGCGTGTTACTCCCGATCCCTTAAGGTAGAGAACGTCAACTGGAGTAGACAGGTCCGTTCCTTAGTGTCAGGTATTACAACACCTGATATTTTTCAGCATTTGCAGCTAATTTCTTCTCCTGGTTTTCCTGGTCTTTGGAGTAGTGGAGCTCTCCATGGAGTTCAAGAAATGTGTCTATATCTCCATAATAGGGCTTGTACATCGCCATGTTACATCGCAATGACCACCGCCATTTTGGAAGCATAGGAGCATTGTAATGTTAGTTATTATGTTGGTAGTCATGTTTTTTGGTAATTGTTTTGTAATTCATCGTGAAATGATTTGTCATTATGGGGAGACATTGTTATGTTTGAAACTACCACAGCGTTTCTCATGCAAGATGTGGCAAAACAACGTTTTCATTAGCCTAGGTTACGGTATATTTACGTTGATTTAGGATTTTACAGTACTACAACTCTCTGGAGTCCTCTCAACATGGTGGAGTATCGCCAACAAAAACTCCCATGATGCATTCTGATGTATAAGCCCTATACTGTGGGGACAGCAGAGAAAAGCGGTGTTAAACCACTGAAATGTAAAAAACAAAAACGTCTTTAATAATTCTATGAACATTTGTCGGAAAGTGGCCCAAGGTTAAATCACAAGCTGTAAAATACAGTCGTCAAAGCTCATAAATTCAATGTAATTTTCTTTTTAGCAGACTTAAGGAAAACAGAAAGCTAATTCCTCATTCCTGACATGCACAGGCCGATGTGTTTACATATGCTCGGTGCGTGACAGAAACTTCTGTGTCCTTGATATTCAAACCAGTGATGTATGTTTTTTTTTTCATTTATTCATGAGAAAAAACATGTATCATTTCATCTCATGAGGATTCAATTCAATTCAAACACACACAAAACAAAACCAAATATTACTTTTACACACAGCAGTTTCTCTCTTCAGTGATAAGCTTTTGCCTTATTGACAGTAAACATATTCACTGGGGTCTAGGCGGTCTTGTGGAAAGGTGATTATATCTGGCTTGTTCTTGCTCAAGCATGAGTTTGTATCCTCACAGTCCTCACACGACTGTCAAAGTTATTCTGGTGATTTTTGGGGTATATTTAACTTGCTATATTTAACATGATGGTGTGGCAGCCTATATATTAGACCAGCTCCTGTTACAAACACTTTTCCCTCTTGAAGTTATATTTATCCACATATCAAGTGGCACTTAGTTGAACTCGCCTTTCATTTTGTACTTGCGAGCATGAAGGTCACAAGGTACGAGGCCGATAAGTGACGTTCAGAGTTTAGTTTTGTTCGTTTCTATTTATTTTGGTGGTGTGGTGGGGGGTGGTGCGGGGTGATGTCACTCTGATGCATAATAGGATAGTGATTTAAAGATCTCTTTATGGGGTTGTGTGAAGGCCACGGCATTGCCCGTCATGTTGTGACACATTAATAGGGCTTAGGGCTCTCCATCACAGCTGCGAGGGAATTAATAGGAAGTTGAGCGCTCCTGATGTCTTGTGATCACTGCTCCACTGTTTCCTTTATGGCCACCACCCTTGTCTGCTAAGTGGCTCATAAAAATAATAACACAAGTCACGGTACCCCTTATGTGACACGGGCCCATGTTATGAGGTGCCGGTTACTCCGGAGGAACTAATTTAATCATGTTACCCTGTATAACGTTTCCTTTTTAATATACTCGCAAACACAAAGAGGGCCGAGGAAAACGAATTTCACCCATGGGTGTATCAGCGTGCTTAACCAAAAAAAAAACAAAAGAACAGGTTCCATCCAATTTGTTCCAGGCCATGTTGCAGGGAGAGAGGCCGCTGTCCCCAAACACAGCACCGCCGTCCCCGATATCAGCTGGTTAATCCCGTCCTCTTAGTGGCTTTATTGCTTCATTCAATGGGGTCCGCTGTTGACACCCCCCCGCCCCCGCCCCCCCCGGCCTGTTAAAAGGCGACCGCATCTCAAGTGAAATCTGGAGGGCTCTTTACACAGCAGAGGAGCCCCATGTGGCCGCCAGCTCCCAGTAGGCCTGTGATTTTCCCACTTTAAGTGTCTACTGTCAACACTAATTTGTCCCCCCACCACCACCTCCTCCGTCCCACCCCCCACTGGTGGGGGTCGACGCTTCGAAAGTTTTAATAAAAGATCAGCCATAACTAGCTGTTTTCCCGGGGAAGGGGAGTGTGTGTACGTGGGGTTTGGAGGGCCACAGAGGCCATGATATAACTAGGTAATGATTACAAAGCTTGGATAGAGGTAGTTACCAATACCACATGCTGTTCTATACACCGTGTTGTGAGTCTATGCCTCTGGCAGTCTTTCTTACTTTCTTCCCTCATTCTTCCCTCTTTTTTCCCCAAAGTCATTTCGAAATGAGACAATCTTCATAAAAGTTTTCCTTTTTCTTTTTTTAAATACAAGTATCCAAGCATGCTTTATTAATGCCACAGTATAGAGTAGTTCAGGCACAAATGGTTTAATCACACATAGTAGCCTAACTACGAAAGGCAATTCTCAGAAGATTGTGGCTGAACGAAAGTAGAATGAGGAGAAAAAGTTTCTCTTTAATTTTTCATTCATTTACTGGCTGTGGCTGGCTGGGTCTCTAGCTGTTTGTGGCCTAATACAAACTGAAAATGTGTTGCAGCTCACTAGGCCCTTTGTGCTCTTTCATTTATCCATTTTCCCAGATTAATAAGAGCTACATGATTGCAAATAATAGTTTCTGACATGTTTCGCAACGTACTTGAATACCTTTACGGAGCCAGACAAAGTAAATTGCTCTGTTTGATTTATCTGCCTTTGATTTCTAAAGGAAAATCAATGGAATGAGGTAATTCTCTTCTGCCATTCAACCAAATTCCCATCTAACACGATGATAGGTCTCTGGGAAAGCAGTCAAGAGACCTTCTCTATTCAATTATACCTGACTTGTTTACATAGTGTTGTGTTCGCGTGTGAACACACAAACACAAACCTTAGAGAGGAAGCTAAATACAATTTCACATCTAAGGTGGCTGCAAACCGTCTCGGAAATTGTCCAATATCTCGCTTGCGGACCAATTTTTACTGCATTGTTTTGTCGCACATTGTATCGAAGACTTATGGTAATGTAATATGCATAATTCATACACCTAGGGTCCCCCCCTCATTTATGATTCCGCTGTCCTGCCTGTTCATCTGAAGCTGAATTAATGCTACATTGTCCATTAGGCGGCCATAACATAGGGCAATACTGTCACACACTCCGGTTGAACTGAAAATTCCCGAGAGGCAAATAGTATTTTGTTTTATTCATTGTATGTAGCCTATACAAGGATTGCTTTGCAAAACACTGCAATTCCTGTTTTGGTCTTTCCAAGAGTGAATTTGTATTTTGACAGTTATGTATTATGGCGTGCTGCTAGAATAATTCTCGTTGGTAATTGTGAACAGCCAATTCATTATGAATCGCCTGCATGGATATCGCATGGATATATTGCTTGGATTTTGGCGTTGGCTTTTGGCAGTTGAGCAGGGTGTGCTAGCTAACGCTGCTCTTAGCTTGATCAGGGGAAGTGAGAGTACAAAGAGAACATGGCTTGTTAGGCTCTCCTGGGTTCACTTAGGGAGCCCCGGACTACCGCAGTGGTGACCTTCATAAGGCACTGTCTCCCTGCTGGGAACACACACACACACACACATACACCCACAGCAGACAGGTCCACTCCACTGCTGGTGCTCATTGGGTCATGATGGGGCTAAAGGCCCATTAAGACATGCTCATCTAGCCCGCTAGCACGTGTACAAAGCAGAGGAATGGACTCGTGCCAGCAGGATTTGGACCTCTGAGTAGCTCCTCTTCCGGAGCCCAGGTTGTTCCACTTAAAATTTGTAGAAAAACCCCAACAAATAGGGTTTCAAGAGCGTTAGGTAATGGCGAGCGCTGCTACGCTGTGGCGTTTTCTGCTCTGGTGGATTAGAAATCCATTTTTTGGACATTCGGTGGTCAGTTTAATGATCATTATTTGGCTGAGATGGAAAAAACAAGGGAATAAGCGAAATTGATGATCGATTTTACAATGTGGCTTGATTCATGGCTAGGGCGGTGATAAATGACCGCCTTATTGAGCTACAGGGTAGCTGTAGTGAAATAAAAATGTACGTGGTGAGATGAAGCCTTTAGCTTGATTTTTAAGTTTTATAATTGCATTAGTGTCTCAATTGCCCATGGCATCTTTATATCTACCGCATAATTCACGTTAAAATACTCACAGTTCAAATATTCATATATCATATATTAAAATTCACGGTCACCACTTAACTGCATGCTGCTATTTTTTTATGAGCCAAATGAGATGCTGAGTTGCGTTTTTGTATTTTTATTCAACATAGTTTCCGTGTCAACTCAGATGTTAGCGTGTATGATGTGAGACAGGATCTGTCTCTGATTCTGGGTGATGGGGTGGGCAAGCTTCACCTAGAGGTAGCCAAGCAAAGAAATAAGGGTGTAGCACCATGCTTTTTTTGGGGGGGAAAACCAACAGAGGAATAGAGGGGGGGAGCTTGCATTAAAAAGTGTCTCCGCAGCTAGCTGACATTATGCAACTACTCAGACGTAAATAATGACAGACGGAAGCCATCATGAGGTCTGTGAAGCATTCGCGTGCCGCCATAGTTTTCTGTCTAACCTTGCATTGCCAGCAGCTCAGCGCCTTTACCAGCCCGTGAGGTAATTTGAAGAGATCTGACTAACGATGCGGCCAGGCCTCGGACGCCACATCTCATCGTTTCGCATGAGTTTTTTTAAATCGCTAAGATCAATTTTGGCTGTAGCCAAAAGTGTTTTTCATTCATTATTAGTATTTGTTTTGAATTCAACGCCATTTTCGTACATACTGTGTCTTTTAGTATGTTATCCTACGTATTTTCTTAATGTTTTTTTTTGCATTTCATGTGTACTAGATTTTGTATATATCGAATGGCTGCATGGCTGCCATATCATATTTGACATTAAAGGCCATATATTCTTCTCTTAATCAAAATGTATTACTGTTTAAGTATGTGCAAAATGATAGTAGAGGACACAAAAATAAATGTCACATTTTTTTCTAAAGTGATCTTCCCAGGGGAGTGGGGTTTTAAATGAATGCTGTTCAATATGAAGGGTCAAGATTTTTAAATCAACAATAACAAAGGGCATAATTGAGAGAGATGTACATTGATTTATAGCTGCTCTCCATTTGTTGTGTTGTATTAGCTACCCTGTGTTGATTAGTGTGGGTGTGTTCATTTATATAATTTATTGACAGATATTAATATGAAACTCTTCAGGTGTATCATCATGGTATTTACATTATAATTGTACATACATTAACTTCATGGGAGGGTAATTATATATATATATATATATATATATATATATGGATTATTTTCATTAAATTGCAGTATAATATTTGCATTATTATTTCACAATTCTATGAATAAACACATTTGCATGTTGTTTGCAAAGAGAAAGAAAGGATATATGAAAGATTATACGATGAAACTTTTTATTTTCTCGACCCACTAGCCCCTTATTATAAGACAATAACAGAGCGAACTAAGAACCGATTCTGCTTTGTAATTAAAATTATCTTTAGGGAATGTTTTTTTACTCTGTACTGGAATTTGAAACTTAAAAAATGAGCCATTGATGAATTTGCATAATATAACAATGAGTCCCTCTCAACAAATGTATTAGTCTGGATTCTGAACAAAAAAAAATCGGTAGCAAAGCAACTTGCGCTATAATTGGCATCTTGTGGTTTGCTTTCCTGAGGAGAAAGTGATTTTTTTTTTACTTTCCTTTATAATAAATAGCATATTTAAGCACCCAGGAAATCACTGCAAGACATCTATCCTACAACGTTTCATTTATTCTGGTGTGTTTAATTAAAGCTCGGAAACTACACGCTCGCAATATGTGGCTGAACAGTGTCTAATGTCTGAGACTGGTTATTAGATATTAAATTGATGCATAATTCAGGCAATTAAGAAAGTAATCACACAAAGTAATGTAATGGAAGTTAATTATTACTGCATAAGCAAACAGTTCATCAATGCTAGTTAACGCTGTGACTGCATCCCTAATATGCTCAGCAAGCACGGAAATATCTCCCCCTCGATGTTTTGATGTACTGATTAAATGTGGAGTGGGGGGTGAGGGAGGGGGGAGGAGGCGTGTTAGAGAAGGATAGAAGCAGGGCCTCCTTACCCCGCCTGCTTCTGAGTGACAGGCCTCACTGCTTTACTGTACGGCAGAGTGAGTGAGATAGTGTGTGTGTGTGTGTGTGTGTGTGTGTTAATAGGGCCTCCAGAAATGATGATCAGGATTGTCCCACTGAATATAACATAAATATAATATATTATATTTAAATATTATTAATATAATATAATGTTGCTCAGTACTTGCATCACATAGTGTGTCTCTCTTCCATCTATCTATCTATCTTTGGATTTCTGGATCTCGATCTCTATCTATCGATCTCCACAT
>JAOPJH010000076.1:1456717-1467641 GCA_027122575.1 Merluccius polylepis
CCCCCCCCCCCCCCCCCCCCCCCCCCCCCCCCCCCCCCCCCCCCCCACCCCCCCAACCCCCCCCAACACCCCCCCCCCCCCCCCCACCCCCCCCCCCCCCCCCCCCCCCCCCCCCCCCATGTTATTACACGGTAAGGATCTACGCTGCTCATCCCCGCGTGTGAATGACATGAGCTACCGAGGGCTGGCTCAAGGGCCCATTAAATCCATACTCATGTCATGATCTGCGGTGCGTTTCACTAAAACTTTCCTTGCCACTTGCCAGCGACAAACGCTCTGATTGAGGCGGTGCACGGCTATAAATGTGATTGCCGAGGTCGCTGAACTCTTTTCTGGATGGAGGTGAAATGTCAACCATTGATTCCTTTAGTCGCCACAATTTGTTTTGACACGGTCGGGATGCTTTATTAGCGCGCGGCGGGCTATCATTTAGTGCATAACACGATGCAGTAAATATTTCCCATATGGCTACAAATAGTGTTAAGTGCTTCCGGAGATGGATATGAATACAAAATGGTTGAATTGCGTGGGTCCTCAGAAGTGAAAGCGCTAAAGGCCTGCGTTGTATTCTGTATAACTGGGGGAAACATTGCAACTCCATAGTTTTTATCTACATTAGCTTTTATCAGTGATTGGAGGAAGAGGATTCTTGTTGGTTTGTTTTTTATTTATTTTGATGTTGGGGTTTTGTTTTTTTGTTTTTTTGGGGGGGGCTACATTGACGATGCAGTAATATCTCTTCATGTTCACATAAATTGACTATACATAAATAAATATGTAAATAAATGCATCAAAACAAAACACGTATGTTAAAAACAAATAACTGATAATAATAATAATAATAATAATAATAATAATAATAATAATAATAATAATAATAATAATAATAATAATAAGCAATGGCACATTAACAATTTAAAAGTATTCACATTGAAGGTTGATGTGTGAAAATGAAAGACATTTATTGGTCTTCATCAATAAATAGACCCAGCAACGCCAGCGAGGCACACCAGCTAAAAACATGCACAGTATGTCCCAGTGATCCTACAAGTGCCTACAAAAATGAGGTGTGAGGTATTCATGGAATCTGTAGCTACAGATTTAACATGTTAGGAATGAAAACTATACAGCAGAGGCATTGCTTATTGTATTTTTACCAGTGCATGTCGTACATGCGCAGTTCATCCTCAAGAAAACTAGAATACATAAAGCTGAATGTAGCACACTAGTGTCTCTTCTGCTGTCCATAAAGGTCACTCTGAGTTGCGGCACCAGTAACCTACATGTGTGGATGCAGACCTAGGGGCTAGCACAGAGGCCCACTCGTAACTTAAATGACTACTTTAGTTAACCTTCTTGTTTTAAGTGTAACGCACCGCTATAACAGCGAGTACGATGCACTGCATAATTTCCACGGCATTAGCATCCGTCATCTTCCCTCCTGCTATAAATACACTTGACAGCCGAAGCGTTTCCGAAGCGCTCTTGGTAAGCTACCACGCCGGGCTCCAGAGGTGAGCTGCTTTGATAGAACAGCTCATGAAATATTTGCTGACTTCTATCACCTATGGGACTAGTGTTCTGATGGAGCCAATGATATGTGCCCCTATTAGTCTCCGGGGAATATCCCTAGCCCACTTTCACCCGATCTGTGCCAATTAAGTAGTGGAATTATGTATATTAGCTGGAGTCACTTGAACTTCCAAGTAAAGCAATGCATGTTGGGTAGGATGACAGAGGTATACCGCTGAATAATTAGAGGGAATTTTCAGAGCCCTGGAAACTCAATCATGTCCCGCCACAGACTAACTATTTTTAACTGAATGCTCGCCTCCTCTCTCCTGCTCGCTCCTTGTGCCTTTCCTTTATGTACGCCGACTCTGCCTTTGGAAATGAGAACACAAAGACTGTGATAAATGCTAGTACTTTGCTCCAAAATGTATAATTATTATTATCATTATTGTTATTTACTGCACAAGTAGTTAGTTCGGATGAACATGACTAGGATTTTTCAAGGGGGGAGAAAAAAATCTGATTTATTTTCTCTGCCGAACATTGTATTGTTTTTAATCTAGAATCAATTAAAACTTTTTTGGTCGCATCAGTCGATAACAGACAAGTGAAGTGTTCCTGGAGGACACGCGTGAGTGCACCTTAATGCACCTTAATGGGGCTCCGCATTTATGGATGCGGAGACCTCCTGTAATGCTTTTATATCAGGCTTGGTCTGCCGTCCGTTCAGCAGCGGGTTGCTGTACGCCATCTTGAGGAGCGGGCAGGCGGGCGGTCTTCGCCTGGAAGCGCAACGCTGCCGTCTCCCCACCGCAGTCATCAGTATTGTAATGACTCCCTGAAACCATTGCAGGGTGTGTTTTTAAAGAGACGGAGAGATTAATGAGGAGCTCATATCGTCCTTAACAACCAACTAATTCACTAATTAAATTCAGATGAATGCACTTTGCTCCGGATGAGGCAGAGCGGTTTGAGGTCCCCTGTTTGATAGCTGCTTGACTCTGCTGTCAGAATCACGTGAGTGGTCTGTGTTAATAGCCTTGTACACATGAGTGTATGATACAATTATGGTATAAATAAATGGTATAAAAGAAATAGATAACTAATTGCCTTTTTGAAAATATAGCAGTACCCAACTCATTGTAATGTTCCTGCTCGAGTGTTCATTTGCTAATCAAGTATGGTTTGGTCCATCGTTGGTCTTTGTCCTTCTTTGGAGCCCCCAGTCCTTCCCATTACATTGTCTTTATAGATCTACATGCACACATAGATCAGAGAAATGTCACCCCCCCCGACTCCCCTTCCTTCCTCCTCCTTACTTCGTTATAGTTTGAGATCCCCAATGATTTTCAATCACTCTGCTCTTTCCCTGACTTTGAACTGCGGTTGGAGAGGTGAGAGGCCTTGAAGACTGCTGCTGGTGAACGTCTCCCCGTTGGTATTATAATTACTGCTTTACCATCGACACGCAACCCTTCACCTTGTGCTCACCATGCTAGTCACATCATTATCATAACCAGGCTGTTCGCACTGATAGCTGTTAACCTCCAATGCATAACAAGTTGGCATTCTTGTGCAGTCTGGTTTACCTACGATTCATGTTCGAATCTACAATACCGATTATGGTTGTTGTTTTTTGACGAGGGGTGTTTCTGTGTGCAAGACGACATGTCCAAAGTTGTACTTCACTCTTTAGGAGACTGTACCTAGTAGTACAACTATGTATTGTAAATCTAGCATCTTAGGAAACATCTGTCACCTGTCACCTTTATCCTTAAACGGTTGCCCATAGTGATGAGGACATGTTTTTAATACTGAAGATTATTTTACGTCGGCCTCAATTATCCAAGCGAGAAAGAAGGGTTTGTGGTGATTTATTTTGGAGGAGATGATGGAGCAGAAGTGAGTGTCTTCTGTTGCTCAGGTCTTCATGTCAACCCCCTGGAAGGAGGCTCCTGATTAGAACCACATTATGTCGGTTTCATCTCAATCCAAACTTGTTTTTCTAAAGTACGCTTTTGACACGGACACGCCGCACTATGGTCTCTTGCGTGGCTCCATTTGAAAGGTTAATAATCCCTTTAATTAAAGGATAAGCCTTGTTATTGAGCCCAAAGTATAATCACCACAAGGATTACCGGGGAAAATGAATATAGCCTTCGCAATTAGTTCAATAATTAAGGTTTTAGTGCTGGACTGAGATCCGAGAGCTCTCGTAATGTGTCATAAAATTCATAGAGTTGTTAGGGCGATGCGATAAGTGGTGTATGGGTTGGGGGGGGTTTTACTGCAACGGCGCACTCACCCCAGGGTGCCCGAGAAACATGGCGTCCCAGAGGATGGAGCCGCAACAGCTGTTCCTGCCTGCGTCTGGCGTTCCTCGCAATGTGATCGCTCCATCAACAACAGCAACAACATGCCTGCTAACTCCAAACGCACGCATTGTGTCAATACACACAGCCGATGGGCACCACTAAATGATACAGACCAGAAACAAAGCCGGCCAGGAAACAAGTCAGCTGGACACTTGAATCACTGATGCTGGTAATCCAAAAAACAAAGTCATATATCTTAATTAAAGTTGTATTCCACCCACAAATATTTGGTGGCACTGTCAGAGTGTGTGTGTGTGGTTGTGTGTGTGTGTTTTCCCCCAGTAATGGAAGTAGTTAGGGCCGGTGGGTGGTGGCAGCTGCTGATGACTGGTCACCATAGGGCTCTTCATGTTTGTAATTGCATTTTGTCACCTACAGAGGGTGTTAAGAATCCTTGTTAAAAGCTGGGGGGAAATCTCACACTAACAATTATTGTTGAGCAAATTACCAGGTAGGCAATATCTGTGCTGTCAGAAAAGGTTAGGACAAATGAGAGGAAAGAGATGGACTATTCAGACATTCATCATGGCCATAGTTGCCACTTCTAAATTGGAAATTTGGAGGGGAAACATCCTCCATTTTCTCACAATTTGAATGAGTTAGTTCTGATTATGGTGGTGATTGACAGGTCTACATGTATGTTTTTCAATTCATTAATATTCATATCCGGTGTATTTTCCTATGCTTGTATCCTACATTCCCTCTTCATATGTCAAGGTCTGGCATCAACAGCGAATGATGAGCCATTCCTCAAACCAACAAACTAACAAATAAACAAACAATAAATAAATACTATGCAGACTGATTACATACCTCACAAAAATCATATATTTATGAATCAGATAAGCCATATCGAGATATTTTCCAGGAATAAAGTGGGGATATAGGCTGTTTCTCAATGGTTGAGTTCAATGAACATTGTGCAATTGCGATTTGCTTTATTTTATTTGACTATCTAGGCTATCTATCGTTCCAGTGCAATTTACTTCATTTGTGCAACACTCTGGGAAACACCGATTCTTTCTCCTCGCTGTAATGGGAAAGTGAGGTATCTGTGGGCCCATATAAAAATAAATTCTGTGTTGTGTTTCCGCTGGAATCTGCTGTGCTGCGGGGCCAACAGCCTTGCCCTTGCTCACTGACAACCGCCTTGTCCTTTGAATCCCATTTATGCCCTGCTATAAATTGAATTATTGAATAGCTATTGTTTTTGCATAAAACCAGCGAAGCAGTAAAGGGGTAAAAGTCAAGGAATCATAAAAACAATAAGGAAAGGAGGTAAGAAAATACTGCTCCAATCAGGGCAGTTCAATATTTAGCACCTCGCCGTAACCCAGTGGCTCAATAGGACACGCTCCAAGTGTATTCATAGATTGCGAGCGTTTAGAAAAGATGCGGTCGCCCTCGCCAGCTTTATTGCGGGAAATGGAAACCGGCATAGATATTATTCGTCATTGATTGAAAAGTTTTACTCTTTCAAATTAATTTCTTTATTTATTTTTTGTTTGTTTTTTGGAGAGGTTGGAGGTGGCGGTTGCACATTGTGAAAACAGTCAGGCCCCGAGTAGGATTGAGGTGTTTTTACAGTATTTACTGTTTCTCACTATATTTACTATCCTATATACTATCATGTTATACTTTATAGGTATAGGTATGTTATATTATGTTATACATAGGCCTACAGTGCATTTCCCTCGTACCACAGCTCTCCAATGCCGCTCTCCAGATCTCTTACACAGTGTCTCTGCGCCGCCATTTGCAAGCTGTGGCCGCTGTTGTCTCAAGAAGAGCCCTGATATTATTGCCTTGTAGGACAGTGTTTTTATTGTTGTTATTTTCCAGAATGGTCCCATTTAGCCATTTAATTGAGGCTCATGGGCTCGGCAGGGTAACGGCACACCAGGGACTACGGTTTGAAGCGTCTGAATTTCCACAGCCATTATGGGCTCCACACTCAATTAGAATGCATAGAAACCCGACGGCTGCTAACTTACGAGTCTCTCGGTCTGTATAAGCCTGCGCTATAAAAGAAGGCACATTCTTAAGCTACAACATGAGACAACTTATGTCCACTTTAGGCTGAAAGTCATTGCACTGTAAAACTTTGCTGCAGGAGCACATGAAGTCAACTGTGGATAAAGGGACTGAAAAAGATGCGTTTCAACCTACTGGTGCTCAGATGAATTAGTGTGCTGTGAATAGGAATGTGCAGAGGATGCTGTGGATTAGTCTTGCTTAGATCATCCAGAAGCTACATTAAAAAAGTGACTTTGTAGTCATGTGTGATACCTGGGAGAAGATGATGCTGACAATCAGAATTATGATGCTAGAAATGCACTTTGATTGCTGTTTAATTTTCTTTTGGTGATCTCTTGCCACCACAATAACTCAGTATGAGAACAGACAGATTCTATTTGCTAGGTAATGAATAACAGACTGCTGAGGCGGGATTCGGCTATTATTTCTAATATGTTGCGAGGGGGGCTGTAAAAAGCACCTTTTCCAATGGTACGAATGGATTCATTTATATCTTGTTATTTTGTAAATGCTTTTCCAGCGCTTTAATTTATATCAAATGAACAGGAGTTTTCTGCACAAACATCACTAATCCAATTCTGAAGAGAAATGGCTGCAATTTGAAGGTTACCAATTAGACCAAATTCACTGCAAATATAAATCCATATATCACAATATGGCAATTTTTAGTTTTGATTATGCTGGGCATTGCGTTGAGTTCCTATTAGGTAGTTAACTGATTGTTCATAATAATAGTCTCAAATAAAACGTATGTTAACATAAATTGACGAAATATATAGTTTGTAAGTATTCATATGTTTTTTTTGTCTCAATAGTAATGTTCCTAACAGGCATTAGAACTGCAAAAAAAAGGAGAATTGAACTGGAGCATTGCATTATGGGTAATGGATCACACAATGTGGGAGGTCTCACGGTGGCCCCTCGTGCACCAGCAGTGCTAAAACAGGTGGGGGCACGCACAACAAAGGGGGCACCAGCCGTGCCTTCAAGGTGGGGGCCCCCGCTAGGTCACCGCTGCTGTGGCTCCTGACAATATGACAGATTAACGACAATAGGTGAAGCCCTGGACTTTTAGCCGCCCACAATCTCAATTATGTCTGTCTTAATGTACACTGAACAGCAGCAATCAGAGGGCCACGGACGGGGTAAACACACTTGCAGGAAGCAGACTGGTGACAGGGTAATAAAGTGCTGTGATTGATTCCGGCCCTGTGCTCCATCGCTTTGTTGTGTGGGAGGAGTGGAGCCAGACTGTGCAGGTCTCTATGTTCAGGCCTCCTGTTTTCCCCTTGCATTTCTAGGAAGGCTGCAACTCTCCAAAACTAGACCGTTGTCATCCAAAAAGTCTGGATTTCTATGTTTTGTGATGTGTTAAAAATAACAGCATCTCAATAAAACGGCACGTATCGTCGCTTTGTATTTTGAAATGCATTGAAAGTAAAGGTATACAAATCAATACATACAATCGATACGTTCATTCGTGTTGTGCGTACATATTGTTGTGTATAATTATAGGAACCGTAAAGGAAGGCTGTTATGTTAAGCAGTCCTGTGAAACTCGGCTAATAAACGTAACGGAAGCTGCCTGACATCTGCGGCTGACGTTGTGCAGCTTCAGGACCCCCATCAGACTGTTTATGAGCTCTCTGAACTCGGATGTAGGTCAGACTGTTAAAAACAGGAAGGACTCGTTCACTTTATATAGTCAGTGACAGCCTAACGTTTTGACACCCCAGTCTAGCCTTGCGAGCGGAGCACCCGGCAGACATTCGTTACAGATCGCCGCGAACCGTCCACATGGGCGAGGAAGCTCTGAATAATGGATTGCCGCTTCAAAACTTAATCATAGTTTAGCGTAATTTAATTCAGCACAATAAAATCCCACCATATGTGCCCCATAAAAATCCACAGTGTTCCATATGAGTGCTAATGCGTATTAAGTAAACATGTCTCGAACATCAGTTTATGTGCAACCAGACTCACATGACATTGGGTGTGGTATGAATACTAACTAGCTTATTTGATTAAATCTTTGGCATATGTAACAGCAGCATGGTTGTGAAATTGATTTTTTTTTTTTTTTTAAGTATTCAATGATTCTGTGTATTTATCATATCGTGTTTGAGTGATGTGACGGCTGTGGAGGAATGGCTGCGGCCCCCACGACTAAAACCAAAACAAAACTCCTTATTTTGGGATCCTAAGGTCTCTTTATAAACCTTTCAAGCACGCGTTGAGCTTTAAAATATATAATCCATCAAAAGCTCAGGTAGTACACTCTGGAATAAAAATATGAATTGATTAGAGGAATACTATTTATAATTCGGCCCTCTACATCATATTTAATTGCTATGTTGTTCACTGGACCACGACACAATTTGACTGCATCATACTTGTAATCTATTCTGTGTGTGCCATATGTCTATCTCTTCACCATATGCCTTTCTTAACAACCTTCTGTCTGTTTGCAAAACGATATGTGCACATATTTGCTATATACAAAATACAAAGAGAGGACTGCACCATTTTTGTAAAAAAAACAAAAACAAAGGGTTAACCATCTTCCATTATGGTGGCCGGATCATTTTTTAGCCTTACGTTGGCGTTTACCAAAGTGTCATCAGCCATTTTGATTGTAAATCTTAGTGACCTTGAAGTCACTAGAAGCAGCCATAAACCAATCATGGCAGGGCTGTCTCTCTGCCATCCACGGTGTTAAAATCATAAAGATGTTCATTGATGTGTAGAGGAAAGCTTGTGAGCCCATATTTTGTACAGCACACTGTGTGCATTTGAACATTTTGACAAATAAATGGACTAGATCTTCTGTTCTGAGTGAAAAGAGTTGTCGGCAGACGCAACAACAAAAAATGTCTGTAGAGGAAGTTATGTTGATTAGATTGGATGGGATATAAAGAGATAAATAGAGTTGTTTTTTTGTTAAACATGGGAATAACATGCCTGTGAAAATGATCGGATGATCGAAAGGTGAAGAGGTTAGTTTGGACATCATAGGTTCTGCCAATAGAGGTGTGGTGCGAACCCCATGCTGCAACTGCAACACAGATCGCCCAGTTGGCATGGATTTAGTGAAAACTCAATTTCATTAATGTCCATCGAATCTTTTTCGGCGTCTTGTCGCACAATGCACTCAAGCTTTATAGTAGGTTATTAGATCAGCTGGCTGAAATGTGCTCGGTTGACCCCAGCAGTCCTAGCTGGGCTCGATTAAGGTTCTATAATCTTTAGGAGGGCGTGGTGGAGGTGGTGATGGGGGTGGTGGGTGGGGTTGGAGGTGGTGGAGGTGGTGGTGGGTGTGGCATTGGGATTCATTTTTATTGACTTGGGTTCCATTGATCACATAAATGGACTGATGCTCCACCCAGGGGGGAGGTGGACACCTTGGAGATGCTAGGAGAGGAGGAGTCAGACGCCACACACAACCCCAGGAATAGGATGGATAAATGGATGGATGGATGGATGGATGGTTCCATAGTGTGGAGGCTTTGGTCCCATAGTGTGGGGGCTCTAGTCCCATAGTGTGGGGACTCTAGTCCTTTAGTGTGGGGGCTCTAGTTCCATAGTGTGGGGGCTCTAGTTCCATAGTGTGGAGGCTCTAGTTCCATAGTGTGGGGGCTCTAGTCCCATTGTGTGGGGGCTCTAGTCCCATAGTGTGGAGGCTCTAGTCCCATAGTGTGGGGACTCTAGTCCCATAGTGTGGAGGCTCTAGTCCCATTGTGTGGGGGCTCTAGTCCCATAGTGTGGGGGCTCTAGTCCCATTGTGTGGGGGCTCTAGTCCCATAGTGGGGGCTCTAGTCCCATAGTGGGGGCTCTAATGGCAAAAGCCCAATCACCCTTTGTCACAAACTGTGACCTGGGTGTAACCAGCAGGGCTCCATCCAAGGATCTTAAAGGTTGGGCACATACCAGGTCTAGATGGATAGATATATGTATTAATGGATGGATGATTTCTATATGCCATAACATATAAATGTAGGACTTTCATCTGAGCACCTGTAGATGCCTTGTTTTTAAAACAAAACATTGTTTTAAAAGTCAATTATCTTCCAAACAAAATGTTTAATTTCCTCTACTGCTTGGTTCAATGGGCATTTTTAAGATTGAGGAACACTGTCATCACCTATCTACCAATCAGGTGTAAACAACACATTTAAGGCTCTGAGGGAATTTAGACACAGCTCCGCTAGGTGCTAAGTCAAGCTATTCCTCTCTGCTGGTTGTTCTGAAACCACCGGTCTCCACAGGGTTCTACTGTGTTCTGGGTTTTAGATTAGCATGAAGCCATCGGCTAGCGATGCGGTCCCGCCCTGCCCTGCTACTGCTGTCAGACACCCCACCCACCCACCTCCACCCCACACCCCCACCCCCCACACCCCAGGTTGTCAGCAGCACTGACGCGAAGCTGTAAAAACCTTTTCCCCCTCCTCCTTAACAACTGCACAACAACACGCACACGCCCGACCGAGGTGCTTGCCTCTCTGAGGCCTCTGACAGGACGTGCAGCAGGCACAAATTGTAATTCATAAAGGTTAAAGGGGTCAACGCCTTTTATTACGAGTCTGAGTGCATCCAGCTTGATGGGCTGCAGGCATGCAAATGGAACGTCTCGCAGTGTGTTGCATAGCACACAATCAGACAGACAGAGCTGCTCGTCTCAGCATGGGAGGAGGTAAGTGGAGGGGGGGGCTGTGTGTGTAGCGCCTGTGTGTGTGTGTGTGTGTGTGTGTGTGTGTGTGTGTGTGTGTGGTGCCTGTGTGTGTGAGTGTGTTGCCTGTGTGGGTGTGTGTGTGCGTGTCCATGTATGGTGCCAGTGTGGTGCCTGTGTGAGTGTGTGTGTGTGTGTGTGGTGCCCGTGTGGGTTTTTGTGTGTGTGTGGGTGTACATGTATGGTGCCAGTGTGGTGCCTATGTGTGTGTGTGTGTGTGTGTGTGTGTGTGTGTGTGTGTGTGTGTGTGTGTGTGTGTGTGTGTGTGTGTGTG
>JAOPJH010000076.1:1533036-1549485 GCA_027122575.1 Merluccius polylepis
GTGTGTGTGTGTGTGTGTGTGTGTGTGTGTGTGTGTGTGTGTGTGTGTGTGTGTGTGTGTGTGTGTGTGCATATGTGTGTGTTTGCGTATGTGTGTGTTTTCTTCTTTCTGAAACCGACAAAATCAATGGGATCAGGCCATTACTCATCTAGATATGGAAAATATTGTTGTTGAGAAAGCACTCCTTAAATATGATCACCTTGGAAGTTTATCACAGTAACAGTCTCACACTCAATGACAGCAGCAGTCAAGTGTCGAAGTGGATTCTCGCTCGGCCAGGGAGGCGTTAGACATATTGGAAATGTGTCTGAAACATGCGGCTTACGCTGTGACTGGAATCCATTTCCACAGCGAGGTGATCGGCGGCTGACAACCAACAGAGAGCTTATTTACGTTTTTGGTGAATTTATACTAATATAAAAATGTCTCATTTATTCCTAGGAGTTTTCTTGCCACAAGCATTATCTTAAACGTCTATGTAGCTGGAGATGACAAAGGATGCTGTACAGATGTCTGTACAGAAGGATCTGTGGTCAGGGATGCACAGCTCAATTCTCTATCTCTGCACATGTTTGCACAGTGAAATGGTCCCCCCCCCCCCCCACTCCCCAGCCTGAATCCCACAGATGATTGATTCATTAATTAAAGACTAATGAATTCCCTAGTCGATACGTGGCTCTCAACGCTGCATGCAGGGCCGGGCAATATAACGATATTATATCGTATCGTCATGAGACTAGATATCGTCTTAGATTTTGGATATCGTACTATCGTGATATGGCATTAGTATTGTCTTTTTCTGGTTTTAAAGACTGCATTACAGTAAAGTGATAAAGTGAAAAAAATGAGAAAATACACAGTACTTTTCAGTAGGCCTTTTTAATTCACACAGGAGTATACAAAAATTACCAGAAAACATGCTATATAAAATAGCTATATATATATATTAAATGACCAATATCGGGATAGAAGATCTGGGCCACTTCGTCCAGCCCTAGCTGCATGTATTAGGAGGACGACAGGTGCAGGTGAGTCATGCTTGGTGCAGGTGAGTCATGCTTGGTGCAGGTGAGTCATGCTTGGTGCTGTGGTTCCCTGC
This sequence comes from Merluccius polylepis, assembly GCA_027122575.1. NCBI lineage: Eukaryota > Metazoa > Chordata > Actinopteri > Gadiformes > Merlucciidae > Merluccius > Merluccius polylepis. Next base: position 1,534,136 of record JAOPJH010000076.1, read on the forward strand.
TACAGGTGAGAAGATGACCCTGAGCATCTCCGTCCTGCTGTCCCTGACGGTGTTCCTGCTGGTCATCGTGGAGCTCATCCCCTCCACCTCCAGCGCCGTGCCGCTCATCGGGAAGTACATGCTCTTCACCATGGTCTTCGTCATCGCCTCCATCATCATCACCGTCATCGTCATCAACACGCACCACCGCTCCCCGAGCACCCACACCATGCCGGACTGGGTCCGCAGGGTAAGGGTCCTCACAAAACTGAGCAGGGGATAGTTTGCAATCTAGTGCCATCTAGTGGTGATCGTGTGAAACGCGTTTTAAATTGTTGTTGTTGTTGTTGTTGTTGTTGCTGCTGTTGATGCTGTTGATGCTGTTGTTTTTGTTGTTGATGCTGTTGTTTTTGTTGTTGATGCTGTTGTTTTTGTTGTTGATGCTGTTGTTTTTGTTGTTGCTGCTGTTGCTGCTGTTGCTGCTGTTGTTGTTGTTGTTGTTGGCCGCGAACAACATTTATGATCTAGCCTTTGCGCTTTTCCTTCCTCACGCCAGGTCTTCATCGAGACCATCCCTCACATCATGTTCTTCTCGACCATGAAGCGGCCCAGCAAGGACAAGCCGGACAAGTGTGTGTACGGGGCCGGCTTCGACATGACGGACATCTCCGGCAAGCCCACGCCCAGCGCCATCCCCTTCCAGTCGCCCATCACCAAGAACCCGGACGTGCGCAGCGCCATTGAGGGGGTCAAGTACATCGCGGAGACCATGAAGTCCGATGAGGAGTCCAACAATGTACGTCTCTCTTTGTCTCCATGTCAAGTGCTGTGCTTACTGCTGCAGTACACCCCATAAAGGAAATATGTGCTTGGAGTTTGTCACGCTATAGAAAAATGTGTTATTAATTTGAGTGATTATTACAGCATCATAAGGTGCTGTAATAAAAAAGAGGGCAGAGCCTCTCTCAACTGTCAAACTAATAACTGTTTAACTAATAACTGTCAAACTAATAACTATTACACTAATAACTGTCAAACTAATAACTGTTAAACTAATAACTGTTAAACTAATAACTGTCAAACTAACTGTTAAACTAATAACTGTCAAACTAACTGTCAAACTAATAACTGTTAAACTAATAACTGTCAAACTAATAGCTGGTAAACTAATAACTGTTAAACAAATAACTGTCAAACTAATAACTGTTAAACTAATAACTGTCAAACTTATAACTTTCAAACTAATAACAGTTTTAAACTAATAACTGTTAAACTAATAACTGTCAAACTTATAACTGTCAAACTAATAAGGGGTTAGGGGCAGGGCAATGCTAATTAGCATCCCATGTACCCTTTAAGCCCCGCCCATAAAATCCTGATTGCGAAAATGGTGAAAAATAGAAAAACGGTCTAACTCCACAATTCAACATTAGACGGTTATACAGTCTTTTCACATGTTTTCAGCCATGACTTTCTAATGTGTGTAGTGTGTTTAGAAACACATCTCAGAATGTGCTTTACCCGGTCTTTAATACTAATAGTCATTCTTCTTCCCCAGGCTGCTGAGGAGTGGAAGTTCGTGGCCATGGTGCTGGACCACATCCTGCTGTGTGTGTTCATGGCGGTGTGTCTGATCGGCACGCTGGGCGTGTTTGCAGGCCGTCTCATCGAGCTCAGCTTGCTCTAGGGGCCACCGGGTCCTAGCCTCTCTGGGGGGGCCCAGGAAGACCACGACCCCGATGGGAAGTCCAAGGCCCACCAACGTGTTAAGGAATGACTATGAAGGATATGTTTTTAGCAAAATCTGAAAATATGAGTGGAGCAATCACTTTGATGACGTGGAACCATAAATCAAGTCCATAAACAGTGTTGGTTATATTGTAGCCTATATTGTAGCCTAACATATTGACACCAACTGCTGTCAATATGTAGTAGCTCACTAGCGTCACTGTAACCTTTATCAGGATTGTGTAATACAAGCCACACCTCGTGCCATGCTGTCTAGGTCCCACATTTTATACTGCATGCTGTGATATCCTAATCGTAGATGGTTTTGTGTTTGTTTTTGAACATATCTTGCTTTTCCAATATACTTGTATTGAATGCCTTCATATTATTAAACGTTATGTTCGTGTAATGAAGGATGTTTTATGTATTATGACCTTTACAGAGGGCTTATTTTTACACTGTAAGAAAACTCGCATTTCAATGTTATGTTCGAATGCCTTTACTCAGTTTGTAGGCTATTTTCTTTTTATTGAACACCTAGAGCCAAAATAGTCCATTATAAGTAAAGACTTATTTTTTAAAGTTAAAAAAATCTACCAATATATGTATTAACAGATAAACAATTAATAAAAATGTAAACACAGTCTATGTGTACTGTTGTTTTTCTTTATTAAAGCAGGTCAATAAATACATTGAAATTAATATCCAGACACCGTCGTGTTATCTGAATAAATCTCCACGCTGCGCAACGTGACGCACGGCGCATGCGCAGAGGACGACAGGCCCCGCCCCTGGGGTGTCAGAGGAGATTGTGAAAGTTGGGGGTGCCGCACATTTGTGGCATGGAGCTGACGAAGCAGACACTGTAAGACAATATTTTGATACTTACGATTACGATATAATACACTAACTTATATTATCTACGTTTAAGGATATGTTGTGAACGAAACGTGACTGATCATGTTTACCGATAGAGAACTAGTCCTCCATAACAGCTCGTTAAACGAGAACAGTTATTAATTGACGATAGTCTAATGGCGTTCAAATGCGTGTTAAAGTAATGACACCGCAAGCGATTAAACCGCAACTGTCCCTCTTAATTGGTTAATATGTGGCGTGGTATTATTTGGGCAATGCGTTGTATTTATTCACAGGACCGTTGCTATCTTGAATCCCATACGTTTTGGTTCAACCGCTCATTGAATGTATATAACGTTATGTATGTATGTAGTCTTCAAATGAACTGCAAAGTGAACTGATGTCTAAAAGTTGTATTCACCACATTGCTATGGATAACGGTTTTTGTTTAAATCAGCAAAACAATATGTCTACCTTTTTTTTTTAGGGTGTTAACAAAAAAACACTTTGTTTCCTAGGGGGCCTGAGGTCATGCATGACAGATAGTGGGTCACCATGGAGATCAGTGTGATGGGGGGCAACTCGTCCTCCGGGGGGGAAGACATCATGCAAGGGTCCCTTGCCAGTCCTGCCACAATGTCCATTGACAAACTCTTCCCGGCGCTCCTCGAGTGCTTCGGGATCATACTGTGTGGGTACATTGCAGGCAGGGCCAACATCATCACGTCCACACAAGCCAAGGGACTAGGGCATTTTGTGTCCAAGTTTGCCCTCCCCGCGCTGCTGTTCAAGAACATGGTAGAGTTGGACTTTGGTCACGTCATCTGGCCGTTTCTGTGGAGTGTCCTCATCGCCAAAGTGTCTGTGTTTTTCATTGTCTGCGTGCTGACATTGTTTGTTGCCAGTCCCGCCAGCCGCTTCGCTAAGGCTGGCCTCTTCTCAATATTTGCCACTCAAAGTAATGATTTTGCTTTGGGATATCCTATCGGTAAGTAACAAAACACCTCGCATGTCGCGTCTGCGATTCCACTCTTTGTCTGTTTCTAGGGCAGCGTGTCCTTTGTCTGCCTTTGGGACACGGTGCATGGCTTTCAGCTTCCATTAGACCATTATTTGAATCAGTGAAATGATAGGGAAATGCAAACAAACACAGCTGCTACGCAGATTATATTGTCGTATAACTGTTCCATTCAAAATGGTTGCGCTCTGAAGTGTCTGGTTATCGTCCAGTCTCCCATGGGTCTCTCTCCTCTCTCCACAGTGAACGCCCTCTACAGGGACACGCACCCAGAGTACCTCCAGTACATCTACCTGGTGGCGCCCGTCTCCCTCGTCCTCCTCAATCCCATCGGCTTCGCCTTCTGCGAGGTCCAGAAATGGAAGAACCAGGGCGACCAACAGCAGAGCAAGCTTTCCATCGTGGGAGTCGTAGCTTTCCAGGTCCTGAAGAACCCAATTGTCTTCATGGTCTTCGTTGGCATCATCGGCCATTTCCTCCTGAACCAAAGAATTCCCGCCTTCATGGTGGACTTTGTGGATGGCCTGGCCAACTCCTTTGGGGGCGCGGCTCTGTTCTACCTCGGGCTGTCCATGGTGGGCCAGCTCACCAAGCTGACCAAATCTACTGTTGTTGCGCTCATCCTGCTGATAACGGCAAAGCTGTAAGTTTACATTGGGGAGGGACACATCTACTTGTTTTCCAACAGTTTGTGTATGTAATGTAGGATGTCAGGCTGGTTCTTCAATAACAGGTTTTGAGGTGTTGTACAATCTCACGCTGACCTTTGCCTTGGAGGCTGCAGACAATACATTACACGTATAACTGAGTTAGAAAGAATGCCAAAACAGATGCAACAGCTCCAGCTCTTTCTCCATTCTCCCTTCTAACTGTACAAGACATCATGGACCTTTACATTTAGTCATTGAAGCAGACATATGTAGTACACTAAAAATGGGACTAGTGTTGGAGCCCTGAACTTCGTCTAATAACTAATATTTGTGTGACTTCTGCCGACTCTCTGTGCAATATTGCTGTTGCGGTGATCTCCTCCTCGCTGCGTTCCCTCTGTTAGGTTAGTGATGCCGTTGATCTGTAAGGACATGGTGGACGTGCTGGACTACACCAACACGAGCGCTGCAAACCACTCGAGCCTCTCCAACTATGCCTTCATCTATGGCGTCTTCCCCTCGGCGCCCAGTGTTGCCATCTTCGCCGCACACTACAACATGGAGCTGGAGGTGGTAAGTCACTGCTCATAGACGTAGATTCTTCCTCTCTGGCGATTATACTCTATATCCACCTCATGCTTAAAGCTGCTGTGGGTAAGATTTGCATAAGATTTGCAGAAGACAGGCACAGTCAACTAGAAACGGATATTCTCACAGCATTTCACTCACTACTAGCTGACAGATGGCGGTGGCATTTGTAACAAATTACATTTACATCTTACCTACAGCACCTTTGATACAGACTGTGTGTGTATGTGTATGTGTGTATGTGTATGTGTACACACACACTATACACATACACTATGCACACACACTACACACACACACTATGTAAAGCGCTTTGAGTATCTTGAAAAGCGCTATATAAATGCAATTAATTATTATTATTATGTGTGTGTGTGTGTGTGTGTGTGATTCTTCAGGTGACTTCTGGGATGGTGTTGAGCACCTTCCTCTCGGCTCCCATCATGTACGTGTCCGCCTGGCTGCTGACCATCCCAGGGATGGACCCCGAGCTCCTGATGCAGTCCCTGCAGAGCGTTAGCTTCGACATTAGCATCGTTAGCTTAGTGGTGCTGGTGAGTCATGTCCCTCTAACCTGTGGTTGCGACATGCAATCTCACATTGTTGTTGTTGTTGGCATGCTCCAGGCAACACACACACACACACACACACACTCACACACACACACACACACACACACACACACACATGGGTGTGTGTGTCAGTCCTTGGTTTGGCCATTCATTATAGGATTAACAGGTAATATCTGTTTTCATTCCAGTGCAATGATGCAACTCAAGAGTGTAAATGAAAAGAGCAACATTTAATTGTTAGATCAACCGTTAGATTCAATGCCACACTATGCTTTCTTTTCCTTAGACTTGTCTTCTGGTGGAACAGAAGTTATTTAGAAATAGCTCAAAGACCACTGGGCTATGTTTAATTCTTTCCGAGTCAGCTGCGCTAGGAGGAAGTCAAAATTATTTCAGTTGTTGTTAACCACTTCCTTATAATACCAGTTTTCGTAAGGTACCAGCTGCAAATGGCTTGCTGAAAGTAGTTTTTTTTGGTTAATTTGCTTTTTAATAGTAAACGTGTAACAAAGTTACACCTTCACAATTGCTCCACTTAAACAGAGATCTTATTTTTTCCTTGCTTGTTCTTATCTTATGTAACTGTATTTTGTGATAGGTTTGGACGATAGCCGTCATGTTTCTCAGTAAGAAATACAACAGACTACCTCACCTGTTAACAATCAACCTGCTGCTGGCGCAGGTGAGCGGTCTAAAGCCTCCTCCACGTTAAGCACCTTCTCCTTCTAAAGTCAATAGTTACTGTTATGACCAATCTACAATGCATACCAGCATAATTAAATAAGTTATACTATAACCAGTATAATTCATAACTAGTATGATCCATTGTTATATTTTTTCTCCACCTTTGTCAAGCTGTAGGTTTTTTTGTATTTTGAATGATTTCTTCGTGTTAATGTTTGACTCTTGTGTAACTACAGTTCCTGACCGGTACTGGCATGATCATGTGGAACTTCGCCGGGAGCTCGAATGTGTTCACAGGAAAGGTTTTCACATTCGTGCTCCTGTTCACCTCACTCAACAGCACGTACGTCTGGCCAGGTAACGCTTCCTCTTTACAAACACCTGGCACACCGAGTGGTCATGGATTCACCTATGACATGATTAATAATGTCATTATGATTGTGTTATTGTAGGGCTGATAGTGCTCTGCCTGGTGCTGATGAAGAGGAGGGACAACCTCAAGGTTTACCCCGGACTCCTGGTGATTTTAGGCTGGGGGTGAGTACAGACAGTGAACATTACGTATCCTGTGAGTGAGTACAGACAGTTATGTACTACTCACTCACAGTATATGTAATGTTCATACAAAACAGGTTCTTCCAGATGTGGTGCCAAATTACAAGTTAGCAAGACTCATGTTACAAGTGCCAGGTTAAAAATAACATCATAAACCAGCACCTTAAAAGGTGCTGTATGTGAGATTCCACAGTTGCAAAGGGAGAGCAGAAAACAGCGGAAGAGAGCAACATTTTGAAAATAAATGACCAAAAAAAGTCCCTTCCTCTCTGTTCCCTCCCGCCCTATGTTTCCCTGCCATTGCGAAGTGTTGCATTCCACGCACCTGTGAGTGACAGGCAAGATGGATTCCCCGAACCAATCACAGAAAATATGCCCCGATTGTTCAGAAATGAGCCAAGAGCCGTGTTAAATCTAAAAGGTGTCATACGGAGGCAGACACAGCTCAAAGCATATATTCTCACAGTGCCTTTCACCCACTAATAGCTGACGGATGGCTATGCAATTGCTAAAACATTACACAAATAGTAGCTCTTAAATCTTACCTACAGCGCCTTTAACTCTCGTGGAGAGTGCACAATATTTATGACATGCGTGCTACTGCCTACAGTCCATTTTTATTTCAGCAGCTCAATCATAACTGTACATGCTGAAACTGACATTTTAATGCCACAAACGTTTTGCAATTCAGAAGCAATATTGCTCCGTCGTTTTGTACACACCTATTTCTCCTATGAATGTTCTTGAATGCGTTTATGAAATCTATATTTGTAATGTTGTTTTGTTCGTTGGTCTCAACATCAGATGACGTTTTGTATTCTGTCTTTTGAAACAGGGTTCCTGCACTAGTGACTGCGGTGCTACTGATTTCAGGGGAGGAAGGCGACTCCACAATTGACCCAGCGTTTTTCTATGGCAGACCACAGGTACTGCTGTTGTCACTCTCATGTTATCACCCTCATGTTGTCACCCTCATGTTGTCACCCTCATGTTGTCACCCTCATGTTATCACCCTCATGTTGTCACTCTCATGTTATCACCCTCATGTTGTCACCCTCATGTTATCACCCTCATGTTGTCACCCTCATGTTATCACCCCCATGTTATCACCCTCATGTTATCACCACAACTCCTTCAGCGCTGCTCTGCTGATGGTCCTGAAGAGAAGCAGAATGCATTTAATTTCCAGTTATGTTTTTGCAAGGATTTTTTGTAACCCTAACCCTACCCGGTGTTGTGATATAAAGAAAAATCCAAAAAAAAAACGACTAACAGGATATTAAACATAAAATAAGATATGCAAAATAAATTATATCAGTGAAAAAATAAAAATATATATAAGGTGTACATTCTAAAAATCTCTCACTCTTGCGCTCGTTTCTCTATCAGGTCATCTGCAGCAGCGTTGTGCTCGCTCTCAGTCTGGTGCTGGTAGGGGGCGCTCTAGTGGACCTCAGCAGAGGAAGCTGGGAGGCGCACTACCAGGTCCTGGCGCCCGACCTGGCCACCGAGGAACTGGTGTCTGAGAGTGAGCCGGAGGGCGTTGTCTCGCCTGTCATCTCAGCAACAAGGGTCAACACAGGTGTTTCCCCCCCCCTCCCTGTTTGTTCACAGGTGTTGAACTTATCTGTTCAAGCCTCATCCTCCAACGAGTCAATGTTTGGTTAAAGCCTTAAGTTAACGTGTGTAAAATGTCTCCTCGCTCAACAAAGGCTTTCTGTTCACTAAACAAAGATATTGCAGTACAATAACAAAGAAGCCTAATGTATTTTAGGCTCAAAGATTGGGTAAATTGTATATTGTCTTAACTTACGTACAACAAGTCAAATATCAATTGATTGTATACAGTGTGAACTGAAAGTAAAAACATGAGATTATAAGATTTAGTAACACATGACTCTTGTCACTTTATCAGAGTGTCACATGTGTGACTGCGCCGGGGCCGAACCCATGCCTGATATGGTCGTCAGCACAAACACGAACAACGATTCCACGGCACACACAGGTGATGCATTTAAATTAAATTCCTATCCTATTATATTCCTATCTTTCTTTGGTTCTTAAAAACAATGGCTTTTATTATTATTATTATTATTAAGTGTTGCAGTCCAACAGTTTAGAGTTGTGTTCTACTGCCCCCTGCAGATCAATGTGGGAACAGCTGCGAGGTACCAGACTGTCTACTTGGCCAGGAGGAGCAGCTCAACCAGGTCTCAGACAGACAAGTGGCCCGACATGCACTACTCTGTCTGCTCCTCACCGTCAGCCTGCTTGCTGTGAGCAAACACTCATCATTCACTCACCAGCCACGGCTGCTATAATGCACTGAACTACAGAGTTCAACACTGTCTGAGAAACGATGGCTTTTCAACAACTTTCCTGACAATGTCACCTGTTGCTGTTCCTACACGATGAATTTCACAAAGCATTTATGTTTTTCTACTGTTTGTAGAATTTCTCCAGCTGCCTGTGGTTAATCTTCAACCGCGTTCCCGGTAGACTCTACCTCGAGCTCCAGTTCTTCTGCGCTGTTGTTAACTATGGACAGGTAAGCCGCCCTCTGATCCTGATCCAGGTTCGTCTGTTGGTCTGTGTTAACCACGTGCTCGTACTGTTAGTCTGTGTTAACCACGTGTTCGTACTGTTAGTCTGTGGTAACCGTGTGTTCGTACTGTTAGTCTTGTGTTAAGCGCGTGTTGATACTGTGTCAACAGCTCAGTTATATCCTCCTCTCTGCAGGGGTTCCTCTCTTTCGGTTTGTTTGGGCTGGACAAACATTTGATCATTCTTCCGTTCAAGAAAAGGTATGCGTTATTTAAACGTTAACCTCTCACCTTAATTTTAGAACATTAGTATTTTTTTAAGGTACATTATCATAAGAAATGTTTTTTTTCCTATGTGTAATGATCAGGTTGCACAATCTGTGGTACCGTAAGAAGCAGGAAGTGCGACCGCAGAGTGAGTTGCCGGCAGACGTCCAAATGACCTGCATGCAGTTCATGAAGTACCACAAGGACCAGTGTTCCCAGGACATCGTCAGGAAGAGACGGTAAGGGAGCTCTAGAGCGTCTAGACTACTGTCCCAGCTCAATGGCTCTGGCTTCTGTCCCCGATCCTCGGCCTGACCCGTCGCTTTGGAGAAAATCCTGTCACGACTAAGCTAGGAGTGGCCCAGTAGCTTGTCAACTCCCTACAGATTATCTCAACAGTGTACGCAGACATGTTTGTCTGCTTCGCGGCTGCCCTTTACTCCTCTGGCCCTGTTCACACCTGGCATTAACAGAGCTGTCAGAAGTGAATAGCTGTACAGGGGTGAATGCACTACAAGACGCATTGAGGACTCCTGAGATCCGATCGCGCAGACCACATGTGGTGGCCTGGGCCGCATATGCACACATTCTTCTAGTAGTGTGTACGCGAATGTGTCCTGGGCCACATTGAAGGACCGCCTATTAAACTGAGGTCCTCTGCGTAAGCGGAAGTACGTACTCAAACTGCGTAAGCTGGCTTTGTCCACAACGTCTGAAAATGTGGAAAAGCCCATAGATATATTATGAGTAAGTCAAACATCTCGGGCGATTTGGTTTGCCGGGAACAAGCCAAGGAATAGACCCAGTCTGTAATTGTTTTGATTTCTTCTTCTACAACAACGCATTTGGTCTTTGCAAAGAGAAATGTCATATGTGTTTATTTGTATATAGAGCGGGGAAGTGAGATGCATGTGGAGACACATTCAAACGCCAGGTGTGACTTATTTGTGAACAGGGCCTCTGAGGCAGGGCAAGACTGAGCGAGACGCCTCCTGGGTAAACGCGCGCTGTGACTTGCAGGTGTGGGGAGAGGACTACCACGCACACCTTCCTGGGCAGTGAGCTGGTGACCTGGCTCCAGCAGACAGGCCTGGCTCAGGACCGAGGTGAGGCCCTGCTATACGCGGCCCGTCTTCAGCAAGGTGGCATTCTGCAACATATCCGTCAGGAGTATGACTTCCAGGACAACGGCTTTCACTACAGATTCACCGACGCAGCCTGCATGCCATAGTCGTGACCTGAAAGACTCGCTGATTGTTTAGTAACTAGCTCAGGGATCAGAAATCCTTTTTATTTTTTTAGCTTTTAGCTACTAAAAAATAATAATAATGGATGCTCTACTGATTAAGCAGAAACTATTTAATGGGCATTAAGAAGTTTGTATTTTATTTGAATTTATTTACAAACAACATGTATTCATAACAATACGATTGTACAATATGATTGTAGCACTCTACTGTCTCTAGTGGATGGTTGCTGCATGTAACAGACAGTAGACTGTGCCTTTTATTGGGCTGTCATAGCTGGCTATGATAGCTGCTGCTTCTGCAGCTAAATACTTTGCTAGCAAATGTGCATACATTGTAATGACAGACCATTTCAAAATGTATTTATAAGTCCTTAAAAAAACCTTAAGGGAAATTATTTAACTGAATTATGCACATGTGCATGACGTATGATCTTTCAATATTATCTTTAAACTGGGATAATAGGCTGCTGGTAGTACATTTAATGCAAAAGTGTGCATATTAAATAATAACGCTTAATAACCTTGTATTGGCTGTGTTTTATATTGGTTCTAAAGAAATTACGGTGGTTGGATATTTTGAATTTTATTTAGTTAACATTTTATGAGATTAAATATTTTATGTTTTTAAATTATTGTGTCATGTTTCATACTTACATTTTATATTTAAATCCTTTTCTAAATCTCAATTCTTACTATATGCTTTCATCTCGTCCTCGGCGGTTTCTGAAAACAGATTCACCACTAAGGTCATGTCCTCAACACCTTTTACAAGAAACGTCTCCATCTCGGCCAATTTCTCACTTTCCAGGTCCCTCATGTTTTGGATAATCTTTTTTCCTCTTTCCTGTTAAAAACAAAAGAAAAGCGTCAGCCTCGGGTGAATTTAAGTCAGTGGATGGTTGTCTCCTCATGCGTTATTTAATCAATAGAATCTTGAACCTTGTTGGTTTCGATGATGGCCGCTGCAACTTCGTGCTTGAGAAACAGCGGGTGTTTCCGATCGGGTTTGCTCTGGAAGCGGGGCTTCTGCTTCACAGGGTCGTCGGGACCGTACCGCGGAGAGCAGGTATGCTTCAACTGTTTGATGTCATTCACAAATATGAACGGCTTGAAAACCGACCTGTCAGGAGGAGATGGGGGTTCTGTGAATTCAAGTTTTTTTCATTTTAGAAAATAAACATTCGCCCACCTACAGGGCATAGGTAGTACTTGGACATTTTTGCACACTACATGTGCATGACTAAAATGATTTATTTATTTTATTTTATTTATTTCATTTAAATGTATGATTTATGATTTATTTTATTTTATTTTATTTATTTCATTTAAATGTTTTTTTTTTGCCTACACTTTTAGCTGTGACTCGTGTGTGACATGTTGCATATTGCATGTGTGAGCATGTGACGAATTGGGTCAAGACGATGGAGCGAGATTGGAGCGCTGTACCTTTCGGGGTCAGGGGTGGCGGTGAAGTAGTGGACCCCAGGCAGAGTGGGGTCCGTGGGGATCACAGACACCATGCTCCCTGTGGTCAGGAAGGCTCCCTCCATGTTGATCCCACTCTCCTTGTCCCGGAGAATAGTCATCATCGTCTGAGCTGTGATGTGACCTGCGGTTCAGAAAATGGCTCGGCTTACGCTAACTGCATCCGTATTCACCGTGAGATACATTGGATAAAAATGTCTTATGGACACGACAGTGAAAAGACAAAGGAACGTGGGTTAAAGACGAGGGAAAGACATGAATACAGAATCCAGCCTAGGTCACTCCGAGGCCGTATTTGTCTACAATGGGCAACACATTGTGGTAAATAAAGGGACTGCATTTATAGAGCGCTTTTCAGACCTGTGGCCACTCAAAGTGCTTCACATTTTTTGCCTCACATACACCCATTCATACACATTCATACACCGACGGCGGTGTCAACCATGCAAGGTGCCGGCCAGCTCATTGGGAGCAGGTTTAGGCGTCTTGCTCGACACTTTGCTAGGAGGAGCCGGGGCTCAAATCAGCAACCTTCTGAGTGGGTTAAGCCCTCTTATGAGGCATTTTCAAACTTTTTTCGAATGGCATGCGTTATATATCGACTAACCATTGCTTTTTGCCATCATCTTCTTTCCTTCACAGTAGCGGCTGCCCGATGCCTCTATCCTGGCGGTATCCATGTAGGAATAGACTTGGGCAAAGTTGAACACAGTCTTCCCATCCCACCAGCCTTGGCTCTGGGCATACTCCCTCAGCTTGGGGTGCTCTCGATTCATCCTGGTCGTGATGCTGTACTCATTGGAGATGTTGCGAAAGCCATCTAGACATGGAAAAAAAGATACTTGGTAGTTACCTAAAGAATAAAATCTTGTTTTTTCAACTTGGACCCTATTTTCCCATCATTTTGGGTCTCGGGGGGGCTGTTTCGTGGCTGACGGCTGAACCTCTTGCTCAATACTGGACCAACGGCAAAGAGTGTTGTCCGCGTTAGTCCCTGAAATAAATAGGGTCCAGGTTAAAAAGTTATCCTTTAATAGTCAGGTTTATTAATGCATAGCAGCCCTTCATTATGTACAGTGTTTGAGGCACGCCTCTATAGAATAGTTGCACACCAGCTCCCTGCCATCGCATTTAGCATATGCAAAATCTGTTTGTGTTTTGGAAGGATTATTTGTGTTGGTGTGCTTGTCAATGTAGTAATGTTGAGGTTGGCCAAACCATATGCGTGAGAAAACATGCAAATCAATATATAGTGTGGAGTTATGTAAAGTGCTGCAGATTGTATAACTGAGGAAGGATCATGATTAGAACACTGCAGAAAACATATGCCATATTTGACCAATGAAACGACATTTTGTACATGAACACTTGCTTCTGAGGCCAACAGAAGCAAGCTGTGTCTGGTGACAAGAGGGACAATCAGTCTACACCAAGGACGGTGATAATGTAACGCATCAAGAACCAGAAAGTCACTCACAATGTCCGTTCACCACCACTAGCATGTCTGGTTACCTTTCACTCTCTCTGCCGCCCAGTACCGCCCTGACGTCTCCAGCACCCACGCCTCCGTCCGGTCTGCGACCAGGAAGCTGTTGTGGTACGTGAAGGAACAGTCATCCTCCATGCAGGCCCCTCCCTGGCCGTGCTTCTCCAGGAGGTCAGTGATGACACACACAGCTTTCTCAGCCGTGTCGGCTCTCTCTAGTCCAAGTCTGTTAAACAAACCCTGGGTTATTAAATGCCATAGCCCTGAGCTTTCCTTACAGTGAAGTGATCTCCTACTGAACGGAGGAGCTAACTTGGCACCATTAACTTAAATTAAGTAGTTAGGCTTTTCATTTTACTTCAATTGATCCTTCATTCACCCACAATATTCAGTTTACAGTACGCCGAATATTACCAACACGGGTAATCCTTGTCAAAGCAACAATGAGTCCTGGACAACAGTCATCACACCGACACCATGACACACGCACGCCGCTTACCTGACCAGATCCATGCCGAGCAGGGCCTCCTCCCCATCGCAACCCTCTCTGCCCCACACGGCCTCGTTCCCAATGCACACCTGGTGCTCATTGGCGCCCATCTCGGCCCCCCAGAGCCAGGCGGGTCTGCTCAGCACCACTGCGTGGGTGTGGCGGGCCTGCTCCACCTCTATGTAGGTGCACTTTAAAATACAGAGGAGGAGAGAGAGGAGATCAAGCTGTCCGTACGGGCCCTTCTTTTGGCTCTATTTGATGGTGTTTTTGTTAGTACTTATTGTACTCTCTTAACAATGTTTTTTGTGTGTCATTTTTTAATTATGTTTTATTACTTATTATTATTATTAATAATAATAATTTTAAGAAGGAAAAAAAGGAAAAACACAAGTGAACACACTAATAATTTAATGGTTTATTTCTTTACCTCCACTTTGGCCCCTGGTGGGTAGTCCTTGGCGGGGAAGTAGACCACCTCCTGGACCTCATCACTGGGTCGGTCCGCGTTCTTCCCGAACACGACCCGCGGACCCAGGGTGGACGGGGGCAGGGCCACCAGGGTGTCGCAGGAGACCGGGTCCAGGGCGCAGGAAGAGGCCTGGTCCGGGGCGCAGGAGGAGGCCTGGTCCAGGGCGCAGGAGGAGGCCGGGTCCATGGCGCAGGAAGAGGCCTGGTCCGGGGCGCAGGAGGAGGCCGGGTCCAGGGCGCAGGAGGAGGCCGGGTCCATGTCACCTGAACTCGACCAATTATGGTGGACCGATTAAGTTTTTTTTACATTATGACATAATTATGACATAATTATATTATTGTAACAACAAACCTATTCGTCCTAGTCCCCTGAGTCGTTAGTGTAAAAGGTAAATGAAGGCCACTAATACCTTTTGCAGCAATATATGAAGACGTTTTCAGTAAAAGTAACGGCTGTCAATGCGACCGACGTGAACTACTTCATGCTTTCGTTTCAGGTCATAGACCTCTGGGTTTCATTTGAGCAGCACAGTTATTGACCCCGGAAGGAAAACACAAAAGACAGTAGATGAGAAAAGATAACGCAGAATGAAAGAAGGCGCTTCGACGCAGCGCCAATGGGGTGGAGATGGATCAGTTCCGATCTCCAGTCCTAAGTTTGTGTGTGTGTGTGTGTGTGTGTGTGTGTGTGTGTGTGTGTGTGTGTGTGTGTGTGTGTGTGTGTGTGTGT
>JAOPJH010000076.1:1559385-1570629 GCA_027122575.1 Merluccius polylepis
CTCTTGATCGCGTGATAGCGTGAGTGAGATAGAGACAGTGAGAGAGAGAGAGAGAGAGAGAGAGAGAGAGAGAGAGAGAGAGAGAGAGGGAGAGAGGGAGAGAGAGAGTGAGTAAGAGAGAGAGCAAGTTGAACTTCAATGAGGTCCCTTCACACAAACACAAAGTGTTGCTCAAACTTTGTTGAGCGACATAAAGCGTGTGTAGTGGTCATCTATAAGCGCCCTTTGCACGAATCCAATAGATTGTTTTTTGTTTTTATTAATCAGATTGGATATAGGTCATATAGGTGTTGTTTTTTTTAAATAATAGGCCTAACGTTAGCAGCCTATTGCAGAGACACGGCTGTTTCGGAGGAAGCATAACATTAGCCTATATATATATATATAGATAATATAAATAAATATATATATATATTCGAATACAATTTCCCATCGAATTTCCCATTATTTACAAAAGTTTTTTAATGTTTTGAAAAAGGCTACAGTGCAAATACATTTCTAGAAATTAAAATAGTTATTATAAAGGATAGGCCTATTGATCACAGCACAGCACATACACCATGTAGAATAAAGGACGCACATGCATGTAAAAACCCCAGAATGATGATTTGAGAGGACGTTGCTTTACTAAGAACAGGCCCACAGCTGCATGCGTTTCAGTTGCATCGGGAAATTATTGGCCTGTAAGAATAACTTTATTCGCGACTCAACAACAACAACAAAAAGAAAGGAAAAGATAACGGGCTTATAGACTAGACCATTAAAAAAAACAATCTTACCCCAAGTATAGACGTAGCCATATCCAGAGTCTGTACTATAGGTGAAGTTGCCTACAATGGTGTACGTGTCCAACCACTCCGGCGGTGTTTTACTGAAGTCCCACTATTTCTCTCCTGGCTCGCAGCGCCTCTCTACGTAGTTGTAGAGAGCGTCTTCTTTGAAGTACAGCTGGCGGCAGCGGCCAGCCAATCCGGGGGCGGCGTTCCGAGCCGCGGACCGGAATCAGCCAATGAGCGGGCGGACCGCGGAGGGAGCCGCCAAAAGCCCCCACGTCAATCATCATGTTGGGCAGCGCTGCTCTGACTGTCAAGTGAGATACGATTTTTGTATTTTTTAAATACATTTTATAATTCTGCCGCCGAGAATCAGTGTCTCTTTTCTTTCTAGACAAGAGTTCACGTCGCGGTGCCGGACGAGGTAAGAATTTTAATGGGCCTAATTCATAATTCAAACCCTTTTTGTTTTTGCGGATTGCGTGTATTGATGCTAGATTCATGTTCCTCTAACGCCGGTATAAGAGCCAGACAGACAGAGATGCTTTCCGAGCAGGAATTTGAATCATAAACATGGACTCAAATTAAAAAAAAAAAAAAAAAAACGTAGGCTATAGGCATTTGCACGAATTTTGTATTTGGGTGCTATATTCAATGACAACGAATCCTAGCTTCAAAAGAGATGACAGAAGTAATGAGAAACCATTTCACATCTCTCGGTTGTTTGTCCTATTCCATTAGGCAGCCTTTTTAAATTGGCCACAGCTGTTTTCAACTTAATTACGAGGCGCTGACTCACCGCAATAAAAACAACTTTAACCGGATTTCCAATCATTTCATGTTGAATTAAAACGGCAACTGTGTTCTGCGTTAAAATATATGGGATGGGCCTATATATTAAAATAGGCCTATATGGTATGGGCCTATAGATTAAAAATATATGGTATGGCCCTATTTATTAAATGTAAGGACGCGCGAGAATGTGTGCGCGTGTGTCTTGCGCTCCAGCGCGTCTGGCGAGGTTCACTTAAATGAACCACTTGGTTTATTATAGGAGTGCGTCTTCCTATGTGGCTGAATGTTATGCTATTTATGTTATAGCAATATAGGCTAATTTAATACGCAAAAGTGTTCGAATCTGAGTTTATTAAACTGGTGCAACTGTGTTAGTCTCACCCACCTGTCATTTAATGTCTTCATAGTTTATTCTAAAGGAAATGCCATATTATTCAAAATGAAAAAAAAACTCTTATTCTGAATGAAAAGCAACATAAACAGGGTGTTTATCGCAACTGGATCAAACATTAGGTCTAATTCTGAGATATATTGAAGAGGACTCTTATACTAACAGCTATAGCCTATTTTGTATGGCATGCATTCGTGGGATCGCAGTGGGAATTAGAAAACATGCTAATTGGCCTGTTAATAGCCTACACGCAGCGATAATGTCTTTATATAAAATTGACCTGCTCTAATGTTAGTCGGCAACCCTTTAAAAGTTAAAGCAATTTTCCACGAAAAAAAAATCCACGGAATAAGCATTTGAGTTTTCAAAACGAGCAAATAATCCGCCATTATGCAGCCTGAATGCTGCAGTCACATGCGCAATTTGTCTAAATGCTATTTGTTTCCTTTAAATCCCCACCTTCAGAGAGGGGAGAATAAAAAACAATTTTATCAAATACTGGACGCTGCCAAGAAAATTGATTCATTTTAGCAATCATGGCAATTTAGTGGAGTGCTATTAACAGTAGGCTATTAAATGTCTGTTCTGCATAAACAACGCTGATTGTTGCAAACGAAGTGAAAATTATTTGACTGCTTAAAAGAAGAATGCAACGCTTGACGTGAGGATAGTTTTTGTTATCATATTCGCTTTTGGAAAATAAAAAACATTGATTCATTAGGCCTGTTATGTAAAAAAAACGACCTTTTTGTATTCAATATTAAGAATTATTTTAATTTAGGCCTATTATGCTTTCCTAATTTTGCCATTAAACCTTGAAGGTTCTTAAAGTATTCAGTTTATAGAGCAATACGATATTGAAATGGGAAAAAAATATGAAGGCCTATGTATAAAACATTTGTACATTTCTATAAAAGCGTGTTTGAGCACATTAGTCTAATATATATTGTCATCTACAAGGAAATCTATTTTTTGTTTTTAGAAAATATGTGTGGGGGAATATGATCATGTCTTTTCATTGAAATGAGAATTTTCTGTTGAATCTCTAATTCTGAGCTCCATTTGTGAGCACTTTTCTGTGGCAATTAGGTGCCTATTACGAGCCATTAGATTGATCAATGTACCTTAAACAATAGGAATGATTTATTTTGTAGGACAAAACGCTCTGCACTATTGTGATGAGTTTAAGTGATGGTACATCCATCAAGGCATCGAGCAACAAAAGATAAATGATTAATTCAGACCTATTCATTTAGATTCTTACTTCAAAGGTCCCTGACTTCTCCTTACTTCAATTGGCTTTAGGTCTACATTATTGGATCCTCATTTTCTGCATGTTAAACTAGACAAGATGTGGACTTAGGTAAGGATCTCTGGATGCAAGTGCTCAATTTGCATTTCCTTTGGAAGGAAGTTTATTTAAAGGCAATTAACTATGGTTAATGTTTGTATTCATGGATGTCCTATGTCTGTCCTATGTCTACAATTTGTTATAAGTAAGTAATACATTAAATATCTACCCATATTGTGCAAGCTATTGTTTTGTTATCATGGAAGTATTTTTTTTAATTATTGGAAGTCACCCTTGCATCCCAATCCCTTTATGTCATCTGAAAATGTCCCTTTGATTTAGACATTTGTACTCCTTAAATGGCAAGGGGGTGCATTGTAATGCCACTGACCCTCAGGTATTTTTTATTTGAAAAGTATACAAAAGAATACCATATTGTCTGTTGTGTGGTATCAATAAATCTGATAGTTTTGATTAGGAAAGGTAGAAAGTAATTTCCAACAAACACCTTATTGTAAGCTTGTGCCCATTGGACGGAATCTGCGCCGCACAATAGGAGACATTTGCTAAATTTGGACCATAGGTTCGGTTTGCAGGCTCAGTGTCAACCTCCAATTCTAGCAAGTGCACCTTCTATTTTAGGACAGGCGACTGAACGCGTCGAAGCATGACCAGAGGGGAGACATTGGAAGAGTTTCTAAAGATTGCAATTTTTAAAAGTATCATTTTTTTCCCAGCACACACCAACCAAGCAATCTTTGGCCAACAGATCTCAACCACCTTTTTAACAAAATGCCTCCAAAGAAGTTGTGTTTTGTAAGGGATTGCTTCATTTTTGATCATGTGCATATCTTGTGGGTTACATAATGTGCAAGTGCAGGCATTACCGCATTATCTTCACCAGGGAGCAGGAGGAGGGGGTGGTGAGGACCAAAACCAGCACCACCACTGATTGGAAGGTTTGGCACCTCGTTGAAAATAGGAATTGTGGCCTTCCTAATGTGGGGTAAGTAAGCCTGTCTCAACACTTACTGGGTGCTCCTCCATCCGCTATGTCAATGAACCACACGTCTGACATCTGACATTTAACACGTCTGACATCCACTGTACCATGTTTTGTGTTGCGTGTTCATGTTCCAAAAGAAAGCGCACACATATGTCAAGGTAAAATGCTTAGAAAATATCATGTTGTGGACATTGTCTCTCATTTTAAAGTGAGGATGTACGTTTCTTGTATAGGAACAGACAGATTAAAACATTGCTCCCTGCTTAGTGATTTTATTATAACGCGAAGATGCTCTGGAACCATGTGTGTGTCCTCACCCATGTTGTTTCCCATTTGATTCCACTTGTGTTCCTCTCCATTCAGTAAATGATGTATATATTACTAATGGTGAGTGGGGAAAAATGTATTGGTAAGTGCTTTTAGTCATTAGTCATTAGTCATTAGTCTTGGTGAGCCTGCTGCTTTAAATGTCTTAAAGCCTTTGACATTGAAACAATTTTAAACAAATTTAAAAAAATACATATGTTTAAATAACTTTGCTCGGTAGACTTTGTGTAATTCACAGTATGTCCTGGTGATATAGTTGTTTCTTCTCCCAAATGAACATGGTGTGTCACAGAAGAACAGTTTGAGGAGAATGATTAGCTCAGAGACACAAAGCCTTCAGGCCGACTGACATCTCTTCAATCTTTGCATTTTGGATGTTTTTTGCAGAATACCAGTAGATACCAATATCTCCTAACAGAGCTATGAGTGACAAAAAAACGACACATATTGTCTTTAAGAAAACCATAAGCCCTTAGATGTCTGAACCTCTGCGACCTCCATATGTTGTGATGGAAGTCACATATCGTCAGGGTCAAGATATCAGCAAGTAACTCCTGAGTGCCCTAGAAGGAGCCTGACAGGTTGTTTCTTTTATAATATCTGAGATAAGAATTGTCTTTGCTGAAGTCCTCCTCCAGGACTCAACTACCATTTGCAGTTGGGGCAAGTCCAGGTTCCTTTACTTAATTCCTTACACTCATGTATACAGTCCAATGGCAGTTGGGAAACCAGGGGGGTGGGGGGGGGGAACATGCTTTAAATTGTTCTTCAGCGTCCCCCTTAAGACAGAGAGATGTGAATGTAATTGTCTAGTGGTGACAACCCAGTTGTCCCATCAAATTCCCCTCACATAGACTTTTTTTTTCTTTAATTGACTTGTCAGATACAGACAATAAACAAGACAACAACGCCAACGGCAAAGAAATGGACAGTCCACCACACTCGAGCGCAGACCGCAGAGAGTGACCCACCAGTCATTTTCGTGCTACCCATGGCCGTTTAGCCATTGGTGAAAATAGAAAAATCTATTCTACATAGGGCCACATTTCTGAAAGGGCTTATGGTTGGTCTCAAATAGCCATTCTTTGTTGTCGTTGCTCCTTCAACTTTTCGGCATAATATAAAGATCAATCTTCTCGTTTATTTGTGTGATGAATTCTTGTTTTTGTTCAAAGAATGTAAAACATGTAAAGCTGATAACTGTCCTGCCCATTTACTGTCAATCTCCTTGTGCTACCTTCAAGAGACAAATTTGCATTGCTCTGTTAGATGTGTTGGAACCAGATTATTTCCAGGTCAGGGTTACAGGGAACCAACGATTAAATAGAGACTTGTGCGCAAGCAAAGCAGTATATGTGTTTGTTCTGATTATACACAATGCAGCCATAGCAATATATATATATATATATATCTATATATATATACATATATATATATACTGTATATGGCCATAGCAATCAGATGTAAAGAGGTGCTGGTGCCCCCCAGTAGTCATGCCCACTTGCCTATTAATCACGTTTTAGTTTTTTTATAAACGCATACCATTTTGGAGGACGAAAATCCCTGAAACGCTACACTTTAAGTGCGCCTTCTCCCACTGACACCGAAAACCACCAACGCTAGCTGGTTTTTGTCTGTGCTCCTCTAAGATTACCGTCCCATTATTTCCCTACTATTCCACAAAGATATTGTGACCTTTGAACCCTGAGCTGAAAAGAGTTTTGACAACTGTTTTGGTACAATAAATATCTCTGCTATAATGAGGATAACGTCACTAATGGAGATGGGTCACCAGAATTACCAGATTTCAACATGCCAAGCTATTCTAAGGTGAACCAAGCACGTTCGCTCTCTGCTACAATTACCAGTCATATTGTACACTTATAGGTACATTATAACCGTGTAATAGTTATGCTGATTGTGTGCAAGTTACACTGTACTACGTGTAGGCATATGTGTCATATGTACATATACATATGCCTATGTTCATGGTTTCAGTGTAATACAAGTAATTGTTAATCTTTATACACCTACATCTGTGGATTCTTTACAATTTGATTCATAGCGAGAATAACATTTGCACTTTGTCTTCATATTGACATGTAGACCTCTAATTAAGTCCTCTTATTTAATTGTGTATTGTAGTTTACTCCCATAGCATTAACATGAGCATTTACACAGCTTACACAGCTTTTACTAAGCAGGACGGTTTTGCTGGCTAATATCACTGAAGCATTTTTCTGTGGTTTATCTGCGTTTGTTCCGGCTACACAAAAAAATCCACGTTGCAAGAAGACATGGTGCGTTGCATCTGCTCAAATGTAGTATGAAACCTATACCAACTGTGTGATATAGACCAATTTGGGGCACGTAAACAGCAGATTTTCAAGCAACCATTTTGAAGGAGAGATGCAGGCACAATCAGTGCTCGGAGAAACAATGATGCTTTGTATAGGGAAATAATGCATACCCCAATCTTGAACAATTTCACTCTTGTAGATTCTGGCAGCCAATCATTTTAAAGTGAAACACCAGGTGAAGGAATAAAGATGGAAAGTCTTAGATTATAGTTAACTGCCTGGCTATTACTACATTGTGAATCATTCTGTTGTCTGTAGATCTTGAATTACCCTTGAGGTGTATGTACCATCATGAAGCCTCTCCTGGAGCACAACATGAGGCAGCGTTTGGCCTATCCCGTTCAGCAGTTTGGGTCAGAAATGTAATTTGCCCCTCATTCCAAGTACAATTGATCTATTATGGGATTAGCTGACCTGGTAAGTGTGTTTAGGATTATTTCATACAGACTTTTGATTCAAAAGATCAATTGTTCAGTATAATTGACTCACTTCCTTCATGTATAGAAAAAAATAATTTTCCATGTTTATTATAATTCACAGAGGGTTGTTTTTTTTTTGCGGTAATCCAGTATCATATTCGTCCACCGCCACGACACAACAGTACATTGGGAGGGACTGAGCTGGCTGCTGTTTTTATTTTCCAGGAAGTCAACCTTCTTCAACATGCTGACAAAGAGTCATGCTGCAGCAGAAAATATCCCCTTCTGCACCATTGACCCAAATGAAAGCGGAGTGCCCATTCCTGATGAACGCTACGATTTCCTCTGCCGATTCCACAAGCCTGCCAGGTATGGGGTCTCACCATTCACACATTATTCACACTCCAGTTTGTTTTGGTGGCGACAGGTCATAAAATGACTGCTGTAGGAATGTGAAAGCATACAACAATGTTGACGACGAGTTGATGTCTGTGTTTTTAGGTGAGCTGTATAATGGTTTGCTTTCTTTTTTAGGTAGAGAAAACGTGCAATTGTTTGCATATTAATTGCTAATTATTACACATCCTTATTGATGTTCAAGCCATTTTCTACATGGTTGTTGTCCTGTGCCAATAAATCGGTTGCAAGATAGAATGACCGATCAGGCCTGATGAGTATTGAGAAGCACTTTGCTTTTGTGTTTTAGTTTCACGTTTTTGTCCGTCAGCTGTAGATTGTCCTGTCTATACTGTCGATGTTTAATGAACGCAATACAACATCGAACTCCTGTATGTCTCATTGTATGGACAATAAAGAGTCTGAGTACTGCCTTAATGAGCTTTATTCCACAGAAAGTTATTGATATGTATTGATATTGTTATTGATATAATCGTTTTTTTCTCCTCTAGGTCTTGCAGCAAAGTGTCAGCGTTCCTCAACGTGGGGGACATCACTGGCCTGGTGAATGCTGCTCATGCAGGCCAGGGCTTAGGCAACGCCCTCCTGTCCCATATCAGCCCATGCAACGGCATCTTCCATAGGACGTGTGAGTCACTCTGATAGACCCTCGTAAATGACTTCACTTTTATCGGATAATACAAAACATCACTGCATTTGTTTAACCAAATCGTCTTGTGTTAGTGTGCTACTTTATCTGTTGTCCATTGTTTGGTAATAGAAAGGCCAGTCTTATTGTGGGACACAAAGCAGCACCATTGCAGTGACTTGGTTGATTCAAACGATTATAACAGAAGCCGTGGATGTACTCGGGTTTCACTATATGGACTTTCTGAGGTGCCAAGATCAGCTAACAGCCTTAAACGGTTGAAGCCAGATTAAACCACACATTCCGACTGGGACGCTCCCTGAATTGGAATCACAGAAGTGGCGAGCAGTTGGCCTGTGGCTGATTTGGTCTTCACACAATCAGTAGCTATTCTGAGGTTAGGGAATAAAACTACACTGTTGAGCAGCTCTACCACAAGTTCCTGTAATTTGATTCCAAATGGCACATTTGATTATGCTTTTGGCACAACAAAGGTAAGTAGATCATCGAGAAAAATACAAATGCTTTGAGACCAGTCCGTCAGCCCCAAGGGTATTTATCTAAAATACATACCACAGCAACTGCTTTTACACTGCTTTAAAATGCCACAACCGGAATCTTTTCATGGATCTGGATATGTGTTCTCAGAAAAGTATTCCACAGAAGTACCTTCGGTCCACAAATGGCCAATAGTTCTTTGTCTGTCTTGAAATAGTTTGTCCATTTTGTCACCATCGTTGTCTTTGACAGCATTACCAGAATAATTCAAATTGTAGACACTATAATATTGAGTCGGAGGTTCTTTTGAAAAACAGCATAATGTGTTTTCTGATTGTATATATTTTTGACTTTCTTATTATGTGAAGAACTCTGATTAGTCCGCAGCTTGTGGGAGAGCGTCGAGTGGCCAAATCAACAGGGTTAAAATACTGACCATTATCCTATATTGTTCCTATAAGTCCTCGCCGCTCGGCGGACTGAATAAGTGCGTTGCTTTTACTGCAATGCCATTTTCCGCTCATCTTTAAAAGCGGCTGTTTGTGAGACTGCATGGTGGTGACTATGTTGTGGGAGATCGCAGGGTGGTGACTATGTTGTTTCAGATCGAGTAATGTCAACAATCTTCAAGACATGGCAAGTAAGGATTTGAAAGCGAGGACAAAGATATAAGATAGATACTATGTAAATAGTGTTGATTTGACCAATCATATTTACATCTCAGGAGGATTCTGTTTCCCTATTTAGTTTTGATTTGTGTTTCAATCTATCGGCTCTTTTCTCTTTGCCGCAGTGTCTTGGATGTGGGCCACAAGACATGTTGTGCATACTTAAAAAACAAAAACATCCCCTTTTAATCCTTCAGAAGAGCAACAATGTATGCAAGACCGTCACACTGAGCCAATCCTTTTGTTTCTGCTTGTAGGAAAACAGTGCAACTCCCACATGCAGGGGAAGTGCGATGATAAAAAAGCTGTGTGAGTTTACCACTATCTGTTTTGACATCCCATTGTTTCCTCCCTCTAGCGGGTTCCTCGGAGACCTTGGTGGTATGTCTCACATGTTAACCATTAAACAGAGCGGGTTTTGTTATGCAATTATAGAGCTGGGTTTATCTGGTGTAAGGCTGTGCTGCCTTACATAGGCTATTAAAGTCACTTCTTTTATATTGCTTGATTATATGGTCGGTTGGAATCCATCTTTAGTTGAGTTTTGATGTTATTGTTTTTCCTCGTCCACTGTGGGTACATTTGTGTCTAGAAATGAGTGGCAGGGTTTTAAGAACAGAGTGGCGTGATACTGCGCTGTGGCAGACCTCTGTACTCATGGTGAGTGCTGGAGCGTGGCAGGACTAGTACAGACAATACGAGTTGAGTCCAGACACAAAAACAACAACACTAGTAAACTATTAACATGTTTAAAGTTAATGAGTGAATACGAGGCAGAAATACGACATCATCTTTCTCAGTGGTCCGCCAAATGTGGTTTACGCATAAAATACAAAACAGCTGATATGTATATACTTGCTGTTTGTATAATAAAATATTCCATATTTGTGCAGTAGACATATTGGTGCCAGCCGGTTGGTTTAACTAGGCTTTCTGCTGGATGTCGAGGCTTTGAAGTCGTGCAGCCATAGTTGCTCAAATCTCCCGGTCGTGTGCATGTTATGGATTTTGTTTTAACCTCTAATAGCTTTGTAAAGCCTGTGTAAACACTGGATCTGCTTTCAGCAAAACCTTCCAAAAACTATTAACAGACATCGCATCCTGAAAGCTGATTCAATTCAAAAGTTTAATCACCACACAATCGAGGCTGGTGGTATATTTTTCCCCCCCAGTACATCAGCTTCAAAACAAGACAACATAACATAACAGCGGAAGAAAACAGTCAGTAACTCACTACAGACATGACACGCCATATGAAACCATATAAACTGCAATGCACTATGGGAATTATCTGTGGGTTCAGAGTGTTCTTCTCACAAGGCAATGTAACTGCTACCACTACCTTTCCACGGACTGCAGACACATGTGGATCCTCACCGTCTGAGAGAGGATACAGACCAGTTCCAGTTCATCTGCACCCCCTGTTTCCCTCTGCACAAACCTGCCAGCTCAGTTGGCCTTGCTCCCAGACCTTCAGTGGGGTGTTTTTTTCTTTCCAGCAATTAGATGTATTGATGGTTTTGCAGCGTCTCATTGCAGCAAATACGTAGTTCATTTCCTGGTATACGGATCTATTTACAGTCCAGTTAAAGAGACACTTCTCTCTCTCTCTCTCTCTCTCTCTCTCTCTCTCTCTCTCTCTCTCTCTCTCTCTCTCTCTCTCTCTCTCTC
>JAOPJH010000076.1:1594303-1617165 GCA_027122575.1 Merluccius polylepis
GTGTGTGTGTGTGTGTGTGTGTGTGTGTGTGTGTGTGTGTGTGTGTGTGTGTGTGTGTGTGTGTGCGCGCGCGCTAGTCGGGACGACGCTGGGACGACGAGGCTCCGCCGGACCCCGGTTCGCATAAAAGCGGAGAAGTAGCACCGCCACCACTTTAACCTCTCACTGCAGACTTTGTATCATACATTTCTATATTGGACCGCGTCCACACTAAGGGAAAACCATGCTGAAAGCCGAGAGTAAAGGGGAGCGGACGCTGAGGAGCGCGTCGCCCCACAGGAACGCGTACAAGTCGGACTTCCACGCCATCAAATGCACCTTCGACGGGACGAAGTCGGACGGCGCCGCCAGGTCGTACGCAAACGGGTCAAGCGACACCAGGGAGGACTCCCGGGGGAGGCCGTTTGGCAACCGGGTGAACAAGATCAAGAACATATTCTTGCAGATGGACGGCCAACAGGACTCTCCAGAAGTGGCCAAGACGACGTTGGCAAAAGCCGTGGAGACTCCCCTGTCTCCACTGTCCCCGACTAAAGTGCAGTTTCCGGCTGGCACCCCGAAAGCGACTTTCAGCAACACGACAAGCCCCGAACTATCACACAGTTTAGATAAAACGCCCAAGGGAGAAGATGTGGAGATTGACAAAGTGGCTCTCGCGGAGAAGTTCTCTGTGACCAGAAAGCTCTTCGAAAGAGGAATAAAAGATCAACCCGCCGCCGAAAAGTCCCCTAACAGGAGCCGAGCGTCCTTGGGCAGCGCTTCCGACGATGGGAAAGGTTCAAGGAGAGTATCAGGATCTACGGAGACCGGCGCCAAACCAGAGCAAACCTCTACGCCAACGGGTAAATATCAACCCGACGAGAAGGCGGAAGCTGAGGGGAAGAAGCAGGCGTCTCGGACGTCGCTCAATGCCGGGCCCATCTCCAGACGGCTGGAGAACTACATGGGCAGCAACGACGGTGAAGAAGCCACCAGGGCCGACGCAAAAGCATGCACGGCCGCCCCCTCTGGGAAAGAGCCAACCAACGCTAATTCTTCGCCAGTAAGTGACGCCCCTAACAAATGCACATCCGCGAGTGCCAACGTTGTTAATAAAGCGGCGGCGGCCTCCGTGACCCTCAAACCAACCTTCCCGGCCACGAATGCAGCCTATAAATCCAGCTCCCCGACCACCGAGTCCGCTCACAAGCCAGCCTCAACAGAACAAACCGCGGCAGCCGCTTCGGGCTACAGGCGCTCCTCTGGGGAAGGCGCCGGAGGCCCAACTGCTAGGGGAGAGGTTCAAGTCAGGGCCTCTGGTCTGCCCTCAAGAGACCAGAGGCACAACTCCACACCGTTGGCCAGCAGCGTCCAAGGCCCCAGGGCCAAACTATCTGACGGCGGGGTCGGGGGTGGACATGTAGGACAAAGCCCGCCCAGGGACCAGCCACCAGGTAACGAGTCCCTGCTGGGGTCACGGGGAGTGGTGCGGGCGGAGCTGGTGGTGGTCCAGAACGAGTCCTCGGACAGTGAAGGAAGCGATGATGAAGAAGAAGACAACGCTAAAGATAACGTGTTTGAGGAATCGAATGCACCGCAGAGTCCAAAAACGTCGGCCGCCACCGTCGTTAATTCGGTGTCGGCAGATCACCTCAACCACAGCCCTGGTTGGAGAGAGGAGGTGAAGGAGAGCCGTACGGATGTCAGAAGAATATCGCCGGAGAAGGAGGAGAAGAAGAAGATTTCAGAGGAGTTGAGGGAAGAGGCCTCGGCCTTGAGTCGGAGCGCAGAAGATGAGGAGGGTGAGGAAGAGGTTGAACAGGAAGAGCAGGTGGTCCAGCGGGATACGGACCGGGTCTCTCCTGTGGTCTACGGTATCGAGAACGCAGCGTTTGTGGATGACAGGGATGTAGACCAAGTTCTCAGGGAGGAACTAGAGGAAGATGAGGAAGAGTATAGAGAAGAGGGAGATCCAGGGGAAGAGGAGTATGAGGAATACTATGCAGAGGCTCCTGGGCTGTCAGATGAGGAGGAACCACCGGCACGGAGGAAAATCAAGTTCTCCACCAATCCCATTCTGGTAAGTTTCCAGTGTCGTGTTGTTTGTTTGCCGCCTTAAGGTAATTGCTGCTCCCTGAAAAACACATATTACATAATAATGACTACCAAACACCATGCTACAGCCCCTCGTTAGGCAACTGTGTCTGTGCTAGTTGGATGTGCTAAATGATTGCTTTCGTCAAGAATGATTGTGTCACAGCAACAAATTCCTCGCCCTGTCATCACACCTCTGCTGTCACGTTTTTCAGAACAGAAACCGTTGGGTATGTGAACTTTATCATTCAGACATTGCCGGTGGAAGCTGTCCTTCAAGTATATTAACCTCCATTCATGTACTACTACTAAACTAATGGAGGGGCACTTTTTTTAAAGATGTTGTCATTGCATAAGAGTGGATAAAGGATAAAGCTTTTGACTGTGCTCTACTGTAAAGACACAGGGCCAAGTGAGCTAGGGAGTGCCCACCACATCACAGAATAGCGTTCACTGTCTCACAGCTTTGCTTAAGAATTGAATAGGATCCCAACCTGCATAAGCCCTGCTTTCTTCTATATATAGTCTCTTTGGCAGTGTTGACATGAAAGTACAGTCAGTACATCAACATGCAGTCTTTTGATGGGGGGGTGGGTCTTGTGCGAATAGAGAGCGATGGTACTATCCGCTATTATCATAGCATATCTCATCAACATTTGAACAGCACAGTGGAAAAAACACAACACCCTCCAGTGGTCCATCCCCCATCATATGTTTATCCAGGCCCTAAAACGGGCTGTTATCTCAGGGTGTGGGTCCACTCCTGCCCCGCTACAGGGCCTGGCGGGGGGTCCTGGGAGGGGGGGCAGTCCCAAGGCTAGCCGACCTGGAGGGAGGGGGACACAAATAACAACAACAGTTGGCTGACTGTAGCGTGTGCTAGCTGAGGAGTGGCAAAGGCACACCCGGCTCTGTGCTTCACAACAACATCCTACAGGGCTTGTACATCATCATGACGTCACACATCGCAATGAATGCTGTCGTTTGGGAAGCATAGGAACATTGCAATGTTATTGTGTTGGTACTGTACTCATGTTTTTTGGTCATTGTTTAGTAATTAATCGTGAAATGGTTTGTCATTATGGGGAGACATTGTTGTGTTCGAAATTGCCACAGCTTTTCTCATGCCTAGGTTATGGTATATTTATGTTGATTTAGGATTTTATAGTACTACAACTCCTCTCAATATGGCGTATCAGTAACAAAAAAATCCAATGATGCATTCTGATGGACAAGCCCTATAGGCCTACATTCAAAGTATAGGCCGAGGGCTAATGCTCGCTAAGACATATACTGTGATTAATAATCATATGATCATTTTTTAGTGCAAAGCGCGAAAGATATGTTGACTCCATGAGGACTCGGCATACAAATATATCTTAAGTTCTTACAGGGACGCAAGGTCAACTACATTATGGCATCCCAGAGGCATTTAAGGTCGTTTTAATGAGCTGTGCTTGATGAAAATGAATGAAAGGGGACATGGACTGGCTGTTCCAGATGGAAAGGAAAGGAGACAGATAAAAGGGAAACCTATTAACAAAGCAGGTTTCAAAGTGCCATGTAAACCTGTAAAGCCTTTAGTAAAGTTAACATCTAAATACACAGCAGTTGAAAGAGTAGCGAGAGAAAAACATCTTTGTGACAATGGGCTGAGACTTGAACCCCTGGAGTTGTGGCTGTGGGGGCAAGTGCATTAGTTTGAGTCCCCAGGATGCTGAGAACTGTACCTGAGGCCCGGCTTACAAAGGAGCCCCACCAGCGGTGCCCGTTTGTGTGCAGCCTGCTCGTCTGGGCGGGCACCGTGACCCAGCTCTCTGGAGTCCCGCCGAAGAGGAAGTGCTTTGTGCCTCAACAGGATTAGATCCTCCGGTAACCTGAGTGTGGACATGGGAACCGTTCCATGATGTGGATAAGAAAGTCCTCTTTGTAAACCACCGGAGACACCGATTCTCCTCGAGCATTAGCCTGATCAGGGTTGAATGGGCTCAAATGGGGTGACCGAGGATGAGGGTCTTGTGAGGGACATTCGGTGAACTTTTTTCCCTCCCTGTTTCGAAAAAGAGGCGTAATGGTATTATTATCTCCCTGAGGTAGTTACTTCATTACGATATAAGCTCATGACAATATACAAATATAACTTAAATGTTTGCCTCTATCAGTAATTTAGGATTTGTTGTAATAACATTGTAATACTTTAGGCTTGTAGTAGAGGCCTCAGACAGTTTTTGCTTATTTTCTTAATAGGCCTCGATTGTTTTATAACTAGCCTAGATTCTTTGAATGTTGTTACTTTGTTACTACGGTGGCGTTGCAGAGGTTTTCTACAGCTGGTAGTCAACTGAAGGAGCATAGATACTGTATGATGCCTAAAATGTCTTGTATTTGATCTGCAGCATAAACCAGTCTTGACCCTATAGATGTCGAGGAAAACCTGCACGATACTGTGGGTTATTTTTTAACCTAGGCGTGGCCTAGTCTGGAGAAGAAAAACATAGTGGCGTGATTCTTAAAATATGTCTACCCGGTAAACCACACACATCTTGTACACACACACAGCAATCTGTGCCTGCTGGAATCCGCGCTCACCTTGAGTGACAGAGTCCAGCTTTAAGCCTAGAATTACGTCTCACCTTGACGGTGTGTGTGTATGTGTTTTTGTACATCGTCAAGGGGCAGTCCTCGTTTTGTTTTCCACACACGTGCACTGCTTGTGTGTCACTCAACCATTTCATTGTGACAAAAGGTAAAAGAAAATGGCGGGATCTTTCAGGATCTCCACCTGCTGCTGTGCCCCACCCCCACAAGGCATGTCACAGGAAGTGGCAGCGTTGACACTTCTCAGTCGAGCAAACATAGACATTGCCCCTTCCCAACTTGACACACACAGGATACGTGCTAATGAGCATGAGAGCATTTATTGCGACTGAGAGACTGCCGCATTGGTTCTTTGGTTCTGCTTGCTCAAGCGGATAAAGGGAAAATGTAATTATCTCTGTGAGGTGAACGTATTGCATAAGTATGCGCTGCTCTATTTTTTTGTCGGTTTTGTTTTATCGCTCTTTGAATCTCAGTATATATACTCCACAATATTCCACCTCCCAAGACCACTGTTTTTGAGTTTAGAAATGTACTTGCGGCACACTGCTTACCGGGAACACGTTTGGTCTCTTGTTAAAGGAGAGGATCCAGTTTCATGCTCATTCCCACTGGCTGAAGTACTGCCTCACCAGCCACTTCTTTACTCCTATGTGTCCCTTTTGTGGTGTGTTGTCTTGTCTGACTTTTCCTCTCTCCCTCTCTGCTTCACTTTTTCCCCCTGTTTCCTCTAAACCCTGGACAGCAGAAGTGCATCCATGAGTTTCTTGTTAATGGTTGGAAAGGTTTTAGTCGCCTCTAGTCTGCCCCTGCCAAGCAGGTCTGTGGCCGGGCTAAACATCCCTCCTCTAGGAGTGTTATGCCTTCCATTTCCTATCGGAGCTGAAACTATAGCAGTAAGAGGAATGCGTCTGCCGAAGCCCCGCCCCCCTTCTCCCTCCCATCCCATCTCCCCCCCCCACACCCTCCCTTTCCCAGCCAGTCAGCCCAAAGAGAGGCCCCAGCAGGATCTGGGTTCCCTCCAGACACCTGGATGAGATGGGAAGCGGTAGGGAGAGAGGGAGGGAGGTGGGGGTGTCTCTGGATCACTGGCACAGAATACTAATGCTCAGTCTCCTCAATGCTGGTGTCTAAACAACTTGGCACAGGGAGGTTTTTGTTTTGGGGGGCTGCCTTTGATTCTGCCCTTCAGATGCATCGCTATGCGATTACAGATGCGGTGTGTTCTGCTGCTGCTGGGGCTATGTTTTCCTTTCAGTCATTTATCGCTCATTGATGTGTTGTTGTGGGACAACAAAGGCAGTTCTAGGTCGCCGGCGAACACGCACACTAGCTAAACCTGTCCGTGTTCGCCCCCCTTATTGGGTATCCAATTACATGACCGAATTCCACTCTCTCAAGTTCACACCAGTAACCCCTCACAAGCTATTTTCTTACAGATTGTTCTGTCTACTAATCTTTGTACTATTGGATATAGGCCTAGTGTGGGCCTATATGGTCCAGATGGTATAAAGTACATGCTATGTCTGTACTACAGACCCTCCAACAGTTGTAATAACTACTCCATATAGGACCACCACTCGGGAGTGGTCCTAGGATCCCTTTAGTTATTACCACCGTTGGGCATCATGCATGCATAAGCTCTGTTATGGGGGGGGTGGTTTCCCATGCCTCAGCCTGCAGCCAGGGGCCTCCTCTGGCTCGCTCCTCTGCTGCTGACTCAGGTCCCACGTTGGTGTTTCTGGGAGGCATGTGGAGAAGACGGATCCGGTCTTCTTGGGTGAGTGTCCTGGTGGGACATTTGAGTTGCAGTGTGTGCTCACAGATGTGGCAAAGTTTTGCGGGTTTGGAAGGCAGATGAGAGCTGGTGGGTCATCATCGGATCAAAAGATGATGCCACTACTGGGGGTTTTCCTGCGTTGAAATGAAATATAACTACATGCGACAGATGGCCGAACACTAAACACAACCACAGTTAGCCCTCTGCTCGATTCAGTTAACTTTGTGCTGAAAGTACAAATGTAGAAAAATTTGTTTGTCTCGTGAAAATGGCTGTTCCCATGATACTGAGATTGTTCATAGTCCAGAGTAGTCCATGGCCACAAGAACGCAAGTCCCTCACATGTTCTCCCCATGTTTACATTGACGTTGAAATCTCCAAGAGTCAACAACTTATTCGGCCTAATGTTTAGGTAATGCCAGCAGAAAGTGTCAGGTTTTTGCAATTGGAGAGCGTTCATCCAAAGGACTATGCGGGAAACCCTGGGCTTTACCTTTCGTAGTCGAAGCTGTGATCTTTCATCGTTAAGTGTGGCCTATTTCATGCAGAGCAAACAGTGTGGTGGTTTTATATTCTTATGGTTGGAAGCCCTGTTGTTATGAAGGAATGGGGGAGGAATCGGTTGGGTTATTGAGGGAAGGAGGATTTGTGAAAAGCATTCCTGCCTTTCACCACAGAGCAGCAGCAGTCGTTTATGTGATAATCTTCTCTTTAATCTCTTTTGTCTTTGGGACCTCCTGTGGAGACCAGGTCAAAAGACGAACGTCTCCCAGATAACTTATACATGCTTTTGTCTCGAGACAAAACAACTCTGGTTTTCTCACTCACAAAAAAAAAAAAATGCTCAACATATTTACTCGACACCTTTGTTTTAATGCCCTTTCATGGGTTGTGACCATTGTCTGCGTACACGAAGAGACAGGCATTCGGAGGTAGCTGGTGACTGGCAGGATTCTCAGGTCTCGACACGCTGCAGGATGTTTACAATGATTACATCATACCTTCTCACTGCAAAGCGTCTAAAGGGAACCTTTCTAAAGCCACTGCTTTAGACACATTAACTTCTGTCAGTTCATAGGATGTTTTTAATCTGACCCCTCCACCCCATGTTTACATTCTCACATCCTAGGGGTTCACTTTGGGGTCACAGCCTCAGCCCTCCTCCATAAGGCCACCATTAGGGGTTAATCTCTGTTCTCCATCGCATAATCATGCAAACTCATCGGGTCGACTCAATGACTCATCAGGTCGTCTACTACGTGGTCATCTTCACATGAAATCTCAAAACCATGAAATGGTTTCGGGATGACTCCACAGTGTGGCCGAAACCACAAAAAAAACACCAAACTATTTGAAACAAAACAACAAAGAAAAAGGACGACAAATAAACGTCTCAAACTGTCTTCATATTCACGTACAAGACATGACAAAAGCATACACACAGGAACGGTCACTCTCTCTGGTGTATTAACTAAGAGGGTATGAAAGAGTGATCCGCCGGTGAAGAAGAAGACACAGCAGCGCCATTGATCCAAAACCCAAGCAGGCACCGCAAGCTGCGAGTCGCTCACCGAGGGAACACACTGATACTACTGTAAGCCAGGGGCCCTCAGCTGCAGAGCCAGGGCCCTCAGCTGCAGAGCTTGTCATTTGAATGTAATAACACACTGACCTGGAATGCCCCGGGCAGTTGGCGCACCCTTAAATAATTGCAGAATTCACTCCTAAAATCAGAGGCTGATGATTGACCGTGGTCACGAGTTTCATGTTATCACCGCTTGAATCAGTCATACGTTTCATTTCCGTCGGCCATTAGTCTCGGCTGGGTTTGTTGTGGTGATATTGCCTCGCTGCTGTTATGTTACATCTCTTTTATAGGTTTGAGTCTATCCATGAAAGGTTTCCGTTGGGTTGCTTGTAGCAATAAATAAAGCGAAGGCGGTAAAACTGAGCTGGAAGTGAAAAAAACATGAGGCTTTGCGGATTTAGGTTGAAAATTGATTTTGGGAACTCGGTAAATCGAAGATGGAGCCATAACAAAAGAGTCAGTTATAACAGGGAAACCACAGGGTGTTGTCTGGAATATCTAGAATGGCTCATGAATGTTATCCATGTATGGAAATACTTAGTTACTACCTCAATGAGGTCATCCTCGCTACATTGGCAAGCTAGAATGGACACTTTTTGTCTTTGTTCAGCCCGACGACAGGCTCTACATTAACTTCGGCACCATTCACAGATCCATAGTCCATTTCATATTGTTTGAGCCGAGGCCTGTTGGGTTTGGGCTGAACCCAGGCTGGCCTGCTGTGTTGTCTCTGTCTCTCGGGGAGTGTTGTTGATGGTGGCAGTCCATTATAAAATCTTTCAAGATCCTATTTATATTTTCATTTAAGATTCTTGTAGAAAGCCTAGCTGGGCATGTTGGCCATAAAGAGAGTGGCGGTACTTGGCAGAACCTCTGACCTTGGTTTAATACTGACTGAGTTGCATAAAAGAGTTATGGAAAAGTTATGACATCAGCATGACCCTGGTGAGTATTTTTCCGTTTTAACAGGGAAAACAGTCTCTGTACAATAAAACACATAGCATTCATGGCATTTAAACAATTTCACACACTTCAAAAGAATGTGTCTGCAAATATGTGCAGGCATGGTTATTTATTTATTTAGAAACTTTTTTTAATCTCCTTGGCCGTGGTGATTAACACCTGTCATCTTGGAGCCTGCGGGCCCTGTGTTGCTCTGGGCAGCTGTTGGCCTACTTCTGCCTGCTGTGTAGCAAGGTGTTGGAGACAGAGTCCAACCAGGAAAAATAAAAAGAGGCCTTTGGATTTCATGCAGTGCTCAGCTTGGCCTTTCCACCTCTAGGCACACTTGCTTTTGAAGCACCCCATAAAACTCCAAGCAGCATTTCAAGTTCATGTTTTGGTATTCCTCCAACAACTGCTTGTTTTGTTCTGTTTTTTGTGCCAAAAGCCGGAAACAAATCTTAACCTTGATATCAAAAGTACACGGCTTAGATCAGAGATGCAGGTTAGAGATAGTGTTTGAAAGAGATGAATGCTCTGCTTGTTGTTTTGTGAAGAGAAAAAGTACCAGAGAAGAACAAAACGTCTGGAAAGGCATCAGATTCCTACCGATCACGAAACCATGGAGATAAAGCAAAGAAAGGCAGCAGTTTAATAAGTGAATACTTGAGACTGCAAGGACCACAGGTCAGATCTCCATTCAATAGTTTGTCGTCAGCAACTACGGCTGAACACTGTGGTCCACCTTGCATTCCTCTATAGTGATACCATCCAACTCTATGGAATGTCCTTCCGTCTCTATTACTACTCCATTTCTTCCTGGGGAATAGTTCACCTAAAAATTGCAAACACTTGTATCCATCGCATTTGTGATGCAGATTTCAATGTATGCATTTTCAATTGTTCCAACGCAGATCTTTAACACTTACTCCAACGAGGATTACGATCGGCGTAACGATGACGTGGACCCGGTGGCCGCCTCAGCCGAGTACGAGTTGGAGAAGAGGGTGGAGAAGATGGACGTCTTCCCTGTGGAGATCGAGAAGGGTATGTCTGCCGGGACTCCACCCTAGTACAAGGCTTCAATTCTAACAATGTCATGAAACTTATATACTTACATAGTCACAGCCAACAAACGTCTAAGGTTTTGCTAAAACATTTGTTTCCCCATGTAAAGTGGTGGTTTTCAAATAATTAAATACAAGCTTGAAGGTCGGCGGGTAATTCCTTTGTCCATGTTGAACTGGACCCTGGTTCTCTGTGGTTCCACCCTCTGCTCAGGAGACAACGGGCTGGGTGTCAGTATCATAGGAATGGGTGTGGGAGCCGACCAAGGGCTGGAGAAGCTGGGCATCTTCGTGAAGACCATCACAGAGGAGGGTGCGGCTGAACGGGACGGGAGGTGAGGCGCTACACAACCACCGCTGCCATGACCACCACTACTAACATACATCACACTGCTAGTATTTATAGAATCATATCATTTCCTGATGAAACCACAGTCTTGAATTGCCACAGATACGACGCATAACCGTGGTATGCAAGGATTTTTTTAACAACAAACATTTGGCATGGCTTCCAAACAATCAAATATATTTTTAACCTTCTGAAGCAGCAAAAGACAACAGTCGGACTGGTGGTTTCCCAGGGAGAGGACGCCTCTGTGATGTTTTCCAGCTGGTTGATGCATCTGTATTACAACCCCTACGTTCTGTTTTAATATGTTTCTTCCCAGGATCCAAGTGAACGACCAGATAGTGGAGGTTGACGGCATCAGTCTGGTGGGAGTGACTCAGCTGTTTGCGGCCACGGTCCTCAAGAACACCAAAGGCACCGTGGGGTCAGGTCCTAGTCCTATCTCTACACCTCTTCACAAAACCTTGATCTCTATACCTCTTCACAAAACCTTGATCTCTATACCTCTTCACAAAACCTTGATTTCTATACCTCTTCACAAAACCTTGATCTCTATACCTCTTTACAAAACCTTGATCTCTTTACCTCTTTACAAAACCTTGATCTCTTTACCTCTTCACAAAACATGGATCTCTATACCTCTTTACAAAACATGGATCTCTATACCTCTTTACAAAACATGGATCTCTATACCTCTTCACAACCTTGATCTCTATACCTCTTCACAACCTTGATCTGCTGGTGAAGCCCCGACGGAAGTGACTAAAATGTAGTTCCTCTAACAGCCTATAGGTTGTCTGGGTGGTCTACGACAGGACAGGCAGGACAGTACCGATGATTACACAGTACTAGATAGATAAGGCTGATTCAGAACGGGCTGAGGTATGCTCCAGCTCTGCTTATCTATGACATACATAGTTAAGATTATATGACATATGACGAGTGAGAATGGCGCATTTGTTATTTACCTGAAACCTAGGTTGAGCTGACCAATCGTGGCACATGTGAATGATTTACCGTAGACAAATTAAACCAACACAGTGGCACAGTATTCATGGCAGGCCCATTTCATACGGTTGCGGCTGGCAAAGCAAACAACAGACCTTGCGCTGCTCCTGCCGCTTCTTCTTCGAAATACTGCATAACTTACGTACCGGGTTCTACCCAACCAGGTTCTTGATTGGTCGGGAGAAGCCGGGTACGCAGAGCGAAGTGGCTCGCCTCATCAGCGAGACCCTGGAGCAGGAGAAGCATCAGCTGCACCAGCAGCACATGGAGGACCCCTATGAGCAGTCCACAGAGGAGGTGAGTCCACAGGCCTGGCCCCTGGGTCCCTGGTCCCTTAACTAGTTTTCCCATTTAATTCCCAACTCTGTCCAGCCATAAATCAAAGCAGTTTGTGGCAAGCCAGTCTTAGCAGGTTGGCAGGTGTGTCTTTGACCCCAGCCTTGCTGACTGAGATTGTGAAATGTTTCCGCTCAAAAATGCAAACCTCAAGAACAAGCCTTTGTGTTTATGCTTCACTGTGAAGATCCTGGGCACAGCGCGGAGGGAGAGTTTGATGGAACAATTCTGTATGCGCAAACAAAATATGTTAAGCCATTTATGGTTAAAAATTGGCTAGTTGCCCTAACCCGAAATTAACAGAATGTATGTGGTCATTTCGGCCGATGTTTGGGGTCAAGAGAGCATCTGTCCAAATCCATGTAACAGTAGCCCCGGCCCCGCTGGGCTCCCTGCTGGTGCTCCCTGCTGGCCAATCCTCTTATCATATTTGCGTATGATGAGTGGAGTACTGACCACATGTGAACTTTGTCCCATTGGGAGACTGGGACTGTGAATGTTGACTCACACCGAGCACATCGAGGGTGTGGCAAGGTAACCATTCCCTGACGGAAGAGTGATGTCATGGTTGCAGGAGGAGCACTACGAGGAGGACGAGCCCGGGGAGGAGGAGGAAGAGATCCTGGGCTCCAGCTTTTGCGCCGGGAGGACTGTGGAGTTGCCGGAGCTTCCAGACTCGGAGGCGTCGTTCACGCCGGCAAACATGGACTCCTCTCAGATGGCCTTCAGGTTCAAAGAGGTATGACTTGATATTCCATTGTACTTAATTTAGTCATCATTTCATCAATCGTTTACCCTTGGGGGGGGGGGGGCTGGCCACAGATTAATGATTGATATTTCTGTCCTCGCCCTGTACCAGCTCCAACTTAAACATGGCATGGCAAAGACTGAAGTAAACCAACTAAAAGAACAGGTATGATACAAACCAAGTGCTATCCTTATGCTTATCAATGACTGGTGTGTTCATATTCCATGGAATCGAATGGCTCAAACTATTGCCAGAGAGAGAGAGAGGGTTGGGAGAGAGAGGTGGACTCCTAACAGCAAGCCCTTTTCCCGTCCGCCGATTAGCTCAACGCGTCCGAGGAGGACCGGTCGCTGTGGTGCACCAGGGAGGCGGCACTGGTGCAGAAGCTCGAGGAGAGCGACGAGAAGATCTTGAAGCTGGAGGGCTACTGGCTGGAGGCCCAGGGTCTGTGCAAGACCGTCAGCGAACACCTTGCAGAGAGCCAGAGCCAGCACGAGGCCCTCGACAGGAAGTACAACAAGGCCAAGAAGCTGCTCAAGGACTACCAGCAGAAGTGAGTTTGTGTTGTGTTGGAGTGTGATTATCACTAGCTTTCATTTTCACTTTCATTTAGTGAGTCACAACCTTTCTCAACGACAGAAGTATTTCCGATGGCATGTTGAGGTCCTACCTTATTGAAACCTTAAATCACTGATTTATGTATTTAATCATGACTCTCATAACATTGTAACTGTACCAATACAATGGAATGTCGACTTTACTTGCAGCGTTGTTTGAACTGTACAATTGTCTCCCTTCTTTTTTCCATCTGAAAAAAAATGAAAATCATAATATTCACATTGTATGAGTTCAAACTAGGCCTGGGCAAATGGGTCGAGAGCTGTACTTTGCTAAGGGAAGTAGAGTTCTAGCCGGTTAAAACACTTGACCTTTGTCAAGTTAATTGAGTGCATATCCCTGGAGACCCATTATCAACGGCAGCAACGCAGACGTTTTCCCAGTCG
This sequence comes from Merluccius polylepis, assembly GCA_027122575.1. Lineage (NCBI taxonomy): Eukaryota > Metazoa > Chordata > Actinopteri > Gadiformes > Merlucciidae > Merluccius > Merluccius polylepis. The sequence continues at coordinate 1,607,797 of JAOPJH010000076.1, forward strand.
TTTATCTCATGTGGCAGGGAAGCCAAAGGCCACAATGAAAACCACATATGGCCTTGTGTCTTCTTCCAGGGAAATCGACTTTGTGAAGAAGGAGGAAGAGCTGAAGAAGCTTCTAGAGGAGAAGGATGTGTGGTACCGAGAGCAGATGGAGAGCCTACAGGAGAGGGTACGATTAACAAAAAAATAAACAAAAATGTTCCACTACCAAAGCATTTTTGTTTTTAGGGCTGCAACTAACGATTATTTTCATAGTTGAGCCAACGATAATCTTTTCTATCCATCCATTAATAATTGAGTCAAGAACATGTTATAAATAATAGCAAATGCCATCATGAGTTACCGGAGTCCAAAGTGATGTCTTAAATGTGCTTGCTTTATCTGACAAGCAGCCAAGAAAAAGGTCTTCATTTAATAATGATCGACGAACCAAACATTTAAATTTTTGAAGTAACAAGCGGCAAATATTTAGTATTTGTACTTGATAAATGACTTAAACGATTAATCGATTATAAAAAAATTTATTTGATTATTTTTCTGTCAATCGACAATCGTTGCAGGCCTAGTTGTTTTGGGGGGAGAACGTCTTTTGGGAGGATCCTAAAATAAGAGTTGGGGGGTTTGTTCTGCTCCGTCCACAGCTAGCTGCACTGGAGTCCAGAGGGAAGCCGGTTGACCACGCAGAGGGCCAGTTTAGCCAGGACTTGGCAGGAGAGGCTGGGCTATGCAGCCAAGGCACCGCCACAAGCTCACAATCTGTTGACTCACTAGGTAGCTGGCTTGGTCTTCAAACAAGCATTGGCACCTGAATGTCGTGTTTCCATTGTATACTGTCGTCCACACATATCATCATCATCTTCACAAAGTCATATCCATCCAGCAGTACATATTCATATTGTCACATCATGACCATAAAACATGAAGTCTCCTCGAGATCAACCTACATACAAATTATATAACCGTCTTTATCACCAATACTGCAGTAGTTTATCATATATTATTCCAATGCTCCATCCAATTGACTGGAAAGTTTACGTTAATTTCCGCTGTTTATGTGATCTGAAAGACACAGACTGGAGTGAGATGGTCCCGGAGACGGAGCGGTTGGACACCAGCGCCCACCGAGCCAGGGGCCTGCTGGCCCAGAAGGCCAAGCGCCAGCCGCCGTCACGATGCAAACTCAAGGAGAGCCTGGCCGTGTCCTCGCGTCACTCTCTGGTCAGTCAGCGCACGGCTTCTATTTTTTTACATTTTCTTTCTTTCTTTTTTTTATTGTGCCACATTATCTGAAGAGTTTTCCTGGATTGCTCCTTGCGCTTTCCGTTCAACACGTAAAGCCTCAGCAGGTTCTGCTGGGGTTTTTCCACTCTGCAGAGCCTCGCTGAAATGAGGATAACATTAACAACCGCCCGGGACTGTTTGTATCGTCCACTGGCGTGTCTATGGAATGACACCGCATTTTCCTACAGGACACCGAGGAAGAGGAGGAGGAGGGTGAGGAAGAGCAGCTGGAGGAGGAACCACCCAGGAGGAGAAGGTCCATTCAGGAGAGTCTGTCCCTGCCTGTGCCCGTCTGTTACCCCGGCAACGGGCAGAGGGAGGAGCCAGTGGACAGCAGCAAGGCGGAGCTTTCCAGTAGCCCTGTCTCCCACAGGGACAGCATGGAGAGCGGGGGGAGTCCCTCTCTGTCACCCCCCAAGGACACCCCCTCACCCCAATCCCCACACTCCCCCTCGGGGTTCCTGCGCAATGTGAAGAAGAGGGAGTCCAAAGGCAAGGGCAAGGAGCCCAAAGGTGAGAGGCAGTCTGGAGGTCTTGACTTCCATCTCACACCGTTGTTGACTAGTGACAGAAATCGGCAGGGACCTCGCGATACGATATTACACCAATTTTTCAGCGCTAATACGATGTGTATTGTGTTTCGGTAAATGTTGTGATACGATATTCAGAGTTTTTTGTGCAATTTTTTCTTTTGCGTCGTTTAACATTGGGGCTCGGGTTCTACAGGTCCATCACCACACCAAACAGAACAGAACGTAGTTGATGCAACTTGACTTCACGAATACACTATAGTGCCGTCTGTAGGACGGTACTATTAATGTGTTTCCACTAAGATAACATCAACGTTTTTATCGTTGACTAATCACTGATTGTTGTATTCTTCTGTTACAGAGGATTTAAACGACAACTCTGCGGCAGCTAAACCAAAAAGACGCTTTCCAGATTTTGGGTAAAAGATCCTGAGAGTGGTTCCTTGTCACTGTTTTTCAAATTGCTATATATATAATTTTTTTCTTGTTGTCAATTGTCAATGCAAATGCTAAGGCTAATGTCAATGTTAATGCTACCACAGGGGCCTCCGGAAGTCGGGTGGGAAAGGAAAGAAACACGATAAGGAGGCCATGAGAGCGTCTATGGAAAGCAGGTAGGCTTCATGAAAGGGACTTAAAGGCACAAAGCCTTCGTTGAATGGCTTTGTTTAATTTTTTTGTTTTGATCTTTTCCTGTGACTCACCATCTCTGACCTCTGGGCATGTGTCTGGGCATGTCTCCTCCTCCTCCTCCTCCTCCTCCTCCTCCTCCTCCTCCTCCTCCTCCTCCTCCTCCTCCTCCTCCTCCTCCTCCTCCCAGGGGTTCAGCGGAGCTCCTGGAGCAGTCCGGGGGGAACCTGTCCCCCTCAGGGTCCATGTCCTCCGTCCCCACCTGCATGCCCTTCTCCTGGTTCGGGGACCGGGAGCGCGACAAGGAGCCCTCCTCGTCCAGCAGCAGCCTGCCCTACACGGCCACGGAGACCAGCAGCGAGCAGAGCCAGGACCGGAAGAACAAGGTCAGTCTAACGGGCCTAAACTGGCCGGGCAAAAACACACGTGCCAAATGCATAGACTGTGGTTCACTTGTGAAGGTGTGTCACAGTTGAACTGCATTGAAACTTGATGAAGTCGATGACTGCAGAACTCATGGAGTCGTTTGACAGAATCTCAGTTGAACGATTCCAAACTAAACTAAACTCTTGATGGATTTGCTGACAGCAGTATTAACACTACCTAGCCAAATATGGTGTGTATGCATTGTTAAACTGACCGTAGATTACATTATATCACTCAGCTGTTAGCGCTTTGTGGTTTTTAAACTAAACGCTTGAGTAGATTAAGTTAAGACAGATGAAAAGTTCCATGAACATTGGCTATGGCCATGTTGGCTATGGATAGGTACCCCCAGACAAAGGAAGCCATCTGAAAATGGGGGGTTTCAGAAAGACTAAACAGATTGACCCCATCTACATCTAACTGGGCTATTCTTAGCCACCCTGCTGTACTTCTCCACATTAGCACTGTGTGAGAGAGCCATTGTTTATATGCCCTCAATTACAGAATACCCCCCCCCCCCCCACACACTCTCTTGCTTTTTTAACAAAATAAAGAAAGAAAAACAGTCGAAATGGTAGCTATTGAACAACGTTCGCTTTTGGAGCAACTGTTTCTTTAAAATAAATCACCTCCCAACTTTGACGAAAATAGTAATGTCCTTCTGTAATTCATTAGAGCAGGAAACAGGGCAGGCGAGAGAGAGAGAACAGATTCAGCTGCTTTTTAATGAGTCTGCAAATGGTGATGCAGCGGATGAATCTGTGTGCCTGGCGTCATAATACCTGCGCTTTAAGGCCCCTACAGTTTGTATAACGTCTTCTGTACGATGAGTTTAAAATCGTTTTGGTCCCGTCACCGGTCTGCATCATCATGACAGTTTGCTTTTAAATATCACAAGTGTGCAGATTTATGGTCAGAGGGGGAAAACAAATGTCTTTGTAAACTTTTTTTTGAACAGACAAATCTTTCCTGGTCCTCTTTATTCAGTCGATCATTAGACTTGGTACAGTATATCACTGTTTTTTTTTTCACCTTATGATTCATAAATGATTTAGATAAGATTTAGATGACTAACCAGTAGTTTGGTGATTTTTTAATGTAATACTTTGTGTGTGTCTCACTAGCAGCAGGTATGTGGTAGTGTTACTGCAACTCAATATCACCTCATTTGTGGATCAGGCTCCTTGGAGACGATAACCCTGTGGCATTCTTCACGGGAGTCAGATTAAGTGTTTGGCTTCATCTGTAGGCCCTGGATTAGGACTAATCGGTGTCTGAGAAAACATACATAGTACATAGATTAGAGTTTAACTCCTACAGTGCATTGTTAACAGTGTCGAGTTGTACACACACATTGAATTGAATGAAAACCTCTTCAAAGTATTTTTGGAAGACATTACCACATACCTAGTGTTTAGCTTGTCTGCTTTCCCTGTAGTAGATGTAGTGGTGTGGTCCTAGCTAGTAGCGGTCGTCATTGTAGTATTTGACAAGTGTCAAATACGCGGGTCTTTGTTCTCGTACCCCGTCGTGTCTGAGCGACAAGACCCGATGGCCTCTCTCTGTCGGTCTGCAGGTGCCAGCGGTGAGCGGCATAGCGCAACGACACGTAGCACCCCAACACTTAGCGTAGCGTGGTAGTCATGGGTTAGCTGCGGTCAACTGACGCTTCTCCCACCCCGAATCACCAACCTAATCTCACCCATCGGTCACACTCACACTTTGTTTAAATCATTCACTGTCATTCTCACCCAACTGTATTTTACCCAGCATGCAACAATTCCCCCCCCCCCCCCACCGGCGTTGTTGTTGTTGTTGTTGTTGTTGTTGTTGTTGTTGTTGTTGTTGTGGCCTTGATGAGGCCTTGATGATGTGGTTGTGTGGTTAACGCGTTGTTGATTGTCTCCACTTGTTCCAGAGTGTGTCAGTCGTAGACGACTGTAACCCGGGCAGCCCTAGCTCTGACCTCTCAGGGTTAGTGGCTGAACCCAATCTGTCTGGGCGCTCGCACACCTTAATCTTCTCTTCCAACGAGGTGAGTGTTCATCTTGGCCAGTTCCTCCCCTGAGCTCGTGTCTGGCGGGGGGGGGGGGGAGGGTGCACTGCAGCATGCACCCTGGGTGTCTCCTCCTTCCTCTCTGGTTATAAATACCTGACAAAGGGTTGAAGGCTGCATGTGCGTGGAGGGGTGTGGTTTGGTTTTGTGTTGTGCTGTCCTTTGTAATGGCCTAGCTTTTTTCTTGTTAGTCAGCTGTTCCTGTACTTGTGTGCCCTGAAAACTTTTGGGAGTCTTTGGGAAGAGTCTCGTTACCGCCTGGTTTTGCTCACAAGCTTCGTAAGACCACCCAATGGTTTCGATCTATCTTGTTTTTTTGGACAGTTTTGTTTGACAAGCCATGTTTGTTTTCTGTTATGCAACACTGCTATGAATAGGCAATACTGTCTGCAATAAAATAAAATAAATAAAATGTTTGGGTAGTTTTAACAATGGGTAGTTTTAAGGCTTGTTTTTCTATTTTTAAATGTGCAAGACTGAATTGTTTGTAGTAATTGTTTAAGAGTTCACATATAGAGTATAGTTATAGTTAGTTACTAGTATAACGCGTGTGTACTCGACTCTGACAAGTCAAATGTACGTTATTCCCAGTGAAATATTCACATGCAATATAGAACGCCAATTTGCTTTGCTGCCAGTGGCATATGCATGTTTGTTTTTTTCTTAAGCTCTGTAGATAATTGCACGCAGATGTTTTTTTATTCAGCTATCATGGACTGGATTTTATTGCATCTCCATGTTTTAATATCCGTACAACTGTTATGTTTTGATAACTCCCCAAGCTTTTACTACCTGCACACTTTTTATGTTGCCACATGTTGTTGCCAAAAAGTTTGACATTGGAGTTTGACATAAAGTTATTTTTGTTGAGCAATTTTCAATTTCAATGACTTTGTGTTCGTTCTGTGTTTTGTAGACACTCGATGATGAACCGGTATCAACAGGAAAGGAGTATCAATGGCAGAACCGCCCTGTTCCTGAATGGACCAATCAGCAAGTCTGTCACTGGCTGATGGGCATGAACATGGACCAATACACTCCAGAGTTCACGGCCAGGGGTGTGGATGGCCAGCAGCTCATGCACCTGGACAGCGACAAGTTGAAGGTGGGAAAGGTGTTTCATAATGGGATCAAGTGTTTGGTGTCTTCATTAATTAAAGTGCATTAATAATCACAGAAAATAAGTATGATAGTTGAATCAGAATTCAACTTAAAAGTTGAATCATTTTATCCGTTCGCGGCTCGGTTCAATGTTTCAGTATTTTACTGCCACCCTGTGGCCAAAGATAAAATCCACTTTGTGAGAAAAAAAAAAGAAGAAATCAGCACAAAGAGTGTCACAGACAGCGGCTTCAGAAAGTCTCAAAAGTTTCTCAATCTGCGTACTTGTCCGTACTTGTGATCTTGTGGACTTGTGAAACGTCATCAGTCGCAGCCCAAGTACTGTTCCAATTCAAAGTCCGCATCTAGCCAAGTACGGTCCAAATGCCCGGATGTGTTCTTGCTCCGCCCATTTTATCGAGGATGCATCGGGTGGTGACTTGTGTGGACTTGGGCAGCCAAGTATCCCAGAATGCATTTCGCGCACCAACCAGCTGCTCCTTTCATTCATTAATTCACCGACGTCCACACCAACATCATTTTTCCCGCCACTAGCTTTTTATATGTAGGGCAGGCTACAGATATGTAGGCTACAGAACAATACAAATATTTATACATATTAATATTTTTAAAATGAAAAGAGGCAGGGTTGTATTTTATATCATATTTCGTTTTATTGTAAATATACATTACAGTGAAAATAACCGGAGTAGATGTACAGTCAAGACGAGCTGAGATGGTGACGTCATCAAGTCCGCTGCTGTTCCAACTGCAGAATGACCGTACTGCGTCCTCCCGTCCTCGGGAGTTTGTACTCCCGAGTTGAACTTACCAAGTCCAAACTACCAAGTACGCAAGTCCGAACTTGGCGTACTTGGTATTGAGAAACGGCTTCTGTCAAACACTATGTCTATGTACTGGAACGATGGAATGGCTCAAAGTCAGCAAGTGTGAAGTATACTCCCACAAGCTTATGTTTTTTCCTGGCTGACCCAAGTGGGTTGACAACTTCAAATGCATCCTGATACAATATCAGTTTTAAGATGATGTCACCAGCTTGTAGAAACAGGTCACTGGATTTGAAGTCGGAGCCATCAGAAATATCACTTAAGACGACATCAGAAACAGGCTGATTTTGAGACCTAACACTACAGGATCTTTTAGAATAGCTCCTAAAGTGTCATGCAAGGGTATGTATTGTGCATAACTGTCTCTTCTATGCTCATTGGTGCCCAGAAAAACATTTTCTGGGTGCACATAGGCAAAGTTCTTCTCAAAATACTGCCTCCTAATATATTCTGTGGAGAGCTGAGAACTACATGAAGCATGCAAATCAGCTTCCTGAAGACTCTGAAAAACTGAATCAATCTCAGCATCTGACATATTAGTATTTCCTCTAAGTGTCTCTTTAATTTTGTCTTTTGTGTACTGATGACAAATGTCATTAAGGCCATTGATCTCTTCAACAATCATTTGAATAGTTGATGACGGAACCAGATACTTTGCCTGGAGTTGCATGTAAAACAGGCACAGATTCTTCATGTACAAAGACCTTATATCAATATCTTCTGTAACCTGAGACTGATTTTCACTTGGGTCCATTCCAGTTTCAGTTTCGTTGGGCTCAATCTGAGAGGATACAGATGGCTCAGAGTATGTGACTCTAGTATTTACAATTTCATGTTCATGTGTTCTTGAAACATGGGATGTAAATGAAGACTTCACTTTAAACGCCTTGTTACAATTGCTAAATGGGCAATGTACTAACTCATGCTTATTCAAATGTACCTTGATGTGTGCAACACGATCTCTCAAATCTATGCATTTCTTCTTTCAATGCACATCATCACATACCTTTGTGTGTCTTCAAACAGTGAAACAGGACTGTTGTGGGAACGATAGACATGAGCTTTTAAAGCAGTGTACTTGGTGAATTTTTGTTTGCAGTCTGCAAAGCACCATGGATAGTAGCTATTTGCCTCATGTCTATGCAGAAGCTGATGACCAACATAGCTTTTAATACTTTTCAGGGAGATACCACATGAACGGCATGTGAACTTTGGCATAACATATGGTCTGTATAATCTGTATCTCCTCTCTTGTTTAGGTGTTGACCAGTACTACTGCTCCCACCATGTTAACAGCGGACTATGAGGCGGTGGGTCACCATGGGAGGGTGCGGGGGGTTGTCGACATGCGTCGACAGCTGTACAGATATTGCCCCATCTTCATCCTCCTCGCACTCACTGGTCTCATCTACCTGCTGAGCAACATTCACACTCTGGAGGTGAGAGTCACAGTCACCCATTCTGTGTGTGTGTGTGTGGGTGTGTGTGTTTAATAAATACTATAGTGGTATTTAACAAATACTAAAGTGGTGTGAAAAGCAGAAAGAGATGTGAAATAGAAAGGCGGACCGGAAAAAGGGCTCACTTCCTTTTAGATTGTCACTTTGGACAAAAGCGTTTGCTAAATGCCCTAAATGTAAATGTAAATGACATTAGGACAAGAGTTTAAGAGCCTATTTTATAGTCTATGGCGTAAGCATGTGTGTACACATAGTAGTTAATGCCCAGAAATGCAATTAGTATTATAGATACATGAGGAGGATACTGGTAAGAAATCCTAGAGGATATTGTGAATGCCACTAATCAGATCTTTTTTTCAATAAGTGCTGAACAAATTAAATAAACATACAAAAACATTAGTCTTTACATTACATTAGTTTTGAAGGCACTCAAATCGTGTTACATAGCGAGTTTTGGGGGTGATATCACACCTCCTCCACTACCAGTGTGTAGCATCCACCTGGGTGATGTAGGGCTGGGCAATATATTGATATTATATTGATATCGTGATATGAGACTAGATATCTTCTTAGATTTTGGACACTCGAAAATTCCCTATTGACTCTCCTCATCCCCCTCAGAACCTGAGCTGCCACACGGCGCCAACACTTCTCCAGCTCCAGAACAGCATCCACATGGCCTTCGTCCAGGAGGGGCCGCCGTACCACAACCACACCTTCTGCAGCCACCTGGGCCTGGAACCCTCCCCTGAAGAAGCCCTGGAGGAGCGCTACCTCTTCAACTCCATTGCCTGGCCCCAGCTCCCTGCCCGGCCCGCCCCTGCACCCCTGCACCAGACCAGTGACCCGGTGCACAGCCTGTTCGCCATCCTGCCCACCGAGGGCGGGAGGGAGTGGTACATGGGCGACCAGCTTGAAGCGCTGGTCCAGATGCACGACTTCCAGGGCCGTCCCAAGCGGTATGGCGGGGACTTCCTGTTGGCCCGGCTGCACTCCCCGGAGCTGGGGGCCGGGGTGGCGGGCCGAGTGGTGGACCACCT
>JAOPJH010000076.1:1695247-1706162 GCA_027122575.1 Merluccius polylepis
AAAACCTTAGACCCCGAATATAAGACGAGGCGTCATTTTCAGGCATTTTTCAAGGGAAAAAATATCGTCTTATATTCTGATCAATACGGTACTTTTTTTTCTTTATGACATTTTGCTGTTTCCTGCCTGCATGAATAGCTGTTCTCCACTAGATGGTGGTGCAGTGTCACAAAATACATATTTCTGAAAGTATTTATATTGAACCCTTGATAATATTAATGATAATATTAATAATGAAAGGCATACACAAGTACATATAAGCAACATTTAAATGAACAATTGCAAGTACAAGTGCTGCAAGAATTGGTTCTCTGAATTCAGCGAGTTTGTTCCCTCCTATTTGAGGCTGTAAGACGGAGGGTCCATCTTATCTCATCTGAATTTGGGCTTGTGGAGGTTTTTGATACTACTTTTAAACTTGACACGTGTAACTTAAAATGTTAAAACACTTAGTACTTAGAGAGCGTCTGAGCCTCAGCTGGGTCAACTGACTACAGTGTGGCAGCAACTAACCATTGTTTTCATAGTCGATTATTCTAATGATAATTTTTCGATAACTCGATTAATCATTTAGTCTGGAAAATGTAATAAATAATAGGAAATGCCATCACAATTTACCAGAGTCCAAAGTGATGTCTTAATTTTGCTTTTCTGACAGGCAGCCAAGTATTCATAATAAGCATCAAGCAGCAAATGTTTGGTATTTGTACTTGATAAATTACCTAAATGATTAATCGATTAAAAAAATTTAATTTGATTAATTTTCTGTCGACCAATTGATTAATCAACTAATAGTTGCAGCCCTACTACAGAGTGTCAGTTTCAGATGAATGGATGCTGGTCAGCAGCAAACAACATCCAGGCCACAAATCTAGAACTTGAATATTTGTCACACTTTTTAAAGACCTAGCTGGTCGACTACTGCAGCCTGTGAACCGGCCGTCCTCCAAAATCAGATGGTCTGTTTCCTGTAAGACCCAAGGATGCGTTGGGGCGGCTAACTCTATTGCGAGTCAATTAGTGTCAATTAGTGTTTCTATTTGACAGCTGTTCTTAACTAATGTATGGGCTACATGTCGGGGCAATTGCGGTGACATTTACCAACAGCTTTGGTTTGTCTTCTTCGTTGGCAGTGAGCTACGTTAACTCATTCAGACGCATCGTCTATAATTCACACCACGACATTGACTTTGTTATTTATGGTACTACTGAGGTGGCCCCGTCTCGTGAACCACACACGCTTCCACCAGCGATACTCTGAGGACCGAGTCCATCCAATCAGCATGTCTGCTTGACTGTTGTTACACGTGGCTCATAAAACACAATGTACCAGAGCAGTAAGTCTGCAAAGTCTGATTTATAGGCTTCCATGTCACATTGTTGCCATGGTTATGGGTGACATCAACATTTGGATGTCGAAGACAGCAGTTGTTATGTGAAGAGGTTACGTGACATAGCACTTCTCACTGGTGGTATTAATGACTCATCATTGAAATCTTGAAGACCCTTAAAATATGCTGAATATTTATTGAGTGTTTAGTGAGGAACAGTAGTGATGTGGCGGTTAAGAGCTGAGGATAAACTTGGGGTAACAGTCACCTCCTACACATTCATGTCCTGGCAGAAAGAGAGGTCCTCCTACAGAAGAGCAGACAGAGTCTGTGTACTACCACTTCTGCCTGAGCAAACCTAGTCTTACAAATCAGACTAAGTCTGATGGCAGACAAGCTCAAATCTGGGTGAATGGGGCGTTTCCCTTTTTTTTATTCCCTTCAAATTTATTTCGACCAATCACGTTGCTGGGTTAGGGTTAGGGTGGGATCTGTAGATGCACGTTGCATGGAATGGGTCTCTACTGGAAACAACCTGACCAGCAAAACAAACGATATATGATATGATATGGCTGACCATTAATCTCGGATCCAGAAGAGGACTGATCACTAAAACGGCAGCATCGTCTTCCCATTGTCGGTTCCCTCCTTGGCCGACAGCGAACGCACACTCGGCCAGCACCGGTAAACTAAACCTTTCCTGCGGCCGGTGGGAAGACTAGCTAAAACTTCCTGTCCGGACACCAACGTCCTTAGACAAAGTGTCTATAAAGGTTTAAAATCAAACCTGTGTAGTAGACTGGCCTCTGTAGAAATACATTTGTTAAAATCGTCCTCTGAAACCTCCATCTTGCCACTCGTGAATGAGTTTATCTTCGGAAGAATATCTCCGTAACAAAACAGGAAACACTGCACAACTCAGCCCCTCGCACGTTCTGGTTTCCGGGCCCCAGAAATTCGGCTATAGCGTTCTACTTCTGGATCCGAGATGAACATTATGGTAACTTGGGGAAAGGCACATTAATGCCGATTTTGACACGTCTGATACATACCGTACATAGGAACATTGATTCCTATATACGGTAATACCAGTAACAAGACATGCATGCTGAGAAACGCATATTGATAACATATTTTGCTGCACAATAAATAAAAACCTTTTACTGGTTACAATACGGGCATTTTAATCCACAACCTTGGGCAAAACTCACTCATCTCCATATAGTTGATGACTGTATTCTGGGTGAAACGTTGTGCCATCGTCCTCCAATTCCTCTGGGAAGCGGACTGGAGGTAGTGAGGTGAGGGGGGGGAACCATGTTGAAGCACACACATGCACAGCAGGGGTCATAATTACATTACAACAGGTCTTAATGAAACGCACTGTACGACCACACCTTCATTACAACACACAGGACATCCCATAGCAGCACACATACCCAGCTTCAGGCAGATGGCTTCGTTTGTGTCACACTTGTACTCGGCCAGCTTCTTCTCCATTGCGTTTACGGCTGTGGAGAGAAACCAGGACAGGTCACATCTCAGCGAATAACAGTTCCTGATAGCAGCTGAGAAGCACAGCCAATATTAGATGGGGGTTGATAAACAAGGAGGTTAGCATTGGGCACATCCTCTTCTTCCCTCTCCTCCCCAGTCACATGTCCTGTACTGTACTTCTCCCTCCATCACCAGGAGGGAGAAGTATCAACGTGACCGTTGAATTTGAAGCCCATTCCCCCCTCGCGGTGTAGCCGTGATAGTGAGGCGTGGGGAGGGTGGGCCTCCATGCATGTTGTGAGCCGTCAGGGCTGTGCACTCCAGCTAGCTAGCTAGCTTAGCGTGTTGTTATGGTTCATGTTACTATCCCGGTCCCCGCGCGAGAGAAAACCGCCGCCTCGGACTCCTCCCGGCACGAGGGTGTCTCCCCCCCCCTCGACTAACACGTCCGGGAGGAGACGGGAGACCCGTTTTCAGGCGAGAACAACATTGCGCTGGGGGTGTTTTTTTGGTACTTACCCGCCATTTGAACCCAGCTGTGGTAGCAGCGCTGCTGTTGCCCTGAAAGACCCGCGGAATCGACAGCACTTCCGCATCTGCGCAGTACTTCCGCCGCCGTTGACGGTCCGCCGACGGTCTGACGTTGTTTCAGTTCTGTATTATGTGACTACAAAGTTAATTACTTTATTAAGTTAAGGGAAGAAAGTAGCCTTTTTCATTGCACAATTGCAACCGTGGGAGAAAAATGCCAACCCAAATGCTGAATAAAACTAAACGTGTTATAAAATATATAATATATAAATAATAATGCTGCTGAGGGTTAATCCTTGCTGAGGCTACTTCTGCCATAAAGATGAATGCGGTACCATACATACATTTCCATTGCATTTAAAATTAAAGGAAATGTGGCCTATTTCTTTCTCCTTTCTTCTTTTTATTCTTCCATGATTTTTTTTTCTTTCTTTCTCTATGTTTTTATCCGATTGTATTTCTTTATATCAATTACAAATCAATTATGTCAACTCTCTAATTACAAACCTATGACCCAAATCCAACCGACCAAAAACCTTTTCGCTTATTGCATGTGTATTACATATATTGAGTACTTTCTCCCCTCTTTTTTCTTATTAATTTTCTTGAATATTATTTTTGCATATTCTAAAATATTCAGATTAACAGTTTTTTATCCATTGTAGGTCCATCCGGTTGCAGGAAATACCAACACAACCCAGGCGACGTCTTGGCTCACTGCAGTAAAAGTCCTGCGCTCGTCTTCAGCAAGTGACGTCACCTTCAGCATGGCCGTCAAGGTGACTATACCGATATCTCTTTTCAGACATTACTTTTGACTGTAGCCTAATGTCATCATTTATTACTGGTAGGCTATGGAAAAAAAACAGTGTGTCGCTGCTTATCGGTCATGTGTATGTCTACAGTTTGCATGGCTATTTCAGCATCTTTACATCGACGCAGCCCCTGTTGAGAGACAGCCACCTGTAATCTGTTTTATGATCTGAGAAAGTTGAAGGAAGATGAATACTAATGGCCTTCACCATTCATAACCATCTTGTAGCGCGGAAAGCCTATTTCTATAGGCCTAACATCCGCCTCGTTATTGATTGTTATGTTTGATCGATTTGGCTGACTGGATATCTCAGAGGAACCACCACATATGGACCAGGTCAACAGAACCAGTACTGCCCACCTACTCTAAAAAGCAGGTCGGCTGGAGAGAAAAAAAACATTTGCATATTTCTTGCTTTTTTGAATAGGTGCAGGCAACCCAAAGAGCCTATACCCAAGATTTAAAGGCCATCTTTCTAAAGGTAAGTCTGTTTTTATTCAGCCATATATGTGGAGATACACAGAACAATGTAATCCTCCTATACAAACACAACATGTGTGGACATCAAGCTGATTTATTCATCACTTGAATAGTGAGTTTGAGCATTTGTCCAGCAGGGCTACATAATGTAAAGGTCAGACAAGTTGCTTGGGCTAATTTTGGCTCTGCTTTAAAATATTATATCCTTGCTTTGGTCTCTTGTAAGGTAGGCTATGTTTAGTTGTTTTATTGTCTTGATGACAGAAAGTTGTTATTACTAATTATGTTAACTAACATCTATTGTTTGTGTAAAGGGCTGCTTGAAAATAAGAGTCTCTTTATGGCTGAGTTTTGATTTAACATTAACTAGAGTGGCACAGAGTTGTAGGGTGAGGATATTTGACTGTGTCTTTTCTCTGTGTTTGCCCCTCGGTAGAGCTGGGCTCTATTTCAAGGCTGGCCTTTCTGCTCGCGGTTCATGTGCTCAGGGTATCTAAGCACATGAGCACATGAACTCAGGGTTTCTGAAACCCAACCCGGACTCTAAAAATGACCTTTCGTCTGAGCGTGTAGATGGGAGCTCAGCATTGACTCTGCAGCGCATTGTGGCATGTTACTCTCCATTCAACTGTTACTGTAACTACACGATTAACATAGTAGGACATGATTACATATTTAGGCCTATGTTATAGTCCCTATTAGATATCAATGGCCAATAATCAATCAATGGCTATTGAATCAATCTTTTTTTTTAAACGCAATGTAACATTTAAATGGTAACCATGCTGTCCATTATGCAATGTAAAAAGCTGTTTACTTCAAACCATTAGGCTTAAAAGGGTGTAAAACGTAGAAGAAATCACATTATATAGATGAAAACAACATTTGACTAGTACATTTTACATTTTGTGCCATCCTCTACATAAGAGTGATTTTTTATCATTGTATTTTTCCACCATTCATTCATAGCTGATCATCAGTAGTAGCTGATGTTTGGTAGATTCACCTGAGGCGACGTCTTAACTGTGTCTCTCTCTCTGTCTCTTTGTTTGTCTCTGTGTGTGTCTCTCTGTCTCTCTGTCTCTGTTTCTGTGTCTCCCCCTGTCTCTGTGTGTCTCTGTGTGTCTCTGTGTCTATCTCTGTCTCTATGTGTGTCTCTCTGTGTGTCTCTGTGTCTATCTCTGTCTCTATGTGTGTCTCTCTGTGTGTCTCTGTGTGTCTCTGTGTCTATCTCTGTGTCTCTGTTTGTCTCTGTGTCTCTGTCTCTCTGTGTGTCTCTGTGTCTATCTCTGTGTCTCTGTGTCTCTGTCTCTCTGTGTCTATGTGTGTCTCTCTCTGTGTCTCTGTGTGTCTGTGTGTCTGTGTGTCTCTGTCTCTGTGTGTCTCTGTCTCTCTGTGTCTCTGTGTGTGTGTGTCTCTGTGTGTGTCTCTCTGTGTCTCTGTGTGTAGTATGCCAGTGTGGTGGAGGATGGGGAGCGTTACATGACTCCCGGGGACTTTGTGCAGAACTACCTGTCCCTGCACACACAGCCTCACCACAACCCCCGGACGGTCCAGCTGCTGGCTGGTGTGGCAGACACCACTAAAGATGGGTGAGCAGCGTGAACTCGTGAGCTCGTGAGATAATGCACATTTATTTTATTTATTGTCACTTATGGTTGACTAATTGAACATCTATCTGTTGATAAGCGCATGGTTCTTTTTGACACTGTTACCTTAGCAGCTAAAATGAGAGGCTGGAACTATGCATTGTTGACATATATAAAATAAACATATTTATGTTATTAAAATGTAATGCATGCAATAAAATCATGTAATAATTGATTTACTGGCCGAATGATAATAAGCAAAGTATGAATTATTATCATGCATTTTCACTTATGACATATTATAATGTAGGTTATTAAGTGCCCTAAATTGGCAATTCATATCATACATTTGTTTAATTTGTGATCATATTTGCAAACAGTTGTCCTTTTCCAGATAGCAATTCTTCTTTCTTCTTCAAACAGACTGATCTCTTTCCAGGAGTTTTTGGCCTTTGAGTCGGTTCTCTGTGCCCCGGATGCCTCCTTCATAGTTGCCTTCCAGCTGTTTGACAAGACAGGCACCGGGGACATCTCCTTTGGTAGGTTGCTGCAGATCAGCTCTCTGGGTGGTGAGGCCACTCTTTGCTTCAGTCATTCTCCATCATGTCCTCCACACTGTACAGCATTCAGGACATGTGATTTTTACTATTTTAATCTATAGCTTATACTGCTAATCTATAGCTTCTACTGCTTATCTATAGCTTCTACTGCTAATCTATAGCTTCTACTGCTAATCTATAGCTTCTACTACTAATTTAGCTTCTACTAGTCGATTAATCGATTAGTCAATTGACAGAAAATTAATTGAATCACATGTTTAATTTATCAAGTTTTCATTTATCAAGTGCAAATACCAAACATTTGCTGCTTGATGCAAGAAATTCTAATGTTTGGTTCATGGATCATTATAAAATGAATACTTCTTGGCTGCTTGTCAGATAAAGGGAGCAAATCTAAGACATCACTTTGGACTCTGGTAACTTGTGATGGCATTTGCTATTACTCATGACATTTTCTAGACTAAAGCATCTAAAATAATCGTAGTTGCAGCCCTAATGATAAGCAATGCATGTTTGTGTTTTTTATTTTATCCAATGTTGTGTTGACTGTGGACTCCTGGCAGTGAGCAGAGCTTCCCACTGCACTGTGTCGTTGTGAAGGTGAATGATTTGGTGGACGCTCATAGTTTGTCTTCCAAGACATTTGGAGTCCATTGAGTATTACAGATATCAGCTGTGGTGGGCTCTCTCACCCTAGTGTTTAGAGAAGGAGGAGAGATGAGGAGCAGGAGGAATGTGGAGGGGAACATCAGATCACATGATCAGTCCCATCGGACCCAGGAGGAAGACGAAAGAGGGGGAAGGGGGGAGTGAGGGAGACCACAAGTGTTACCGAAAGTCATTACAAAATAAATTCCCTGAATTGCATTCAGATCCAAACTTACCACACCCACCCCACAACCAGACCAACAACCAATACTACATCAACACAACTAGTGGATTTTAATCCCCTGCTGTTTGTTGCTATTACTCATTACTAACATTATCATTGGGTGGCTTCCTTCCTTGTTAAACAGACAATGTGCGTGACATCTTCAGCCAGACTGCCGTCCACCAACACATCCCCTTCAACTGGGACTGTGAGTTCATCCGGCTGCACTTTGGCCATGAGAAGAAGAAGCACCTCAACTACCCAGAGTTCACCCAGTTCCTACAGGTAAGGAACAGACAACGAATGTCGTGTCCTTTAGTATTCAGCTTTAATCCAAAGCTTCTTTTTTTCAGGTGCACTAGTGCAGCGGTACCTGTTCAAAACGTGCCTGTACAGAACGGGCCGATCGCTTGGCCTTTGGTGTTGCTGCTTGCAGCTTTCTGGAGAACCGCTTGTCCAATCAACTTCACACTGGACACTGCGCTTCTTTGGGTCCTCAGCAATACTGTTAGTTATATTAATACATTATTTATATAAGGGATAATCCACAACGAGGTGTGCATGGCATGACGCGGGGGCTAAGGGTTTGCCTCAGTGAATTGCATTATTTTTCAGTACATGCACACTTCAGAGTGGATTATCATTTTATACCATGGCCACTTATGAATCAATACAAATATAAGGGTGTTGATTCATATTTTGGGGTAATTCTGTCTCAAAATTACTACTTTTAGCTCACACTACTTTTTGTGTTCCTGGAAACGGCAAATGACTGGAGGAAAATGATTACATTGACAGTTACTTTGACAACAGTGAAGATTTTGGTGGGATTAGCGATGAAAATATGGATGGTGAGGCGACCTACTGAGACGGTTCTTCAACCACCTCTACCTAGAAGCAATTAGTCTGTGTTATATTTATATAGCCATATAATATATGGGTCTGACTAATGCCTGGAACACAATCAGTTAATATGAGATTCATATGGAATGCGGATGTACCGTACTCCAGTAAATAGAGTTGATCTTAGTAACGACATGGCAACGTTACCTTATTACTCCAGTTAATAGAGACGACCTTAGTAACAACATGGCAACGTTACCTTATTACTCCAGTTAATAGAGACAACCTTAGTAACAACATGGCAACGTTACCTTATTACTCAAGTTAATAGAGACGACCTTAGTAACGACATGGCAACGTTACCTTATTACTCCAGTTAATAGAGACGACCTTAGTAACGACATGGCAACAGGAAAGCTTTCTAAACGTAGTCCCGGTTAAAGTTGACAGTTATAACGTTTCATTTAGTTCTCAACTGGGGGGTGCGAGTAGCAGTGGCGGTTCAGGGGGGGGGGCGGGTGCGCACACGATCGTAATCCGCCCCGTACCTATCCTTTATCAAAGTTAATCAACAACCCCCCAGCCAATCAGAATCGATTATTCACCCGGGCCATGGCATAACCACTGTTAGAGTAAGAGTAGCTCCTTTAAGAAAAAGGCCAGTGCATAGGGAGTATCTGGAGCAGAGACAGTAGTTACCTGGATGTCACTACAGAGTATGTGCGTAGCCGGTTAGCAGTGAAGTTGACAGTTAATGTAGCAGTAAATGTACAGTGTAGGTTACAGTTTGTCAGTGAATAAAGGCAGGAAAGTTAACACCTCCATTGTCCCTGTGTGTTTGTGGCACGTTGATGTCACAGCAGTTTCATGCGGTCGCTATGAATCCTGCCAACACTGAGAGGGGTAATATCTGCAGTAGAAAACGAAGTACTTGGTACCAAAAGCGAGTAGAGTCAAGCCGAGCAGCAGCATGTAGTGGGAGAGCGGCAGGCAGGGTTAATGAAGGCGCTACAGTTTGTTCTCTGGCGCAACTTATAAGCCACCATCGAGGAATATATTGTGTCCAAAATCCCTAAAAAGTCCCCAAGAAATATGATGAATTGGCAGAAGCGGAATATATTGCCCTGACAGGGGATTATTGGATCTCAGTAAGCAATCACAATGAGGCCTACCTCAATGTGACCGCACACATCACTGACAGTGAGTTGAAACTTTAGTTTTCCTAAAATATGACACATTGACAATCATTACAATGTCAAGGATAACATGAGAAACTTTTGGACTTGTTTCCATCATTGAAACATTTCAGATTTTTATATTTCTTCAATTAATGTATATGCATTAGGTTTTATTTTGTATTGGTATGGCCATTATTGCATACGAACATGAAAGTGTCTGAATGTATGGGAAATGAAAGAGATGTTGACCTTTTAACATTTATGAAACATTTTGCAAAAGCACGCACACACAGCAACGCAATTAATTGAATACCAGGTGCTAGACAGAAGCATATCTGTGAAAAATGAAAGAAATCATCTGCACACCAGATAAAGCTCCCATGAACATTTATTGGTATACACCATGTGACGCGGCGCAAGCCCTTCTTCAGACATGAAACAAATGCAGAGACACACCTTACAAATACCCGTCAGAAGGGGTCGCCTGACAGGTCATGTCGTTACAAAATGGTAAACCAAAGACCAATAAAATATATCTAAATAAATTACTAAGTCTAAGTACTAAGTACAAAGAATATATATAATGTATAATGAACCCTGTAAGTATAATTAATGTACAATATATTCTAAACCACCTGAGTATGCCATCATGGAGTCATTAGGTAAATAAGCCATCATAATTTATAGAGGCGAAAAATGTGCTCAGCACGTAGTAAAACGTTTAACGCATCATAAAAGTACACAATAAAGTCCCCAAATACACAGTATATACACACGTATATATACACACAGAAATTGTACAAAACTGCCGAGAGCATAATCACAACAACTTGAATGTCACACGACATATTGTAATGCAATAACAAGAGGAAAACAGAAAAAGGAAAATGTGACACAGCTTATTAATTTAATTTATTTTATTCAATGTGTTACATTTATGAAGAGGCACCTCCGCTAATCTAAAAAGGTGGCTATAGTAAATGGCAATCAAACAATATCACTGCATAAGAGAGTCACAAGTCAAAGTCCTCATTTAACCCTTTTGGAGCCAGTGTGTCCAAGGTCTAGATCCAGACCTTTTAACGTTTGTCTATTAATCATAGATTCATTCACAAATCCATTTGAATTGAAATATTTTTAAATGCTTCTCATGGCAGATATTGAATATACGATTAATTTATATTAATTCATCACAAAGCAAAAAATATATATATATATACA
>JAOPJH010000076.1:2058279-2069217 GCA_027122575.1 Merluccius polylepis
AAGCCAATCTCATTTTACAGTTTAATAGCTATTCAGAGACGTTTTAAGCAATAAATCACAGTCATATTTGTACAGTATTAATACTTAACATTACGTTTATAATCAGCTAAACTACATAACGTTAATCCAGAACATTAATGTTACACTAAGTTAAGTTAACATTAACGAAACTTACAGTAAATTCACCCAACTACAGTTACTGTTATGAGTAACGTTAACATTACGGTTTTGTAACTAGCATAATAAACGCTCTTGACAGTTTATAAAAATGACTGGTATACTTTTACAAGTTTAGCTGGGCTAGTAAAGGAAGTTAGTTTAAACAGTGTACAAACCCATTCATTGATTTCACGGCTAATAATCAATGAGGTGACGCGGGTTTTTTTTGTAGGACATAATTAATATTTGTAGGACATAATTAATAATTTATGAATGCACCGCTTTGCTTTCAGCTAAAACTATACTTGAAGCACCAGCCACCAAACCGACGCGCAAAAAGAGGGCGCACAAGTGACCGTTTTACAGATTTTAACTTTTTGTATTATAAATTTTGTATATGCACACTAATAAAAATGTTTTGTTAAAACGTCATGCTTGTTTATTTTCGTCATGCGCGTTTTTTTGAAACGCGAGATTGAACCAGCTTAGGCTTCCGTAGAAGCGGAAGTCATGTGCTGTGTTGATGTCAAAGCAACTTTCTCTGCTGAATCACTGGGGTAAGTAATGGTTGTTATTACAAACTGACACCGTTTTGCCGTTTTGCTGTAATGTAAGTCACAATAAAATGTATCGCGACATGACGGCATGATTATGTGCTTTCACTCGTTCGTAATCACACGTTAACTGGACTAGTATTTGCAACACGTGTCATTGTCACCGGTTTTAAATTCCATGTTTGTATTTTAGGCGGCCGCTAGCAGACTAAATATTGCCAGGACAATGTCCACCTCCAAGCAGTACTTGTCCCTGTTTGACGGCTGTCTTCAGGATGGACTCAGGGAAGTGACCACTTCTCACCAGCAGGCTGCAGTCCAGCCAGCTTCTCATGGTGAGCAGTACAACAGGACAGATCCAATACAAATCTGCATTAAAACATGACCAGAACCTAACGTAGAGTCTGTAATGCCCTCCTCCCTCAGCAGTGGTCTCTGAGGTGGGCCAAAGGGAGACCTCTCTTATCAGTGATGTACCGGACAAGGTGGTTTGCACAACCTGTCGCTGGCCGCTCAACAACCGTGAGGAACAGGTGAATACAGGTGCCTGATATCACAACCTTAACGTCGTGTTGTGTTCTTCTAATTGGCCCATGTGTTGTTTAAATGGAAGCTGATTGTTGTAACGATCGTTGTGTTCATGCAGATGGAGCACTACAAGCTAGATTGGCATCGCTTCAACTTGAAGCAGAGGGTGACCGGACTGGCACCCGTCACGGTGGAGGAGTTCGAGAAGAAGACTGGGGCTGGTGAGAGGAAAATCCTCCAGATTCACAACCACTCGGGCTGAAAGAGGCGGAGTTGCAGATTTGGAGTAGATGGTAAACACTTATCCCCTGTCTTTTCTCAGGCGACATGTCCAGTATTTCCGGCTCCGATTCTGACTCGGAGGATGAGGACTCGGACGGTGACTGGCCAGGGGAAAGCGCCGCCGTCCCCGGTGCAGATGATGACGAGTCGTTGGCTCAAACTGGCCGGAGCTTTCAAGCCAGCAGGGTAGCCTTCCAGAACCCAGAAGACCAGTATCTAGTGGTTCACCGATGTGTGCTCCAGGGCAAGGTAAGGGCCACAACACACAATGATGAATGGTATAATGAGAACATATATAATCCATATCATATCTTGATCACTAATTTGAAGTTCGCAATGTTGTAGTCCGAAGACGGAGGAGACTTGCTGGAACGCCTGAAGGCGATCACAGGGCAGACCGTGTGGGTCATTCTGATGACCGGCGGAGGTCACTTCGCTGGGGCGGTGTTCAAAGGGTTGGTGTCGGCTTCTGAAATATTTCTAAGCTTAACTTAACACAATAGACCAAGTGAATAGCAATAAAAAAAATCTGAAAAGTGGCAAACACATTTATATATAATTAGCTTTAAATATAATGATATTTTGTTTATATATGTTTTGAATTCATTGTAAGTCACTTTGGATAGAAGAGTCTGCCGAATGACTAAAATGGTGCTAAATAGCTTTGTGTTTGCATTCATCCAGAAAAGAAGTAGTTCAGCACAAGACGTTCCACCGGTACACGGTGCGAGCCAAGCGAGGCACTGCTCAAGGGCTCCGGGACGCCCAGAACCGTGGCCACGCTCCCAAATCTGCCGGTGCCGCATTGAGACGCTACAACGAAACAGCGTTACTCAAGGCAAGGCTGACCGCCGGCAACTTTCTGCTATCACACTGTCCACTGTACCTGGACCCACACCTGTACAATTCAACATCTTTTAATGAGGCAGGAGGGATTAGGGTGTTGGACGCCCAGTTGACAGGTACTGGGTTCGAACCCCAAAGTCCAAACTCTGCAACCTACCTGGAGACAGCAAGAAGCCTAACCCCCACTTGCTCCTGAGTGACATGCAACTAAAATTTACTTGAAATAAAAATTCCAGTTCCCTCATCACAACACAGTTGTTGTTGTTCTTCTGCAGGACATTCAGGATCTTCTGGACAGTTGGGCTGAGCTTCTGAAGGAGGCGTCGGCTATTTTCCTCCGTGCCCCGAGCTACAACAAGACCATTTTCTTCGGTGGACGGGGCGCCCCTTTGGACAAAAAGGATCCCAGGATTCGCACCCTTCCTTTTGCCACGCGGAGAGCCACCTTCCGAGAGGTGCAGAGAGTTCACAATCTGCTCTCCACAGTTCAGACCTTTGGTAAGAATCAGTATCGAAACAATGGTATGTTTTCCTCGGTGTCTTTATAATTGTTCTGGGGGAATCTCTTGCACAGAAAAAGAAACGGACATTTCTATCATCTTCAGTCCTTCAAAGAAACAATGGAAGAAGCCCCCCAAATCAACTGGCCAATCAAATTCCAGTGAAGAGAAAGGTATGTTTTCAGTAATATGAATGCTGAGTTGACGCATACATAATATTGAGTTTTATTGAGCATATGGGCGCATTAAGGTGCATTGTAGTCCAAATATACAAGCTTTTTCTTTGTCACTGGTGATTGTAATATTTTCTGTTGTATTGGCAGCAGATGAACCTGACAGTTCAGATGATGAAGAGTTGGGTGAGTCCATACTGGAGACGGTGGAGGTGGAGGTGGGAACACTCCACCTGCGAGAGTATGAAGTCCAGCCCTCTAGACACAGAAAGAGGAGGAGGAAAAAGAAAGAGGTGAACAAAATGGATGACGAAGGTAAGTCCAATTCATTTAGTGGTTGAAACACTCGTTTCATTCAAGACTAATTATTCAGATTGGTATAAATCGAAATATTTGTCCTGACAGAACTGAACATGATGGGAGCAGTTGAGCAGCCGATGGAGGAGGAGGACGAGGAGGAGGAGGAGGAGGAGGTGTTGCAGATGACACCTCCTGAGAACACCACAGAAGAAATGCCAACGAAGAATAAAGCAAAGAGGAAAGGAAAGAGCAAAAAGAAACAACTGGAAGGTGAAATTAAATGTATTTTCATTTTCCTCCACATTAACCCTTGTACAGCAATAAGACATATAGCAAGATATGCTAAACCTGCTGTCTTCACCGTACCCATCACTTTGGTTCATAATGATTTGTAATTATGAATGAGGAGATTGGAATGTGGACAGGAAGGGTGAGGAAATTACATTCTGAGTCTGAACAGTGACGGTTGCAGTGACAAGTTAACGCAAATTTGAAAAGCAAAGTTTCCACGAGGGAGGAAGCCCTTGTCTTAGCTCGGTGTCCTCCGACTCCCCAGGTGACGTGGGAGACGAGTCCTGGGAGTACAGCCTGAGAGACGGCCTCTACACGGCCTGTAAGACCGGTGATGTCGACGCACTCCGCAGGCTCCTCTATCTTCCCGGACAGCCTGAGGTGGAGAGAGGGAGCCCGGAGGAACAGGGAGGCGAGGCCTCGCTCCAGCAGCCGTCAGCAGCGCTGACTCTGGTCAACAAACCGCTGGACTCGTCCGGCTTCACGCTGCTGCACGTCTCCTCGGCCGCGGGCCAAAAGGCTGTGGTGAAGCTGTTGATGGACGCTGGGGCAGACCCAGCATGCAGGTACAACTACACACCTATTTAAATAACCAACCCCATACCTGCCTTTGTTAGATATGGTCCAATTAACATATTTTGGTCTTGGGTCCAGATAAATGCTGTTTTATTTTGTACTTATTTGCCATTTTATGGTAAAAATGATTATAATCACGTGGATTAACTGAAAAGCTTTATTGGGAAAGAGGACTTCACAAAAACATATGATTTATAATTTTTCTCCGTCAGAGATAATAAAGGTCAGACGCCATATCTCGTCGCCCCTGATAAGGACACAAGGAACATCTTTCGTAAATACATGGCTGACAATCCTGATAAGTTTGACTACAGCAAAGCACAGGTAAGATGCCCATACATATGAATGCCATGTCCCATGTAGCTGGCGGTTTTGATGCCATATAATTGTTTTGTGTTTTCCAGGTTCCTGGTCCGCTAACGGAAGAGATTGAATTAAAACAGACGGAGAAGAAAAAGGCCCAAAAGGCTGTGAAGAAGCAGCGAGAAAAGGAGCAGAAGGAAGAGAAGAGGAAGCTAGAGCTGGAAGCGGAGGAGAAGAAGAGGTTTGCTTCCCTCACTGATCGTGAGAAGGTGCGTTGCCGTGGTCAGATATGTAATCCCCTTTTAAGAAGTAGGATGTCGTGACAAGATGTTGCTCTGTATTTTCCGTCATTAGAGGGCGTTGGCAGCAGAGAAGAGGTTGGCAGAGCAAGCAGTGGCAACAGGCGCCAACCTTACCAATATTAAGTAAGTGTTCCTGTAGCCTGTTCACAGTACAACCGATGATATAACTTAATAATACATACAACCTTCACTGAAACATGCAAGCGAAGGCCCTGTTCACATCGCAAGCAGAAGGTGCCCCCTTTCATAAGTGTTTCGATTACTGTGTTATGTGTAATATGACCTCTGGCATTGCAACCTCTATGTGGACCGTTGAGGCATAACATTGGATCAGAGAAATCTGACGAGCATTAAAAGGCTTGTAATATGAACATAGTCTTATTGTTTTATCTCTGACTTGTGTGTTGTAATCTTCTCTTGATTGTTTGCTGCCAGGAGGTGCTGGCAGTGTGGGGATTCCCTGCTGGGAAAGATCCCGTTTCAGTACCTGGACTTTTCCTTCTGTTCGCCTCGCTGTGTCCAGGCCCATCGCAAGGCCGGTGCCGCCCCGGCCCAAAACACTATGTAGAACCAGACGCCCTAGAAACAGACGGCCTAGAACAGCGTCGCCACCGCTGGAGGTTGTGTGTTTGTGACGTGATTACCATTCACCCGAACACATCATATTAATGTTCATAATCCAAGACATGGTAACAAAAAGCTAAAAATAATTTATTTACTGTGATTTATGAAGGAGCAAATACAAAGAACAAAAAAATAAAATATATTTTAAAAAATACCATTGTACTGTCAAGTATGTTGCATGCATGGTTAGCCAAACCTTCAAATATTCAACACATTTTGTGAGTGAAAGCATCTTTACATAATGATTTGAGCCAACAAAATAAGTTAAAATGCACTTGATAATTAAAACACTGATTGGTAAATAAATATACTATCTGTGTTTGACCAATCATTCTTATATTGATTTACAAACATTCATAGAACTTGAGATCGTTCCCCGTTTTCTCATCTTTTTCACATTCAGGCTTCCATGAAACTGTTCCGAATGACACCCAGGGCACACCCAGATAATGACACCAAGGGCACACCTAGTTAATGACACACATGGTGCCCTGGGACTGGGTGTCATTATCTGCTGCCTCAGGACCTCCCAGTGGTGTTGTTGAGTTGAGGCCGGTCCATGAACAGAACTCTTAGGGCCTGCGGGGCCCCCTCCAGCTCCAGCATGGTGATGTTGTTGGGCTCGGTGGTACTTAGTAGTGGCCCTGGAACATAGAGAGTCTGTTGAGGACCCCTGGTCGACCAGTACCGGCCGAGATTCACCCCGTTGATCCACACCTGACCCTTGAACACACAAGCGCATGTTCTTTAAGAGATTGTTAATCACAATGCTCAGAATTTTCTCTCGCAACCCTTGAAGTAAAACAGCCCATTTCATTTTGCACAGGACCTTTCTGGAGCATAGTTAACGTTGTAGATGACACATCCGTTCACACTTCTCTTTACCTTCGACCAATTGTTGAGATTGAGGAAGGTGTCCCATGCGAGCCCATTAGGCTGCAGTGTTCCCATGTAAAACACGGGCCCCGCCGAGGGCTCCTTCTGGCGGGTGGGAGGGGCCTGTGGCGCCTCAGAGTGGGGCCATCCACCAGCAATGGCTCCATCCATGTCCAGAGGGTAGATCTCCCAGTCGGTCAGCACATCTCTACCCAGGATCAGGTTGCCCAAGATGCCCTGCCGTGTGGTGTAGCACAGAGACAGTTGTATTTACTAGGGGCTTGAATGATAGGCTAACATTAATTTAAAAGGAAATTGCACAAGTAATGTAGCCTGGCATCGCCAGACCGATTCACAAATGTGAATTAGTCTGGAACTTCTCGGTTCTTTTTTGATTTCCAAGGGGCGTTATCCACGGGTGCAGACCAAAATGCCTCTGGACGCAATTGGATAGACCTACAACCAATCAGAGTAACGAAATATGCAACGTAAATTAAACCTTTACCAAATCCTGTCGGAAGTACGGCAAACGCATCTTTGTGAGCAACAAAGATTATTATTTTAGAGAATAAACCGTCCAGTTGTGATAGCGGATTCAACAGACCGCTCCACATCAGCGGCAGCCATTTCGGTTGCTTATGAAAATGCCTCAACGGCGCTCCTCTGTACAGTCATCTTATCAAACCCACACCCCTTTTAGATAAACAGTTGTGATTGGCCTGACCCGAGCCAGGACGGCTGGAAATATGTCTGAATAGGAAGGGGGCCAGAGGTATCTGCCAGAGCAAATAAAACATGAGCTCACAGATTCGTCTGGTTCCCAGGCCACAAGTAATGCACACAAAGATACGATAGGTGTGCAGAGAACTGGTGACATTTCTTTAGACTTGAAGTTAGCTTCTTGCCTTGTGGTCATTGATTTTGCTGCCAAAGTTCACCCTGCCCATGTTCTCCACGAGGAGGTCCATGGTGTCCCCCTCCTTCCCGGAGACGTTCATCACCAGGGTGGTGTCTCGCTCCAGTAGACCCTGGAACACCTGCTCAGAAAAGTACAAACGGTAGAAACCTCAACGTCTTACACACATCTGTGGTCTGATCATCTGAATCATTGGCCAAATAGTTCAAGAACCTACCAAATATTTAAAGAACCTAAATAATAACCCCCCCCCCCCCCCCAACACATCTGTCCTGTATGGACGGAGAGACAACAAAGGAGTTATTGTGAGCACCTACCCCATTGATGGTGACGTAGGCACGGTCATGAACTCCATTCAGAGGTGATATGAGTGGCGTGGGCTCCCACAGATCCCTGGGCAGTTTGGTCCGATACAGCATATACCCATAGTACTGCACACACAATGGGGAACATTTATGTTATAGCAGTCTAGAAGTTCCCTTTTTTTTTCTTTTTCTAAGAGCAGTCACGGGAACACGAATTGTCTGAGGCCAGCCGGTCATCAGAGAAGTCCACCAGCGTACCTGCTTCACCTCCTCAAAGGTCAGAAGGTACTGGGACTTTATGGGCCCTTGTGGCGAAAGCGTGTTCAGCACACTGGAGATGTTTCCAACCTGGAAAAGCAGAACCCTACTTCATTAGTGATTCTCAAATAATTTGTTCATCCAAAGCCAAGTGACGCCATTTTAGAGATAAGGAAAGCCGTGGTCAGTGAACGTGTTCACTTGAGAATCCATTGGCTTTTCAATGCGACCAGCGAGTCCACATTAGATGCGTACCTTTCTCAGGGTCACAAAGCCATAGGCAAACTTGGGGGTAGCTGGTGGCATGGGGCCCACTGGGACATCTCTGAACTACAGAAATACGAAAGAG
Source organism: Merluccius polylepis (assembly GCA_027122575.1). Classification (NCBI taxonomy): domain Eukaryota; kingdom Metazoa; phylum Chordata; class Actinopteri; order Gadiformes; family Merlucciidae; genus Merluccius; species Merluccius polylepis. Next base: position 2,066,422 of record JAOPJH010000076.1, read on the forward strand.
TTGACGAAAGGAAGTCAGACACAGACACCCCAATGAAATGTGAAGTGAAACCATCCAGATATTCAAGTTTGCATTTCACAATGAATATCGGTCTGGCCTTGGCTGGGCAGCTGTTGATTTCCACATAATACGGCCTTCCGCTCCAGCCATTCAGATGAAATAACCAAGGGACAATCTTGCCGAGTCCGGTTGGAAGTGAAACAAAAACATCTTCTCCTCTGAATAAGGCTTTGTTCATCATTCAACATCGTTATTGGGTCTATTTAATATAGAACGGTGTGGACTGCTACACATTCCTCCAACAGCACCGCCGTCGCAATTCTGCAGACTGCGATGTTTATTGTTCATCTTGAACTGAACCCCCCCCCCCCCCCTCTAGGACTCATCTTATCACGTTTTTCTTATTTCTGTCAGACGGATCTGCAGAGAGTGTGAACGTGAACCAGAGGACGATACCATGACACCTCCGTAACCATGGTGACAATACCTGCTGGATAACATCCCTGATGAGCAGCAGCTTCTCGGTGGGGTCGCCCGCTTCGGTCAGCGGGGCGTCGTAGTCGTAGCTGGTCACCACCGAGCGGTACCGGGTGTCGTGGTCGGCACCTACGACATCGTGCGTTTTAACATTCTCAATCTCAAACCACAGAAACGATTGCTCACATTGACATGTTGCTGATGTCACAGATCGACTTGACCTCCTTACCATTCCAGTAGCCAAAGTTAGTCCCTCCTTCGAACATGTACCTGAGAAAGGAAAAACAAAAACAAAAAGAATGCATAGAATACAGTTGAGGGTGTGTCTTGTTAGCACCCCAGTGCTTGTAGTGAGTCAGCTCCACCTCTATTCTCTTTCTCCTCAAGTAAAACATATTATATAACACCCTCGTATGATGTTTGCTGAAATGTATTGAGATCAAGATGGCGCACATGTTGACGTTGGCTCCCAGGGCCAGCATCTCCCCGAGCATTCGGCTGACCTTCCATTGGTCGACCTGAGCATGCCCCTCCCCCCAGTGGTCCAACCACCCAGTGTAAAACTCTGAGTTGACCTATAGGACGACATCAACCACCATGTGTTATAAACCATTATCACTTTATATATACAGTATATATGAATACTGTACTTTCAGCTGTCTCACCAGAGGCCCGTGAGGTTCAAACCTCCGTTGTCGTTTGAAGGCTGTCGTGATGTCAGTATCTAAATAAAACCAAAAAGAACAACTAAAGAAACATTGAAATGTTTAAGACAGAGGCGATGGACAGATGTTCACCCCCAGATGTATGACGGTTAGATTAGCCTACCAGTTGGTACGGTCCACTGGGTCGGCCGGTAGACTGATCCATCTAGCTATCATACATCTGGGTGGAAACACCCACGTGTGATGTCACTGTAGGGTAGATTTTGAAATGGCTGAATCCAGGGGCGAAATTCCCGGGGGAGACCGGGGGACGTGTCCCCACCAATGTTCAAAACAAGCTAATTTGGCCCCCCCAATATTTCGGCGTAACGTCCAGCGATCTCACTTTGCGGATGCTGCACTCGCTGGCGGGTTCTTTTACATTGTTGGCTCAAAGTTAATGTAATTGATAGACCCCACACTCCCGACCCCATTGGTCCTCCCGATGTGTGACTCACTATTTAACATCAAACCTGGTGGTAAAATAGGGGCTAGATGTGTGAGCTAGATGTGTGAGCATGAGCATAGGCTACCCACCGGTGCCGAAGTCGATGGTAGCGTAGAGGCCCTGGAGGGAGCCGCAGGACATCTCCTTGTCCGTGTTCCCATCGGTGGTGAAGAGCACCACATCCCCACCCAGGAAGTAGCGGAACAGTGTCTGCAGCTGACGCATGTAGTTGTAGTCGCAGGCGTGGTAGCTTCCATACTCGTTCTCCACCTGCATCATGGGGGGGGGGTAAGACGAGGAGGGTTGAAATGAATCACAGCCATTGTGGGGTTCTTGTTTGTTGCGTCACAACTCACAGGCAGAAATGTCATGCGAGGGTTAGCGGTGTACCTGAACACTTATGATGTTCCCCATGCTGGTGTAGAGCCAGGGCTTCACTGTGGGCAGCAGGACGGCCAGCCAGTTGCTGACCGCCTGCATGTAATCTGACGTGAAGGGAAACCAGGTCAGCAAGGACACAAAGGACTCATCAACCAACAAGGAAAAAGGTGTTAACGTTTGTTTTACCCGGATCTGACGAACGGAGTAAGATGTTTGGTTTCTCAAGGAGCCACGCTGGCAGCCCGCCCTGTGGGAGGAAAGTTGTTTCTCAGCTGATTTTAAGAGGATATTGATTGCTGAGTGAAGACAACAGGAAAGAGCAGCTTCAAAGAGGATGTGGTTAAAATTGCTTTTATACTGTGTAAAAACAATTTCATCATAGGAAATCACTTCCAGAATTAGATGAGCAGGTCATGTGAGGAGGCAAAGTCTGCTTTCCAGAGGGCATACAATGTAGAACCAGTATATGCTTTTAGGTTTGTGATGAACATTACTGAATTTATTTTAAAAACACAAGAGAAACAACATATATAGCTAAATCTGAAAGGCCCTATCCACATTATGAATGATTCAAATTGTCATTCTTCTCATCTCTGCAGTGAAACCATTAGAGGGTTAATAACCAGTAGGTATATACATTAGAGGACTAATAACCAGTAGGTATATACATTAGAGGACTAATAACCAGTAGGTATATACATTAGAGGACTAATAACCAGTAGGTATATACATTAGAGGACTAATAACCAGTAGGTATATACATTAGAGGACTAATAACCAGTAGGT
>JAOPJH010000076.1:2172612-2185928 GCA_027122575.1 Merluccius polylepis
CACACACACACACACACACACACACACACACACACACACACACACACACACACACACACACACACACACGCCTCCCCCCTCCAGATTTGAGGAACCAGCCGTACAGGCGAGCCGACGGCGTGCGTCGCAGTGGCCGCCGGCGCTTCGACGACCAGAGCCTGCGGCCAGTCAACAACACGGAGGTGGTCATGTGACAAGGGAACGCGGGAGGATGTGATGGGGACGGGAAAAGGGACGTGCGATGGTGTAGAGAGAGAGAGAGAGAGCGAGAGAGAGAGAGAGAGGAGGAGGGTAAGGGAGGGAGAAGGAACGAGACGATGGATGTGAGACGGGGGATGCCGAGAGGCGGATGCTGCTGAGTTTCCTAGCAACCAACAGAGAAATATGTAAATATATTCATAAAAGAAAAACAAAAAACAATGTGATGTTGTTCATCTCTGGCGTAGCAGCAGCCTCTCATTATGAGAGATAGACCGAGAGACAGACCGAGCGAGAGAGAGAGAGGTCTTTAATGTTAAACAGAAAAGAAAAGTAATTAGCAAAGTGCCTGAACCTTCCATGATGTCATTATGTTGTTTTTTGGTTTATTTTCGTCCAATTCTTGTTAAAGTCACTTCAAGCCACACGACACGACCGGGCGTCCACTTCTTAGACACCTAATGATTTCATACAAAACTAACTGGATTATATGGTGACATTGTAGCAGAGCAGTGCATTCTGGGAAGAACGTGCACAGAATGTATGGAACGTGATACCGCCACGATGCTCCGCAGACGTATTAGCGAAGCACATCCCGAGACCTACGACACAACGTGCTCCACAAGCACTTTCTACACCACATAGCTTTTCATTCCTGAGTTTGTTTTGTTTTGTTCCTTATGTAAGTATTATCTGTTGAGATTAAAAGCAGCGATCCAAATCGTAGAAGAGCTCTGTCTTGGGCCAGGCCACGATAACTTTGAATTATTTCAAAAGGAGTATATAAGTTGTTGGCGGGATGGGGCCAGATTAATGTGAACTTTATATTGCACAGAATTTGAATGCTAGACCGTACGGACGTCTCATTCATAGCTAATTCTTTGGTGAGGAGGAGCAGGGCCGGGAGACGTTGAGTTCTGTATCTGTGGAGGTAGGCTGTCCCGGCGCAGTGACGCTTAGTATGTCCTCTGTTTTGTTTGAGTACAGTTGTGTTCTGGGTTAGTACATGAATAGCACAGGGAGAGTATTCACTCGGAGCAGAGTGCACCCAGATGATGCCCATATGATGAATACACAATGAAAAACTGGATCTGAATACTTTTTGTTTTACTTTGAAGTCATTCAAAGGCTATTTGTAATCAATGCAACCATCTTCACATCCTTATTGTAATGTTATTGTATAGTATTTAACCACTAAAAAGGTTTCATTTTAGCTTCTGTTTTTTCCATGTGATGTTTCCATTTGGCACGAATGTCAATTATTTTTAGCGGCTCCTCGTCGTCATGGCACCCTACGCTCAACACAAAGTTTTGTAAATGTACAGATATTTTGTTACAAAAGTCAATTGTTTTTGTTCCCTTTTTTTACTTCCTAATTCATATTACCGTGAGGTTAATATTGTAAATATTGTTTAAACAAAAGTTTACAATGCTCTATGCTATACAATTTGAATGTTATTAACTTATAGTTGTTTTAATTTCCTATATTTAATTAAACCAAAACAATAGCCTAACAAAACATATTGTAGAGCGGTATGAAGGTCTGATGTCTCATCCTGGAGGTTCTCACTTCATTATCTACCGAGTTGATCCCAAAGCTACACCAAGCCAGCTGTGTCCACAACACTAGGGATGCAAGGGTTTCAATACTAAATGGGTATGTGTATGTTTTGTATCGCGTTCAAAATGTAATCCAATTAGGACCTAAATTGATGTTTTGGAACAAGGTAATGCCACTTATAGAAATTATACAGATTAACTTAATGGTTTGATAGCAATGGGACTTATACGTCAAATTGATTTAGCCTCTCTTATTTGATGCACACTACAGCAAAGTCCACAAGGACCCCCCCCCCCTTAGCTGGCTGGTGTGTAGCTTTGTGATCTGTTCTCTTCTCTGGACCAAAATTAACACCACTAAAGCATTTGCTGCCATTACGATGTTCTCTGAACTTCATCTCTGCTCCAAGACTGGATAATACTGGCATGTCTGTTTTTCCACAGATTTGTATTTTAGGCATTGTGTGCTGACTATAAAATACTTAAAACCTTTTTTACGTTAGGTGAGATTCATAATGAATATGATCAAATAAACTATTTACACTGAGTGATGCGTTTTATTCACTGGTGTTTGTTGTGGCACAGAAATGTCCTTTACACCCTATGTTGATGAAATGCTCATTTATTTTTCTCATCCTCAAAACATTTTGTAGTTGATCTCTTTTGTGGAGCGTGTATTATGATAAAGGAAATGAGGGGAGCAGTTTTAATCTAATGTTATGACAATAATGATTTGAATGATGACGGCTGCAATCATCTATGCCTGCCTGTGTCCCTGTTTAAAAAAACGTAATGATATTGAGGAGCCGTCATCCATGGAAATAGTATTTTATTACATGTACAGATAATCCAAATTCTCCAAATCCTGTTCAATGCGTCCGTAGACATACAGCAACAGTTAAGTTAAAAACTTTCAGAACAGATTTCCTCCGGTACGCTGGACTTGAGGATTCATCAGGCGGGACTCCGTTGTAAGCTTTAAAAAAAACAAAAGTTTGATCGGCCGTCGCTGTGGGATGACGATCCGCTTTTAATCCATTAGCTAAATAACGGAACGTAAAAACATACATCTACAACTACAAAATATAATCTAAAGCATAACCAAGGCAACAACAGGGCTATTTTACGCCACCAAAGTCCAATCCTTTTTTCATATAAAAAGAAACCAGTCGCCAAAGTCTTCCGAATTGTCGTACAATCGTGAAACTGTACAATTTCGGTTGGCTACGACCGCTGCGTTCGGCGCGGTGTGCTCTGGTCAACATGGAGGAGGAGGAATGCAAGGGGAGGTTGTTTTTTTTAAAGTTTTTTTTAAGGAGGTGGACAGTGGCGGCGGTAGAAGCGAGACGAGATCACGGGGCATCCAGCTGCTCCAGTAAAGTCTTCCTCCTCTTCTCCAGCTCTCCTTCACTCAGCTCGCTGCCGGAGGTGTCCCAGCCTCCCTGAGCACAGGAGCAAACACACGGGTTGGTGACCACACAACCAGGACGGTATTCAAATGTGCATATATGGTACACCTAAACACAGCCCAGTAGGGTTGTCACAATATCCCTATTCATATTTAGGATGCATTTATGAAATATATCAGGTTAGGTTCCAGGGCTTGGTTTTAGGTTCTAGAGTTTGGTTTTAGGAGTATGTTTTAGGGTTAAGGTTTCCCATTAGGAGTCGGTTTTAGGGTTAGGGTTTCCTATTAGGAGTTGGTTTTAGGGTTAAGGTTTCCCATTAGGAGTCGGTTTTAGGGTTAGGGTTTCCTATTAGGAGTTGGTTTTAGGGTTAGGGTTTCCTATTAGGAGTCGGTTTTAGGGTTAGGGTTTCCTATTAGGAGTCGGTTTTAGGGTTAGGGTTTCCTATTAGAAGTATATTTAAGGGTTAGCGTTTTAGAGCTCATAGACAGCTTCCCCTGGGCCCCTGAGGTCAGGGTTCCTGAAAAAACAACCCCAGACACCCCTAGTCATTCATATTTCGATACCATTGTATATTAAGACAACCCTACCCTGATCAGTTTTGATGTCAAGTGTTTAATGATGCTTTAGGTTTAAGCTAATGGGTTAGGGTTAAGGTCGGTAGGGTTGAGGCTGGGACACACCTCCTCCTTGGCAGCCTTCCTCTTGGGAGACTTCTGTTTGGTGTCCTGGTGGCTCTTCCCTCTGGACTTATCGTTCTCTTTGTCCTTCTCTTGGTCCTTCTCACGCTTTCCGTCCCTCTCTCGGCCCTTCTTCTCCCCGTCCGACTCGGACGCCTGCGTGAGTTAATGTGAAATACACATTAAGGAGTACGCACGACACTGACAAAGCTGATGAAACATTGTATTGCTACCGCCATCCCTCGGCCACTCATTTGGCCAATCATGCAGTTGCATGAACCGTGTTGGTGGTATTGTCATTTGATACGTTTGTTTTTAGTAGTTTCTCCTTCAAGCTAATGCTAGCACTGTTAGCTCTCGTACTCACAGACTTGTGGCGTCTCTTCTTTCCTTTCTTCTTGTGTTTCTTGGACTTCTTGTAGCTTCTCTCTGTTGGTCAGAATGAGGAACCACTCAGTAAACATGGTGCGGTACGGAGTAGTGTAGGGTAGAGTTGTGTGGTATAGTATGGTATGGTATGGTCGTCCTACCCACTCCCCCTTCCTCACCAGACTCTCCACTGGACGAGCGCTCGGACGGAGACTTGGACTGGGACCTCTTCTTCTTCTTGTGGTACTCGTCCTCCTCAGACTCCGAGCCCTGCCGCGACACAACCGAAGAAGAACAATGTATTAGGTGGCCGCAACCACTTTGTTATGTTAAGTGGATAGCTTCATCTTCAGACTACATCAAAAAGAAGTCATCATACCCGCAGATAATTTAATGAGAAACGTCTGACATACCGATCGAGAGCGGGATCGCTTTCTGTGGTGCTTCTTCGACTTCTTTGAGTGCTTCTTCGTCTTTGAATGATGATGCTGACATTCATGCTGATGAGAAACCAAAACAAAAGTTGAGTCAGTCCATTAAGAAGAAGAATGAGCTTTCAGCACCGAAGTCCTGCTGGGATGAGACGGCACAACGCCTCTCCTCCAACACATCCACAAAGCATCACCTCCAACACCCATGAAGCCTCAAGCCTCACCTCCAACACGTGCATGAAGTCTTTGAATATCCGTTTCCTCTCCGACTCCAGGGTCACGTCCTCGAACACGGATTCTTTGAGGAATCGGTCTCGGACCTGAGGAAACAGGGACGCGTTACTTTACCCTGATAGCAGATTGAACTCTGGGAAATAAATGTTATGTTAAGGCAAAAAGAAATTCGATTTTTTTTACCCAATACTACCTCAACTATCAACTATGACACATCATTTTGTCATTAAAGAAATAAATTCACCACAAAAATATATACATTTATTTTTTTTATACATTCATACTTTTAAGTTTAAAGCTATGTCCACCTAGAACATTGATCAGACCATCGTAGTCGTCTCTCCTGGCTTCACTAAAACATCCGTTAACAATATAATTTGTCAAAATGTCTTTGTTGTACCGGATCTGCCGAACAGCATTTAGTGTGAGCGGTTAGATCATCCAGACCGCTGTGGTCCTTTAAGATCTGACAGCTCGACATAACCCAGCCAAGAGGACAGATTGGACACACGGTATAAGACTTTAGCGAGAGGACGTACCGTCTCCCACGTGGCCTCGGGTTCTAGTGGGGGTGTGGCCTGCTTCAGCATGCTCTTGAAGGCCGCCTCCTTCCTCTTCATCTTCCTGGCCTCCTCCTTCTCCCGCTCCCTCTCCCTGGCCTCCGCCTTCTCCAGTAGCTAGAGGAGGAGCGGAGTCAGTACACTACTCCATTCTCCATATGATACCAGGGTTATTTATACAGGAGAGTCAGTACCTCCATACTCCTTATGATACCAGGGTTATTTATACCAAAGGTCCAAAAATAACTTTTGTTGTCTTTTTACCTGCCAGAGTGGAAAAATGTACCGGCCAAGCAATGGTTTTAATATGCAACCCTGAGGTGCTAATGTTGTACCCTTGTACCCTAACCCTTTATACCTAAAATGTGTTAAAATGACTGTGGGTCAAGTGACTCAATACCCCACCTACACAGCTCCTGCCTGTGTGTGTTTAGCATTTCATTTTGACAAAGAAATGACGATGAGCAAGCAATATGTTATCATAGCTCCAAGCTAACCATTACGGTTTAAAATATTGAGTAAAAACAATGGATTGTACCATTACGCTTACCATTATGTTTCCCTTTTAGCCTCAAACTAAACAAATATTCCATGGAGCAGATATCTAAAGGTAGGTCAAGAGAACAGGAGGTCTTACGCTGTTGAACGCCAGCTTGATGTTTCCTGCATCCAAGGTGGTGGCCCTCTTGTCCGAGCTGATGACCGAGCCGAAGTCCTCGAAGGTGGTGTTCACTTCAACCAGGAAGCTCTTGTCCTGGGAGGGGGGTGGGGGGGTGAGGAATCGCCATGAGTACACAATATAGGGCATGTACATTGCAATGACCACCGCCATTTTGGCAGCATAGGAATGTTAGTTGTTGGTAGTACGGGTGATAGGCGGTGCTGAATGTCTATACCGTTTATTTCTCCCAATAAATCATGATATATAGCCTATTTTTGTATAAATATCAAGTGCAAAACACACTGCCGCCGCCACGCGTCTATGACACAAGTGCCGCCCCTAGCACCCATAGGAAGCGTCGCGCTGCGGCGCCGTCAACAGGAATACAGTCGTCTCCGGAGCAGAAGAAAAACAAAAGAAAAGAAAAAAGCGCCTTTTCGGCAGCACTTGACGCACGGTGACGCTGTGAAATAGGACAGTGGCGTGAAGTGTAGCGGGATGCCTGCCGCCGCCATTGTGGGGGTGTACATAGAAAATAATAGGGGCGGCTGTTTTGACGCACGCTGTTCAGCGGCGGTGTGCACCGCCAATGTCGCAAATGAGAATATGGATCAATGAGCAACAAAAAAGAAAAAAACATGATTTGATCAGTCGACTATAGGCAAGACTTGACGAATCAGATTCGACTATGTCAATTCTTAGTCGGGGACACCCCTAGTTGGTAGTAGTGGTTTTTTGGTCATTGTTTCGTGATTAACGGTGAAATGATGTATCATTATGGGGAGACGTGTTTGAAACTGCCAGTGTTTTAGCCTCAGTCATTAGCCTAGGTTACGGTATATTTACGTTGCTGTAGGATTTCACAGTACTACAACTCTCTTGAACCTCTCAATATGGCGGAGCATCGCCAACAATTAATCCCATGATGCATTTCGATGTACAAGCCCTATACTAGCCTTGATGAACCTATCAATCAAACTCGGAAATATAGAGTAGCTTGTGTGTGAGGAGGCGAGAACATGCTAGACTTAACACTGTGAATGTGGTTATTGGATAACGATGAAGACGCACCTTGAGTATGTCTTTGATGATTCTCTTCTCGTCATGGTAACGGGCTTTCAGGTCCTCCACGTAGAACTTAAACAGGTCCAGGGGGGTGGAGCCTGAAGTTGGAAGGGAAAGACACCAAATAAATTAAAACAAATAACCAATTTAACAATAAATACCAGACTCAAAGTTTGCCTTAAACGGATTAGTAGGATTAGTTTACCCAACGTGAAATGAAGAGAAAAAACTAATAAAACCAGAGAGCTTGTGCTTTCATCCTGCACTACGTCAATATCTCTGTGTGAGCGAGCGAGTGAGTCAGCGAGCGTGCGTGTAGGTGTGTGGTCCTACCCGGCTGGCCGAGCATGTTGGCGAAGCGTATGTCGGCGCTGACGGCCGGGTACATCTCCATCCAGGCGGACATGGAGTGCAGCTGGCCGTGGTCGTGCAGCTCGTCCAGGAATTTCTAAACGGCGAGCATGGTCAATATTGCTGACAGTAGAGATAAATTGTGGCGACTTTGACTTTTGTTCTATAGTGATAAATGGGATGTCTTGGTTCTTAAGTGTTTGATGAAGAATGAATGAAGAATGAACCTGCATCAATAACGACCATTTCACTGGGGGTTTTATGTGCTGCAAATGCCGAATGCCAACCACAAAATAATACATAATACAAGTGCTCTTAAACCCAATGTGTTTTCTAAAACCTTTACAATTGCTCATGCCGTGTGTTCATCATGGTCCCCTGGATGCTACGAGGGACAGACTGACATGCAGAATCTCACCTGGAAGGACTCGCGGTTCTTGCGTTGTCGTCTCCTCTCTCTGAGCAGCGTCTTCTGCTTCTCGTCCTCCTCCTCCTTCTCCAGCGCCCGGATGTGCTCCTCAAAGCAGATCAACGCGTCCTCCTTGTCCATGTCTGCCAGGGGAGGAGGTAGCAGTAACGCTTAGCACTGTACACTTAAGACAATTTTCAGAGGAGTCATCGTAGCACAAACACAGGGGTCGCTCATAACGCTAATTATCGGTCTGCTCCTTTTATGTACCAGGGCACGGGTAGTAGACTAAACTAGGGAAGATATCACATAAGAGTTAGCTTTAAAGCTATGCAATGTACACTTCAGTGGGCCTCTAAGTGCACAGAGGAAAGCAATACTAATAACACCTGCTGTGCACTTGACTTGGCTTCTTCCCTCTCATGAGGCGAACACATTAGCAATTTAGTCTGTAAGTGCACACGTTAATCACACATGATGTAATGCTATGAATATTCTATTGGTATGAGGCTAGCTCATTGGGACCACCGATTAAGTTACATATATAAGTCACAGTGCTTATATAACTAAGGAGAACAGAGAACTTGAATGAGAGTGCAAAATTATGTCTTGCCACACAAAAGTTTGTAGCTGATGTTGATGCCGACGTTTTCATGTTCGGCTGCCAAGCACTAAAATCCACTTTTAGATGCGCATTTACTGAGTTTGTATTCAATGGTAATATGAAAATTGTGACTCGATGCCAGCTAGATTAAATTTAGACTTCTTCAATATATACACCTCATGGTAGATTATATATTCTGATCTTTACAATTGCCTGAAATGTGGCTACACATAATGTATTTCAGGATATGACAATATATAATTTCACCACATTATAAAAGTATTTAAAGATTAAATTGTGACCTTATTGACCCAACGCTAGTGTGTCTGTGTGAGTGTGAATGTATGTATGTATGTATGTGTGTGAGTGTATACGAGTGTGTGTTGTGTATAAACATATGTGTGTGTGTGTGTGTGTGTGTGTGTGTGTGTGTGTGTGTGTATAAAAGTGTGTGTGTGTGTGTGTGTGTGTGTGTGTGTGTGTGTGTGTGTACAGGTGTGTGATGTGTATGTGTGTATAAACGTTTGTGTTTGTGTACAGGTGTGTCTTTCTGTTCTAAGTGTGTATTAACGTGTGTGTTTGTGTACCGGTTTGTTGTGTATAAGTGTGTATAAATGTGGGCGTGCTCCTACTCTGCAGCTCCTCGTCTTCAGCGAAGGTAGGGTTGTCCAGCAGGTACTGCTGGGCCTCGGACCAGGTGGTGCGGTACGTCACGTTGGCCATGTTGTCCAGGATGGTCTTCAGCGCCTCCCAGTTCCTCTTCCTCAGCTGCTTGGCTTGCTCCTGCAGGTGACACTTCTACATTAGCATCTCTATAGACCTTCACTATCCACATTAGCATCTCTATAGAGCTCCACTATCTTTGTTAGCATCTCTACTGATCTTCACCATCTATCTTAGCATCTCTATAGACCTTCACTATATGATTACATCTCTATAGACTTTCACTATCAATGTTACCATCTCTATAGACCATCACTATCTACCTTAGCATCTCTATAGACCTTCACTATGTTAGCATCTCTATAGACCTTCTCCATTTATGTAAGCATCTCTATAGACCTTCTCCATCTATGTTAGCATCTCTATAGACCTTCTCCATCTATGTTAGCATCTCTATAGACCTTCACTATGTTAGCATCTCTATAGACCTTCACTATGTTAGCATCTCTATAGACCTTCATATGTTAGCATCTCTATAGACCTTCTCCATCTATGTTAGCATCTCATAGACCTTCACTATGTTAGCATCTCTATAGACCCCTATCTGTGTCATTTTGAACAAAATGTTATAGCTCTACCAAGTGGTTAAATACGTTCTTCAACCACAAGCAGAAAGCTGAGCTTCATGCTTTAGGTTCTTTGGACTGAACGGAGAGCCTCAATAATGGATCATTACAAAACACAAGAAGATGGCCGACCTTCTCCTTCTTGGCCAGGTAGAAGAGCACGTCCTCGTAGATCTCCAGCCGGTCTCTCTCTGGGACACAGCTCCACACCTCCTGGTCGCTGAACATCTGCTCTGCTTTCCTGGGCGACACACACACACACACACTTAGTGGAGGGAGAGGTTTATCCACAAGAGGGCAGTGCTTCATAAGGCCATGTCTGGTGATGCAAAAGTGGATCTAAGTCGACTAAAAGCTGGCACAACATGCTGCACTTTTGTGTTCATTTACAGAAACACATAAGACTTGTTTGTCTGTTTGCGTCAACGGCCAGAAGGATGAAATCCATCTGGGCCAACCTGTGTGAACGCAGTGTGCATGTGCGCGCGCATGCACACGCACACGCACGCGCACACGCACACGCACACGCAAACACACAAGCACACACATACACACTCACACACACTGTCAGAGCCAGACAGGCTGTCACGGCCATCGCCGCCTGTTGTGTCCAAACCAGAATATAACCCTAGTCGCCACGACAACCCCGGTGCCAGCAGTGTTCTAGAAACCGGGCCGGTTGTCAAGGTCGCTGGTCGATACCGCTGGCTGTGTCCACTCGGCGTGTCAGCATCTCTCACCCCGGTCTGTGGGCTCGTTCGCTGGCTCACACTACAGCACGCTATATTATCTGTTCTATATAAAAATACCTTCGGACTAAGGCTGTGCAATCATTTAATGTTATCGCTTATCATCTTTGAATGGTATTGTATCATCATGAAATAAAGATATCGACTTATCGCGATACCCAGTTTCATAGTCTAAATTAATTATGATGAGAAGACGTGCCCTCGAGTTGATCAAAATGAGGTTTCAAATGTCAGAGAGAAAGGAAACTAGTTTTAGTCTGATACCATACCTTATATCTCCATATACTTCGGTTTAGCTGTTTAAAATGGTATATTTTAAATTCATATGCATATTGTGATATTTATCCATATTGTGTCAAATTCCCCATGATTATCATGATCATGTTTTTTTCATAATCGCCCAGCCCTACTCCCGACATCTCGGTCCCCAACTGTCCGATGGATTGCAGTGCAACGTGGGTGGGTGGGTGGGTTCACGCTTCCACACATGAATGAACTCCATTGTATCACATGTCAGAAGCACACAGGGTGGCGTCTCAACCCATGAGGATAACCTGGGCAACAATGATCTTCTTAGTGTGCGCCCCCCCCCCCCTCCTGATGAGATTAAAAGGTTTGATATAAAAGGAGGAGAGGTCTGTGTAGACGTCACCCAGCCCGGTGCTACAGGGTCTGGCGGAGAAACCAGGCGTTGCTGCGGTATGGCTGCTCTGACCCCTTTCACGTTATAGATTGTATCTGCACAATCATATCGACAGTACGGAGAACCACCAATCAATGGCAGAGAGGGTGACGAAACAAATACATAACAAACAACGCCGTACACTTTGTGAGCTAGCCTGGCATAACCAGACCAATTCGCAAACGCGCATTAGTCTGGAACCTCTCAGTTCATTTTCAATTTCCATGGGGCATTATCAACGGGCGCAGACCAAAATCCCTCTGGACACAATTAGATAGACCTACAACCAATCAGAGCAACGAAACGTGTGACGTAAATTTAACTTTTACAAAATCCTGTCCAAAGTACGGCAAACACATCTTTCTTTTCAACTAAAGCTTTAAGTGCAGTAGTTTATTCTTCTTTTGAAAATGCCTCAACGGCGCTCCTCTGTACAGTCATCGTAGCAAACCCGCCGCGCTATTAGATAAACAGTTGTGATTGGCCCGACCCGAGCCAGGTCGGCTGGAAATCTGTCTGAAAAGGAGGGGAGGGGCCAGACGTATCTGTCTGAACGGGAGGGGAGGGGCCAGACGTATCTGTCTGAACGGGAGGGAGAGGAGCCAGAAGTATCGGCCCGAGCAAATACAACATCAGCTGGCAGATTGGTCTGGTTCCCAGGCTAGTCGTGAGCAGCAGCACATACTTATATCTGGTGGTGGACGTCATCTTGTCGTGGTTCTCCAGGAATCTCTGGTAGGTCTCTTTCGATTCCTTATACTTGATCCTGGCCTCCTCCTTCTCCTCCTTCTCCGTCTGGACCTTGTAGGCGTTGAACGCTTGCTTCTTCTCGCTCAGTTTGGGCAGGGCACTGAAAATTGCCAGAAAAAAACACGTTATGTTTGGTTTAAAGTGGATGATAGGTTTAATAAATGTGTCGTCATAGTAAGACGAGGGCCTGACCTGTAGCGAGGGTCGTTGATAATCATTTTCATCGCCTGCTCCCAGGAGGAGTTTGAAGAGACACCCTGGAATCAAGAGAATCACAGGACTGTTAAATGAGGATGACAATTCCTCACATGATTCGGCACACGATAGATCCAAGGAATACGCTATGCATACAGCAGGTGGCCACCACCACGTAGGGCAATATGGCCCAAATCTTCTATCCTGATATAGGTAACTAAATATCTACTGAAGGGGAAGTTTGACTTTGTCACTAATACGAGAGCCAATCGCTGTTAAATATGCAAATGCAGGCAAAGAAACCTGAGACCTCCAGCGCACGCATGCAGTGAGAGCGGCAGAGCGGACATGTCGAGGTGAGAGCAAGAGTTAGCATTAGCATACCACTAACTCTCGCTCTTTGATTTGACCTCTGGTATATAATTACGTAATGACAATGTGAACACAGTGTAACATCGCCACCGGTCTGACTGAGGCTCCAATATGTATGGCTGAATCTCGCCGATGCTTCCGCCATCTTGATGCGCACTGCTCTCTTTCACCTATCAACCTAGCGCAAGCAGTGGTGGTGGACGGGGCGCAAGGCCTGTGATACTTGCATATCATGAATACTCATAGAGCCATAATTTCTCAATGAGGGAGAAGAGTAGATGTGCTTCCAGCACACAGTTGTGTTTTTCTTGTATTGTATTTTTATGTGGAAAAACCATGCTAAACAAAATATTAATCATAGCAGAGTATTTCCAAACCAGTAGAAGACACCATATGGAGCTTAAGGGGCTTTGGTTACAAGCAGACGCTCAAATGCATTCATGGTGATTACGAATAGATGCAGAATTAAGAGGTGTGGAGCAGTAGTAATAATTGAAGCAGCAAATACCGCAGGAGGACTTATGTAAGTGGCCTTTCTGTCGTCTGTCCTGCGGGGAGAACCTGCACCTCCATTATGAACCACCTCCAGCGTGTGCGCTCGCCTTGTCAGTTGTCCTTCCAACCCAGTGAGGCATGCCTCTTTCTCCCTCTCCATCTGTACCCCCCCCCCGACGCCCCGGGCGCCCCCCCGCGGGTGTGGACAAACCCGCCCCCCGCCCCCAGTAATGTTCTAAGTTTGTTTAACGCTATG
>JAOPJH010000076.1:2427491-2443248 GCA_027122575.1 Merluccius polylepis
AGAGAGAGAGAGAGAGAGAGAGACAGAGAGAGAGAGAGAGAGAGTTTAATACACACGTGATAGCCTATATGTGTTTTTACAAATGAAATGGCCGCAATCCCATGATTCATCACAATCTACCCCTGCTGTTATATACCAATACTTCCGACTAACAGTTGACTTGTTCATTAAAAACATTTTTTTTAAAGTGTTTATTTTATAATCATGTTGACCTGCGGGATTGTTAGCAATGTAAAACCTATTTAAAACCTAGTTTATTTATGTGTAGCTCCTCCATTATGTCGCTGTGCGGCCGCTCTATGCGCCGCGGCTCTATGCACAACACTAGGTTACCATAGCAACCGCCCCGTGGTCCAGACCCAGGCGGAGCCGCTGCTGCGCATCCATTCTGTTCCGCCCGCTGGACGGTGAGTTGATACCAACCGTCTTCTTCAACAACTAGACCATATATATACAGCAATATATCGCAATATATAGAGAGATATATTTACATTAATACATATATGGTTCATGTTTAATATTTAAAAAGCAAAGCAGACGCGAGTCGGACTTTTAAGTCCTATTATTTTACAACGCTGTAGTTCACCAGACTGGATGTTTGATATTTGTAACGACATTTGCTGGGTCTTGTTTCCTATTTCCAATAGAAAAACTACAGAAATCATGAATAACGATCTGCAAACGACAAAATCCGGCAAGTACAACAAAGGCCTCAACACTGCACCGGCCAGCTAAGGCTAACTAGTCTCCTAGTCTCCTAGTCTAGTGCGTCTGGTGAGGACCAGAGTCCCTCCACGCCTTTATTGTTGCACATTATGGAGAGATGTTAGGGTTAGAGATGTTAGGGTTAGAGATGGTTATGGTTAGGGTTAGAGATGTTATGGTTAGAGATATTAGGGTTAACGTTATAGGTGGTTAAGGTTAGGGTTAGAGATGTTAGGGTTAGAGATGTTAGGGTTAGAGATGTTAGGGTTAGAGATGGTTACGGTTAGGGTTAGAGATGTTAGGTTAGAGATGATTAATGTTAGGGTTAGAGATGTTAGATTAGAGATGTCAGGGTTAGAGATGCTAGGTTAGACATGTTAGGGTTAGAGATGGTTACGGATAGGTTGGAGATGGTTAAGGTTAGGTTAGAGATGTTAGGGTTAGAGATGGTTAAGGTTAGGGATGTTAGGGTTAGAGATGGTTAAGGTTAGAAATGTCAGGGTTAGAGATGTTAGGGTTAGAGATGGTTAAGGTTAGAGATGTTAGGATTAGAGATGGTTAAGGTTAGGGTTAGAGATGTCAGGGTTAGAGATGTTATGGTTAGAGATGGTTATGGTTAGAGATGTTATGGTTAGAGATGGTTAAGGTTAGAGATGTTAGGGTTAGAGATGGTTAAGGTTAGGCTTAGATAGAGGGGTTAGAGATGGTAGGGTTAGAGATGGTTACGGTTAGGGTTAGAGATGGTTCAATTTAGGTATTAGGTTAGAGATGGTCACTGTTAGGGCGGGACTTGTCTCCTGCAGGACAGACAGTCTCTTCCTAACGACAGTTATGCAGAAACCTTGAGTCACATCATAATAACGAACATTTTAAAGCTTAAAGTTTCTTCCTGCGTGCTTGTTTCGCGCCTTATAGCGTTTAACTGCGAAACTCAGAAAAGCGTCGCTTGTTGACGCCTAAAAGAACGAGTTTAGCCCTAAGTGGAGCACCACGTCCTGTGATTCTCTAACGGGGCTCATGATGCACATGACGCCGCGGCTGCTTCGCGGTGCTACTTCCGTAGCAACATCCGGCCCGTCCCAAATACCAAAATGAACAGGGGCTGTGGTTGTTTTTCCGAGTTGAATTTGTCGGCACTTTTGACCAAACCCAACGCCCCCCCCAAAAAAAAAAACACACTGTTGTATGTCACGAAATATGCGCCACGAAGTAATAAAAGTCGCTATGTGTATTGCGAGCGGACGCCAAGCGTCTGCTGCTGCCCAGCATCTGCCGAGTCATCAGGGCTGACATATGTCTGCTGAGTCGCTGCTGTGCTTATACTGCTGTGCTTATGTCACGGTTGTGTGTTCAATTATTCACTTTCCTACCCTCCCTCTCCCCTACGCCCCAGGTTTGAAAACCGGGTACCTGAGCAACAGTGGGCCCACGTCCCAGATCCCAGGCCTGTCCACGGATGCGGACTCGGTGCCGGAGGAGAAGGCCCGTGGCCGGAGGGTGGGGGTCCTGGAGACGGACTCTGACTATGTGAAGCTGGCCAAGCAGGGCGGACAGAAGGGTAAACCAACACCTCTGTCCTTCAGTCTCCTGTCTCTCCTCTCTTATGGGGGTCATGAATTGTGTGTCTGCCTGGGCCCCTCACTGTTTCTTTATTGTGCTTTATTGAATCATCTACCAGGCCTTCTTTGGCATGAGGAGACACTGGCTTCCAAACCGGTCCAGTATACACCCTCAAACTGGTTCGGCTCTGAACCAGCGGACGACAATGGAAACCAAAGGTACAACCAGAAGGTTTGATTAATGTACTGTGAGGCCGCATACATGTATTATTCACTCGCTAGAAAATAGCTGGGCCCGATTAAACTATTACCCTTCAAGTTATTATTATTATTTATTAACAAGCAATATATCCATTAGTTATCTCTATATTATTTACAGTTAATGGCCATTTATCAATACACAGATTGGGTCTCTATACAGTTAGGACTTGTGGAAGATCAAATAGTATTTGCAAATCGTATCATAATGATTATGAGGATGAGAGTACAGATCACAATCTTGATCATCAATACTAATTTTAATACTTAATTATTATCAATAATATGAATAATGCTTTAGTAAACTTTCAAAAAAAGAACTACACTACAAGTTCTATTATTGATCAGATCTATTATTGATCAGTTCTATTATTGATAATGACAAATTTACATTGAAAGCCAAATCTCACGTGTTCATTTTCCAACAGTAATGGCGCCGCCACTTTCAGGCACACAGCACCGTTTGGGACGGACGATGACTCGGCTAGAGAGAAGGGCGATGGCAGCGAAGTGAAGGAGGATGTGAAGGAGGATGTAAACAATAAGGTAATAAAAGAATAGCATATAAATATGAGCATAGAACTGCTGATTGCTGATAGTGTGCCTGGAAGAAAGCCAGTGGTTAACGTGTGTTTGTTCTGAGTGCAGCAGCAGGACGAGGAGGCTGTCAGCCCAACTGAGGACGGAAATATGAGCTCCTCTTTCAAAAAACTGTAAGTCGGTTTGGTCACCAGATGGCAGTGCTGTTCCATATATGTCTGTGAAGGTGAAGAAGTGACTTTGGATTCAACAGATCAAAAATAGTTTTTAGGCTACAGCCATATAAGCCTTGAGTGTGAGACATAGCTGTGTGATACACCCCCATACCATCATACACTTGGGTATGGGATGTTTGTGTGTCTAACTGTGTCAGAACAGCTGGGAACTCTGGCTTGTAAACAAGGTGTTGCATTGTTTCCCACCTGCACATATAAGTGTACTGCGTAGCCAGACTCCGTTCACATGACGTCAGGGTCCACTGGGGCACGCTCTGTTCCCGTCTGCCCAGTTGTGTGTCAATATTTGAATGGACTTCACTGACCACCTGACTCAGTCTGTTCTTAATTGATCGAAACATTAATGAATTAAATATATTTTGAATGCTTGTCTTTCCTTCCAGATCCTTTGATAAGAAACCTCCCCCGGTCAGCATGTCCAAGCTGTTGAGTTTTGGTTACCTTGAAGAAGAGAAACCTACACCTGTTCGTAAATTATCCAGTAAGTTCTGTGGATGGTGGTCCCGTCTCTCTCTGCTCGTTATTGTTCATTACAAGCAATAAGCCACGAGAGGCCGTGGTTTACAACAGCGCCCCTTAGCTCTTCTAAAATCACGGTAAATCACGGCCTCAAATGGCTTATTGCTTTTATAAACCAGTTACTATAGACTACCAAGTAAGATTTCACAAAATAAACACACAGCAACATAAAATGCATCATTCTTCCACCATGCAATATAGTTCCTCAAGACAGCAAAATGGTTGCCAAGCAACACAGGTTAGCATACAGGCACATTAGTACTAAAAATGAATTGTTATGCGATCACAGGTGTGTGTTTTTTACAACGGCTTCGAGCCAATCAGAATCAAGGACCTGAACTATCTGGTTCATAAAATGAATTTGTCAATAAGCACTTATGGTTTTAACAATATTGTCATTAAATAAGAAGCTAAGCATTTTTACTCATAAGTTAAATACTTTGAGGGGCAAATAATAAATAAAAAGTAATGAATAAAAGGCATCAACTTAGTAAACAATATATAATTATTAAATATAGTTTTTGGCCATTGATGAAAACAAGCCATTATTATTAGTGGACTTCTCTGGAAGTCAACGATGAATATTGGCTTTGATCAATAATGATGACCAACTGTCTAGTCTAGTGTTTGTGTATAAAAACCCAATTTGCTCAACAGGGGTCAGTTGACTCAATTGTTTTTGTGTGTCTGTGTCCAGAATAAACAGATTGACCATCTGACTGAGACCCAGAAGAACAGACACACACATGCACGTGCACGCACACACACACACACACACACATACACACACACAGGCACGCACACACACACGCACACACTAACGAGAGGAGACCAGGGATTTCCCTCTGGTCAGAATTGGAGCGTCTCCCTCAGCCGGTCATAACTGTAATTGATACAAATTGGTTATCCTGTCTCTGCTGCTGTTGGCATTCGCACGGTGTTACCAGATAACATTAACATCAGATATGCCAGTTTTATGCGGGTCTTAATGAATGTGAGATGGCCCCCACGTTGCCTGCCATGCCTATTATTAATGCTTTATATATATACAAACACATATATATGAATAGCAATTCATGTCATTGAAGTTATGCCTTATATGATGAGCAGTACGTGTGTAGCATTTGTTGGTTTTGTTTCCACATGTCTTTAATTGTGCTCAAAGCTCTTATTTGGGAGAAATTTCAATAAAGCGTTTTGCAACCTTTCTTGTAGTAATTGTGTGATAAACAGTGGAAAGCTTTGTTTGCTGAAGTTGAATATTGGATGGCGTACAAAATGAGTTTGACAGCGTACAGCGTTACAATGTTTTACGCGGTGTTTTCAGTATTTACAACCTAACCTAGCGATGGAGAATTGTGTGTGTGTCATTTGGCAATGTTGATTCAGTGAAAGCTGCTTCACGTTGTGTAACGGTGTTGTGGTGTGATGCAAACTCACTGGTCTCACTTAATAGTACAACTCAAAATATCACACTTGCTTCAATCGAGTTAACATCTAATCTTTATTTACGCCTGTAATATGTACTTAACATGGAGCAGGAAGTCCTGACTTTGGCAATCTGTTTTTGTTTGGAGGTTTTGTTATGTGCTTTTGCCGCTAAGCACATATGACACGCCTCCGCCAGCAGCCAGTCAGCCCTCAGACCAGGTCAGGGGTCTGCCCTATATCTGCCCTGCTTCAAGAGATCATTACTTACGAAGAAACCAGCAGCAAGCATCCTGATACCACGGCACTTACGTTGGAAGATTTGTATACTTTGATTTCTGAACAACTTCTGCAGTCATGGCAGCAATTACGCACAATCGCATGGGAAACGAATATATTGAGTGAGTATATTTGTCCGTTTCATGTTATGATGAACTGTTTTATCACAACCAATGCCACCATGTCAGGAGGAAACTGGTGAGTTTCTGGTCTTTTCTGTACTGCCATATGAAACTGAGCCACTATATTTTTTTCCACAGACAAACCGTCCATGTGAAAAATCCTTACTTGGATACCATGGAGGAGGATATCCTCTATCACTTCAGCTTGGGCACGAAGACCCACAACCTTCCTGATATGTTTGGAGAGATCAAGGTTTGTGAGTCACAACGGGTCACGAGAAAATAAATTGCTTTTGAAAGTTGGTTATTAAAAATAAATGGAGCACATTTTTCTCCCAGGAGGGAAGGAATGTGAGAAGAAAACCTCTTCTCTGTCGCTCTATAACATCCAAGGGAAAGTCATTTATTTTCTTTCTTCTCATGCAGTTCGTGTGTGTTGGGGGGAGCGCCACCCGCATGAAGGCGTTCGCCCAGTTCATCCAGCTGGAGCTGAATCTGCCCAGCGACGTGGAGGAACTGGAGGACATCTGCGAGGGAACCGACCGCTACTGCATGTACAAAGTGGGACCTGTGCTCTCTATCAGTGTAAGTATTTTCATCAACAGTTTGTATCCTAACAATGATATCATTGTATACTGACTAACGTCACATCCATGAGCTTATATAAGGCAAGAAAAAATTAACATTGTGGGTTTTTTTTTTCTTCCGTGTTTAGCATGGCATGGGGGTGCCGTCCATCTCCATCATGCTGCATGAGCTCATCAAGCTTCTCCACCACGCCCAGTGTAGCGACGTGGTCCTCTTCCGCCTCGGGACATCTGGGGGAGTGGGTGAGTTCAGCACCTCTTTCTACCGGCGCCGGGTTCAGATGTCTTGTTGAATAGGGGAGAAGGTGGGGGGGGGGGGGGTTCTCCTGTGCCTGTGGTCCGCTTGGAGCTGGACCTGGAGCTCGGTTTTTAAACTTGGACATTGTTTCCCTCCAGGACTGGCTCCGGGGACGGTGGTGGTGACGGAGAAGGCCGTGGACTACTCCTTCCTGCCCCAGTTTGAGCAGGTGATCCTGGGCAAGGTCATCACGCGGAGCACAGAGCTGGACGCGGGCGTGGCCCAGGACCTCCTGCAGTGCTCCTCAGAGCTCCCGAACCTGCCGACCGTCCTGGGAAACACCATGTGCACGCATGACTTCTACGAAGGTGGGTCTCGTTCGTCTCTCACCATCAAGACCCACATACAGACACCTTTACATTCATTAAAAGGGTTGTAATAATGTTTTATGAGTGCATGCTTTTATTTTTGAAACATCCCATCCCTCCCTCACCAGGTCAAGGGCGGCAAGACGGAGCCGTCTGCTCCTTCTCCCAAGAGGAGAAACTGGAGTACTTGCAGAAAGCCTATGAGGCGGGCGTCCGCAACATCGAGATGGAGTCCACCGTCTTCGCGGCCATGTGCCGCATGTGTGACCTCAAAGGTGAGGTCACGTCACAAACAGACAATCCCCTGTACCGCAGCACTGGTAGCCGTCAGGACATAGTGTGGAAAAGCTCTGTAACAGGTGTGTGTGTGTGTTCCTCCTCTACTTTAGCGTCTGTGATCTGCGTGACATTGCTGGACCGCTTCCAGGGCGACCAGATCACCACCCCTCACGACGTCCTGGTAGAGTACCAGCAGAGACCCCAGGTCCTGGTGGCACACTTCATCAAGAAACGTCTTGGACTCATCGCCTAGAGACCCCCCCCCCCCCGACCCACAGCTCAAACACCAGCCTGCCACTAATGAAGTGTATATAAGTGTAATCTATAATATAATATATGTATATATATATAATTTATAATAGGTGTGTGTGTGTGTGTGTATATAATGAGAGCTTCATGTGATTATGTTGAGGTGCTTTGTTATTTTTATTGGAGCTTGTATATAATGTGTATTTATTACACATTATATACATTACAATTACGCACAGTTACATTGCATTATTTAATGTTTTTATTGTATTTATATTACTTTTAAGTGTATTGTGTATGATGCTTCAATGTCACGTGAATATGAAAATAAAATGCTCTATAAGCTCATTTTTATGTGTTCTTTACAATTATTATTGCTTCTTTACACTTGACGTGTTTTACCTATGAATGTACGTAAGTTAGTAAAAAAACACAACGCATACATGCAGGCCTACAGTACATACTGTGTTGTGCGACAGATGCTAGTATAGTAGTATAGTTGTCAGAATAATCCTATTGATTTTTAAAATGATGAGCGATGGAAATAAGTTCCCTCATCTTTATTGATAATGAGGAACAATGAGGAATATTCACAGTCTAATAACAGGGTTATGCCTCAAATAAATTATTAAAATGGCCCATTGTTCTAAAGTGTCCATAAACATGTGGTCCATAAAAAGTAAATCAAATGTTCATATATAAAAAACCTTTTTATTGAGTTGGGTATTGATGTTTTGGTCATTTCATTTGAATTAAAGAGCCAGAGGTCCAGAGGTGAGGTTGGCCGACACCGTGTCCCTGCGAGGGGGTCTGGGGGGCTGAATGTCAGACAGGACCTGCCGTGCGTACCGGGTCTCGTGGAGACCCGCCTCACGCAGCGCCAGCTCCACGCGTACCCTGGGGTCCGACACGATCTGAAACCAGGGAGGTAGCAGCGATCATGAGCTCACTCCTAAAGACACCTTGTGTGGAATGGCCACATTTGTTTTATATATGCACGTTATACCACGCTGCTCGTGGTACTGGCAAAAAGAACATTTGGGAGTTTTAGGATAAGTGACCAAATAGATGTCCTGCCATGTAAACATTAAAGCAATACTCGACGAGCCCGTTGAACTGTTGGCCCTGAGTGGTGATGACATTTTAAAGTTAAAAATTGTTCTGCCAGAAATCTGCCTTGCGCAACTTTGTATTCTGGGTCATGTGTCATTCAATCATTAGTAGAAAACAAACATTGCTATAAGCTATAAGCTTTGAAGAGGTTTGACACTAAGCACACAGCTTGTTAAAGTTGTTAAAGTTATACCACGTTTCACTCCAGTGATTATTCGACTTTATTTTATGTGTCCTTCCTTCGATTTACCTACTTTACCTACCTACCTCATTACCTTGTTATCAGGGCATATTTTCTAAATCAAATGTATTGATCCAACAATAACCCCTGAACATATTGGCATTTTTGGTTGACTGAACTTCGAAAAATAAAAGCGTGAGCTTGTGGCTATGTCTCACCTGACTGTCTGTGTACGTGTTGATGTTGTACAGCGGCTTCAGCAGCCCGACTCCGTCCTTCTGCTGACGGCTTCTCCAAGCTTCAGTTTGCCCCATCATCCTCTCGGGGTCAGCCTCTGCTACCACGGCAACCTTACGGAAATACATTTAAAAAAATACAATATAAAATGCAGAAATACCATTTTGTTTACTAATTTAGTGATGCATGTCATTAAGGAGCAGGTAGGGCATACTGCTCAAGGATGCCAACAGGTGCACCACAGACCATGGACGTCACTAGCAATTGAAATGATCCGGGGCTGTAGCCCAGAACAGGGTCCTGGACCGGCGACCCCCCCCCCGCGATCGTAACACACCCAGGTTGATTCACCGCGAATTCACTTTTACTTGAACACAATGCATCAGACCATTGTAGTATATTCTTCTCGGCTGCCAGAATACTGGTCTGTGGATGATGAAATGATGGAGGTCCGCTCCCAAAAGTGTCTGAGTAAATAACTTTTTATTTAACAGAGAACACAAGCGGGATGACATTCTATGCATCTGAATGGTGGCCGAATCTTCTCCGAATCTGAGTCCGAATCCCCCAATGGGGTCCGAAAACTCTCTATCCTCTCTAATGCACACACTTCTTATAGGCCTGAGCCAGACCATACGTGGCTGTCCGGCAAGCCGAAACAATACAACCTCAGATGTACAACACAACACAAACAGCTCCCTGTCTTAAGCCACATATGGAGACACTTTCTGAGGTGATCAGGACATCTTTTCATTAGTTTGGGGTCATCAGGCATCCTGCTGCCCCTCAGCAGGTCCTCAGGACCCCTAATTAGTTCACAGAGAGACACAGGATGTTCTCTTATGACACAGCAGTATTCTACATATAAAGAATGAGTGAAATACAATGAATAAAAGAAAGAAGTAGAACAACCTGTAAATGTATAACAGAAAATACACTACACCTACTCATAAACTTCTAAAATACACAAGCCGATACCGCAGGGAAATGCCTGCCGCTGCGCACGGCAGGAGGCCACGAGCACAAGACAGCTGGCTGCCCTACTGGCTTTTTTCCAATGGGAAATTATTAATTATACGCTATGGCATGACCATGGGGTTTTTATAATATTGCTAGCGAGAAATATGAACGATATCCGGCACCTCTCACGTTGGGACCGCAACCTATTTCATTGGATCAGGCCAATTCGGAACGTGATGTTGTGTTTTCATATGCGGTTTGAATCATGAGCGGCAAGGAGTAAACTGGTAAAATGTAAAAAAAGACGATCAAATTTGTTCAAACCAGCCGGTCAGTTGGATCAGATTAGAGCAGCCTATTGTAACGTTCACAGTTACTCGGACACGGAGATCTCTTTAACTGGTTTAT
This sequence comes from Merluccius polylepis, assembly GCA_027122575.1. Classification (NCBI taxonomy): domain Eukaryota; kingdom Metazoa; phylum Chordata; class Actinopteri; order Gadiformes; family Merlucciidae; genus Merluccius; species Merluccius polylepis. Next base: position 2,437,758 of record JAOPJH010000076.1, read on the forward strand.
TAGGGTAACACAACCGTCGTTATTACCGGCTACGACCACGCCGAAACTGTCGCTCTCTCAACACAAAACCCGCGACACACACACATCACCAAGACAACCAACTGTAACTTTTCTGATACCCAGGCATCCCCGCCCCCCGGTTACTCTGCCAATCCCCTGCAACGCCTGACATCGCTCTACATGCGCTGTCAGCAGTTAACAGAGAGTAAGGACATAGACACAGAGACAACATAATGCACACAAGACACTAACACACCATGGGCACATTATACAAGAACTTAACCTGTAAACAACAAACACATCCAGGACGTTACACTACCCCCCCACCACAAAGTTCCTCGACCCCGAGGGAACAAACAAAGTCTGCAAGACGCCGGGGTGGCCTCCTTGACCTTCGTGGGCATGAGACAGGGGATAATGGGCTTAACACAGGGTTACCTCCATCTTGCACTTGCTGAGGGGGTTGATAGGGGTGTGTGGGTGGTACAGGAGCGTGGAGTGGGGAACGTGGGGTTCCTGAGACTTGGGGTGAAGCACTGCCCTGATAGGGTGCCAGTCTGTCTCTGTGCAGTGCTACCTTCCTTCCTCTTGGCGGCAGCTGCACCCGATACACCACCTCCCCCATCCGCTCCAACACCCTGCAAGGCCCCACCCACTGGCTGTCAAGCTTTGGACAACGGCCCTTCTTTCTCTGTGGGTTGTGCACCCACACCAGCTCTCCAGGCTGGAAATGCCTTCCCCGGGCCCTCACATCATAATTGCGCTTTTGCCGTGCATTCGCACTTTCCTGTTGCACCTGGGCAAATGCATGAGCCGAATCAAGCCGGTCCTGGAGCCTTCTAGCATACTCAGGGCCTGGAGGGACAGCAGGGGAGTCTGGGGGCCGCCCGAAGGCCAGCTCGGCCGGCGTGCGGAGTTCTCTCCCAAGCATTAGGAGAGCTGGGGTACACGCCGTTGACTCCTGGACCGCTGACCGACACGCCATGAGCACAAGCGGAAGATGCTCATCCCAGTCTCGCTGATGCTTCGATGTCAATATAGCCAGCTGCTGACCCAGTGTGCGGTGGAGTCTCTCCACAAGACCGTCACTTTGAGGCCGTAATGGGGTGGTACGTGTCTTCTTTATGCCCAGACGACTGCACATGGCGGCAAACACCCGGGACTCGAAATTCCTCCCCTGATCACTGTGCAGCGTGTCAGGCACCCCAAACCGGCTGAATATGCCCCCCAGCAGGGCACCTGCTACAGTCTCTGACTCCTGGTCTGGGAGGGCATAGGCCTCTGGCCACTTTGTAAAATAGTCAATGGCAGAGAGGATGTAGATGTTACCATTATCTGTTCGGGGAAGTGGGCCCACAATATCGACAGCCACCCTCTCCATGGGGGCCCCTACTAGATGTTGCTGCAGGTGGGCATGTGACCGACCTGGTGGGCCTTTCCGCGCTGTGCACAAGTCACACCGCCGGCAGAAGTCTTCAACGTCCCTCCGAAAACGTCCCCAATAGCAGCTCTGACGGAGACGGCGGAGCGTCTTGGTCACCCCGAAGTGGCCTGACCCCGGAGCTCCATGCACGGCCTGCAGCACAGCTGTCCTCAGGCCCCTGGGGACCACCAGCTGCCAACGCTCCTCCCCTGTAGCAGGCTCTTTCCACGCCCTCTGCAGAATGCCATCACTCAGGCGCAGCGCGTCGAACTTCGACCACAGCCCCTTGGTGGCCTGTGAGAGTCTTGCCACCTCTTCCCACGGTGGCCTCTGCCGTGACTCCACCCACTGGCGCACAGGCTGTAAGTCGAGGTCGACCTCCTGCTGATGCCTCCATTCCCCGGCACTCACCGTCTGCAGCTCCCGACAGACAACCACTTCAGCCTGCCGCACTACCTGCTGCTGCTGCTGCTCTTCACACAGTTCATGTTCACGACTGTCCCTTCGTTCACAATAGCTGCACCCGTCCATAGCACATGGGCGACGGGAAAGGGCGTCTGCATTGCTGTGTTGTGCCCCTGCCCGGTGCACCACCGTGAATACATAGGCCTGGAGCTCCTCCAACCACCTGGCGACCTGCCCCTCCGGCTCCCTGAATGACATCAGCCACTGGAGAGCTGAATGGTCGGTTCTCACAGTGAAGGTCAGCCCGCACAGGTAATATTTGAAATGGCGCACAGAAAGCACCACTGCCAGGAGCTCACGTCGGGTTACACAGTAGCGCCTTTCAGCCTTGTTAAACACCCGGCTGAAATAGGCCACCACCCTCTCTCCGTCAGCACCCACCTGCGACAGCACTCCTCCGACGCCAACCCCACTGGCATCAGTGTCCAACACAAATGGGAGAGAGGGGTCAGCTGGGGCTAGCACAGGGGCATTGCTGAGGGCCCGGCGCAGCTGGACGAACGCCTCCAGGCATGCTTCTGTCCAGACAAACTCTCTGTCTTTCTGCAACAACTGGAACAGGGGGGCAGCTATGCACGAGAAACCCCGTACAAATCTTCGGTAGTACGAGGCGAGGCCCAAAAAACTCTTCACCTCCTTTTGCGTTGACGGGACGGGCCAGTCTACCACCGCCTGCACTTTGTCCTGTACAGTGCTAATTCCCTCCTGCCCCACTCTGTGTCCCAGAAAAGTCACCTGGCGCTGCATGAAATGACACTTATCTGGGTGGAGCTTCAGCCCAGCGGCCCTGATTCCCTCCAGCACGCGGCGTAACGACATCAGGGCGGCATCGAAGGAGGGTCCATGTGCCAAAATGTCGTCCAAATAAACCAGGCACTCCCGGCGTGGTATGCCAGTCAGCACCCGGTCCATTAGTCTGGCAAAAGTAGCCGGAGCATTGCACAAGCCAAAGCTGAGGACCTTGAACTGCCAGAGCCCACGTCCGGTGCAAAAGGCAGTCTTTGGTCGGGCAGATGGGGAGAGTGGCACCTGGTAATAGCCAGACCGGAGGTCCAGCGAGGAAAACCAGGTGGAGCCTGAGACTAAGTCCAGAGACTCGTCCACACGGGGCAGTGGATATGAGTCTTTCCTCGTTACCCCGTTCAGCAGTCTGTAATCAGAGCAGAGGCGCCACTCACCATTCTTTTTGGGGACCATGACCACCGCGGCCGCCCAGGGGCTGTCTGAGGGTTCGATGATGTCTGCCTGGAGCATGTTCCAGACAGCTTTGTCACATGCCTCTTGCCGCGCCAGTGGAAGCCTGCGAGGCCGACACTTTATGGGGTAGGCGTCGCCAGTGTCAATCTCGTGCTCCACCAGCTGCGTTCGCCCGACCTCATCCTCATTCAGTGCAAAACTGTCCTTAAATTCCAACAAAAGCACCCATAACAGCTCCCGCTGTCGTGAGTCCAGGCCATCACAGTTCTCCATCCAGATTTTCCGTATAGCAGGCTGCGTCGCCCCCTCCTCCGCCTGGGGCAGCAGGGCCGGGGTGGAGTGGCCCCTGCTGATGGAGGCTGGCGCTGCCGGCAAGGGTGCAATGGTGTTGGGGCCTGTCACCTCTGCCCCCACCTGATGCTCTGCCGTAACAACTTCTCGTGCTGGCAAAGCGGCTGGAGCAGTGGACAGAGGCATTGCGGCCGCCAACATAATGGCAGGCCCATCCTGGAATCTCAGCGTGCCTCCTCCCAGGTCCAGCTGGCAGCCTGTAGCCTTAAGAAAATCCAGTCCCAGTATGCACGGGTCCTGCACCCCTGCCACCCACACTGGGTGGCGGACAGCCCTGCCCCCCACAGTCAGAGTCATCATGCCCTTGCCTCGCATTGGTGCCAGTCCGCCCGTGACTGTGCGCAGCTGCACAGTGGTGGGCTCTAACTGAGTCCAGCCTGGCACCACATCAGGTCTTACGAGTGTCACTGTGGATCCCGTATCCACAAGGGCAGAGCAGGGGACCCCCTCTACGGTCACCGGGACGTGGCAAAAGTCCCCAACACATGTCCGTCCCACCACTACCACTAGCTCCGGGGAAATGTTGTCGTCTGCTTCTGGGGAAAGTGGGGCCTGGCTTCCCCGTCTGTGCTGCTGGGCCCCTCCTGTAGACGACGAAGAGGGGGCTGAGGCTGGGGTCTGCACAGTCCCTCCTATGCAGACCCTGGGCCGTTTCCCGGGCCCGTGGAAGCTTTTGGGCACTGCCTGAGGAGGTGTCCTGGTTGGCCACACCCCCAACACAGCCTGGGTGATGTGCGTGGGGTACGGGTTGTTTGGAGAGTCATAGCCCGTATCAGTTCGGTTATCTCCGACGCCCACGCTGGCTTCTCCAGGCCTGCACTGATGCCCACCGCCACTCTAGTTGTAGGAATGCCCTTACTGCGGCTACTTCCAGCTGACACGCCCCACACAATCTCCCTCTCCACTGCCAACTCCAAAGCAGCCTGCACAGATTGTGGGTGCTCAAGCTGCACATGCACACGCAGCTCAGTGGGTGACAGAGCTCTGATGAACTGGTCTCTCGCCAACTCACTCTGAACATCAGGTGGCATGTGCGCATATGCCCGCCTAGTGAGGCTCTCTATGTCATTGGCCAAGACCCGCAGGGGCTCCCCTGGAAGCCTGCATCGGCTGCTGAGTTCATTTTTTAGTAAATCAGGCCGCACACACTGTCCAAAACGCCTCTTCAGTGCCCCCACCAAAGCCCCATAATCATGCCTGTCCTCTGGGCTAATCAGCAAAAGGCATTTTAATGCATCGTCCGTGAGGCACATAGCAAGCTGTAGGGCTTTCTCTTCCTCTGTCCATTCCCCCACGTGAGCAAGCAACTCAAACTGTGCATGGAAAGCCTGCCAATCTGACGTACCCCCATACTTGGGTTTTTTCAACAGGGACGCGGTGTAATGGGCGCCGCCGCGATCGTTGTTACGGTCCCGAGGCTCTGTGCGGGATTTCGATATTGCCCCTGCAGCCATGCCAGCATCAGCAGCCATCCTCACAGCCGAATCCCTGAGATCTTGCCTGCTCCACCCTGCGAAGCTCCTCGGGCCATCCGACACTTGCTCCCTCCTCCTTAACATCCACGTTCGAAAAATAGTTCTCCATGCCACTACATTACGTGCCAACACAGTAGGGCGACCGGTCCGCTCACTAGCTAAACTGACCAAAAAAAAACAACCTACAAATTACGTCCAAGAAAACTTGCCTTCCGAGCGTAATTGCTTTACTTCTGACACCAGTTGTAACGTTCACAGTTACTCGGACACGGAAATCTCTTTAACTGGTTTATTTGGGGTACAACAACCGTCGTTATTATCGGCTACGACCAAGCCGAAACTGTCGCTCTCTCTAACACCAAAACCCACAAACACACACATCACCCAGACAACCAACTGTAACTTTTCTGATACCCAGGCGTCCCCGCCCCCCGGTTACTCTGCCAATCCCCTGCAACGCCTGACATGGCTCTACATGGCGCTGTCAGCAGTTAACAGAGAGCAAGGACATAGACACAGAGACAACATAATGCACACAAGACACTAACACACCATGGGCACATTATACAAGAACTTAACC
>JAOPJH010000076.1:2554919-2565676 GCA_027122575.1 Merluccius polylepis
CAATCATATGAAATCTTCTGGTTCTTTAATCATAACACACTCATACTGAACACACACTCCCACTCTGTTTTCTCGCTTTCTCTGTGTCTCGGTCTCTCTCTCTCTCCCTCCCTCCCTCCCTTCCTCCCCTTCCTCCCTGTGGGCTGTCTGTGTGTTAACCATGACAGCTTTTGTTTGTCTGTCACTGTGGTCACAGAAGTACACAGGGACTCACATTGGTCCTCAGTGTAGCAGGAAAGCTTCCCTATTGGTGGACCATCCTGTGGTTATGTGGCTTTGTGTGTTGACTTAAGGAATCTGCATTCATTACAGCCTTTCTCCACGTTGCTCCGTGGTTCATCACATTAAGAAAACAACTAATAACGCGTGTGTTGGGAGTTCATACACTCTTCTCTCTCTTCTCTTACAGGCTCCACGATCACAACCCAACACAATCTCACACACACAACACACATTTTTCAAAGAGCACATTTAAAATGATCGCAGTTTATCACATATGTATGATTGGTATTTCGGTATGTTGTCCCAGGAAGAAGAAAATAAACTCTAGACACTATCTGAGTAAACATCTGCTGACCGTAATAGATATCCCATGCAAAACACTTGGCTTCTTCTCAGTTTGAATACCAAGTGTCTTTTTGTCTACAAAAGGCTGATCCCAGCTCAAGGTTAGCTTCTCTATTTGGTTCTCTGATGGACATTGAAAACATCCTGCTCTACTGGGAAGGCTAGGGGAGAAGGTTCTATCGACTGCATAGATTTACTTTAGAAGGCACTCCAGAATCAATGTTTTTGTTCATTTTGTTGAAACTGGTCCCTTTCCTAAATATACATATCAAGGGTTTGGAGCTGGATGGCATCGACCACTGGCCGGCGTATCATGTACATTCAAATTATGGCTGTACGTATCAACAAGGTAGTTTATATTTGTATATTTTTCCCTGGAACACTAAACCAAAGCTTTTTTTGTCTGACTAAATATTTATTTAAGGGACTGTGGGCTACATAGCTCTAGCTGTTGATTTGCTCAAACGATCAATCTCTAATGATTATTTGGTTAAATGTCTCAACAATAAAATGGCTCTTGGCATGGCATGTCCTTTCTGTGGACATAGTCGTGTGGGCTCTGGCCTTCATTTGGGTCCTTCTTTTGATGGGGAAAAGGAAGCATGCAATCATTTTTACATCATTTTGGGGCAGCACAGTATAATTAGACAGGGCTGGCTTCCTTGACCACGGCAGGGGCTGAAATTGCAGGCCTCATCCCAACAAGAAAGTTTTGGTAAAGCAACTGAAATAGTCCTGGCGCATGTCCTCATGTCCCTCTGCGTCCTATGGCATGGGTCAGCTGGCAGGCCAGTCAGCCGAAGACCAGGCACCACCATCTTTTATGTGGCGCCTCTTGTTCTCAGAACCATCGCCCTTAATTACCACTGTGCACTAACCTCTTCAACATGCATGCAACATGGCTGCGACCATCGTTGCACCTCTTTTACTGCCCGGCATTGACAGATCAACAGAATGTTTTCTATTTAGTTGTAGGAGTTTGAAGGATCATAAAAGACTCTTTCTGAGGTATCGGCTGGTGTCAGAAAGTGTGCAGTAGTATATTTGGAATCGTATATTATTTGTAGAATTAGAAAAGGTTTTTTTTGGGTTGTGTGTTTACAAAATAACACTGTGTAGTGACAACGAGAACATGGTACCTCAACATTCACAATGGAGTCCTTCATTTGTGTGTGCTGGAATGTTAACCATTATACTGGCACAAGATGATGGCATCAACTCACTGACTCCCTGCATATCTTTGGTCGCCTTAAAGAAAGCTCTTTTCCCCCCTCTCACTTGACAATTCTCAGTTGGATTTCTGGCCTCCATTTTACTGGCTACCTCACAATGGCTGTATTGTGATACAGGAGTGTTTAGGTTAATTGCCCTTGTAACAGTTTTAAGTTCTGCATGAATGGTGCTCTCTCTCTCTCTCTCTGTCCCTTGCCCCCGTCGTATAACACCCCGGTGCTACGGTGAACCACCCATGGCTGCTTAGTGCAGAACAGCACAGCGACGCAGCCCAGCAGAGGAGGCAAACCCTTTCGGGGTTCTAAGCCCTGCGCTGTGCATAATGATTATCCTTTACTTATCAGAATCAGAATACTAGCATATAGTGGCATTGGACTAGCATTGGACTCTTGTCAGGACCTCCTGTATCAAGTCTGATGTACATGAATGCCGATCTCATGCCAGCCGTTCCCACCGGGGTCGAGGGTCTTGTAGGTCCTGGCCTCGGCAGTGTGACCAGACGTCACTTCACAAGTCTTTCACTGTGTCCATGGGAGTGCAGAGGTGTCATTGCATCTGACCATTTCCTGCCTCTGGCATTCTCCTTGTTGGGGGGAAAAACCTTTTAAAAACACAGGACAGCTATGTGTCCTGTGGAGAGCCAGACTGGTGGAAAACAACTCTGTTTCTGATTAGTTCCAAGGCCAACAACGCTCACAGTTCAGTGAGGAGCAAAGCAGAACCTCTCGCGCCTCCATCTTGTGTCTGAGTGGTTAAAAAGCCCTGACTGCAGCCGGCCGTCATTGCTAATCTGCTGAGCTCTCCCCCATACAAGAGCGCCGTGGTCCAGGAAACAGAACCGAAAGCTAATTGTCGTAACTGTGGTTCGCCACATCTGCGATGATGACCGAGCTAGGCCTTCTGACGCATGAGCTGTATTATTAGAGGTGGATCATTCATACATTATCTGAGGTCATGATGAGTGGGGAAAACTTTGATGCCACAGAATCGATGACTTTGCTTATTGCTGTCTCTGTGGCGGGATCAGCCTTCCAGGAAACATTAGACTCTCAGTGATGCAGGACCTTGTTTATTTTGTATTTTTTGCCACATAGTCTTTTGCAGACCAGATCTCTGGTGAACTGTTTCTTTCAGTGATTAAAGTCTCTGGTTAAAGCCAGAGACAGAGTGCAGTATTAAGGTCTAGGTATGGAATTGCTAACAAGAATATAATACTGGCTACCCTATCAGATTTAACAGACCCTTTGAAAGTATGGGAGCGACTGCAGGAAAAACAAAAAAGGAAGAGAAAAAGTGTGTTAAATGTCAAATGGGTTTTCTTCTCTTCTAACTCAACCAGCTAAACAGGTTCTGCGTTGAGTTCTTTTACAGAAAAGAACCAAGAAATCCAAAACCTTATTTTCCTTACAATTGAAGAAAGCGTACATGCTGCTACCCCAAGTCTAATGCTTAGCAGATTAGCCCACAGGGCAGAGTGCTTCTGTTGGCTCGTATTCTGGTTTATCGTGCTAGTGTGTGCAGAGTATACATAAGAGATGCTCCAGGGCACTTTCCCATAAGTTAGGTTATCTCATTCGAACCATAGCCTTGTTGTATCCTTGCTGCCACACTGGAACCTATATTGTGAACCTTGCGGTGGCAAAAGCAATCTGCCAGCCCTTGGCAGATTGTTCTGCATAAAATACATCACATACCCCTCAGTTTGTTGGTATTACTGTATGTTGAAGCACCAGGTACTATCAGGCATTGTGGGAGATGGAGTACTAGATGTTGCTTGCTAAATGGGTTTGCCCAGTTAGTATATTAAGCCTTTTCAGCATGTTATCAACCAGTCACATGTGATCTTAACTCTGTGGCCAATCACACAGCCTTGTTTACCCTTCTTTCTTTGGCCTTCTTGCATGAGAGAAACCCACTGACCCCTACCTGAGCATCAATATTCACAACATGGCTTCACTTCACATTCTTATGGATCTGTTTTCCATTGAATCCTGCCAGAGAAAACCTTTTTTTTCTGCTCTACCTCTCATGATTCAACGGTTGACTCTGAATGTCTGTTTAGTTTGATAGCACAACAAGAGTCATAAGAAAGTCAGACATTTAATTATGGTTTATATTTTGTGGTTGTTAAGAGAGGTAGATGGGTTTGTTGATGGTGGGAAACTTGAAGTGGTGCACAATGCACAGTGCTTAATCAGTGGTCAAGGACTATGGTCTATCATGAACAATGGAGATCTGAAGTTCATGCCGTTTCAGTAGAAATAAAGTTGAATTTCAAATGTGAGAAGAGTTTTACTGCAAAATGTATGTATGGTAGATTGGCAGTTTAATTACGACTTAAATTATCCACGCAATCTGCATTTGTTAATTAATGACATGCTCAGTGCTCTAACTGGGGGTTTGCGAGAACGACAGCGGCTTCAATATCCTGAAAACGTTCATCATCCCTGTCTAACAGTGGTTCTCCTCGGTCTCTCCAGCAGGTGATGTCCACAGCCACGGTGCTCAGAGGAGAGGCCTGTCTGAGGTGTCCTCACAGCCCCAGCAGGGGGGTGGTGCCCTCCCTTACTCCCAGGAGGATGTGTTCAGACTAAGCCTGGCCAAGGGAGTTTCCATGTCCCTGCCCTCCTCGCCTCTCCTGCCAAGGCAGTCCTACATGATGCCCCTCCGTGCTGCCAGCAAGAGATCTCCAGGTACCAGCTCACACTCGGCTCGTCTCACACCGGTTACAAAGTCTCAAAGATAAACCATATGAATAACGCTTTTCAAATAATTTTCCTTTACATGTCTGCCTTTTCTGCTTTATGCGTGTCCATGGATTGATGGGAGGAGGCAGGATAGCATCGTGGTTAGGGTGCTGGAGCCATGAGGGTCCTGGTTTTGTATCTGCTGTCTCAGGTTAGCTTAGCATCCCAGAGCAGGACTATTAGCCCCATTAGCCAACTGTGTACTGCTTTGGATTTAAAGGGCCTACTAAATAAAACTAGTCATGGGTAGAAAAGAGGCTAGGAAAGGGGAAAAAAAGAATATGCTAACATACGCTGAACACTCATTAGCAAGAAATTAAAAACATTCCAGTGATTAGAAATTAGCATATTAAAATAGAATATAATCATATTGTAATATAATATAACAATATAATAATGGAATTTCTGATTTGGCACATTATGAACTTGCTAAATAACAATTGAATAATAAGTTAACTTCACTTTAATAACCCCATTCACCTACATATTTACATTTTCTGATTGTGGCTGATCCTATTCTCCTTTTAATCTCCTTTTATGATGTTTGTTTATAATCGTGTTTTATACTTTTTCATAGCTCTGAATATTCATTGTGGTATTGTATTCCCATCCCAGAAAGGAACACAAAACACATGATGCTAGTTGTTATGTAAATGTAACTGTGGATAAGAGACATGGGAGGAACTGGGGCAGGCTAGTCATTGAATGAGATTTTGTAAAACTTCAGCTACACTTTCCCCACACTCATCATCTCCCAGACCTCACTTCTCTTGGCTCTTCCTCTATGAAGCCTTCATGATAGAGAGATACTAAGGCAATCCGGCTATTGTCATCACAGATGGTACTCTCTGTTTGGCAATCTGTCGAAAAAGGAAAGAGACCACAGGCCAGCATCATCAGGAAGACAAATTAAGTGCACTATGAGTATATTGCCTATTACTTGTTCTTTTTAACATGCTTTTTGCTCTTCTAATGGAATTGCACTTCTCTGTGGAAGTTGTGTGAAAGCAATGTTTTCAGTCAACCTTCTGGTGATTTGTGTCAGTGTTGGACATCTGACACCGTTCCAGGAGTGACAGCGCATTGTGGCTAGAAGCTAGTCTATCGCTTTAGCCTTCAGCCTTCTGTGTTTTGAAATACACTCCTTTGGAAAATGCTGACACTCCAGTGCCGTGAGGAGTAGCAGCAGGAAGGCTTGCGTTGCTCTGCTTCCCAGCGGTGTTGAATTCACATTTAAGAATTCTCTCAGGAGACATGTTTGTGCCGGTCCCCCTCTCCGTTTGATCAGCTTCCGTCAGGATGGTGGTGCCGACAATGGCACCACTAGTTTACACTTACACTCTCTTAATGGCCGCTTGTTTACACTCAGTCCGAATGTCCTTCTCTCCCTGCTGCTCGCTTGGCTCTCCCAGCTCCTCTCTATACTGTGTTGAAAACACACTTGTCAGCAGCTGTGGGTGAGTGCTGTCTTCAAAGCCTTAGGACATAGTTGGGTCTCCTAAGTTGTTTCAACCTGTGCCTTTGTTTTCTAAAGACATGGCAATGAGGATTGAAATCCTTAAAGTGAACACTGGCTTCCTGACATCTGGGACTCATCTGGGGACTATCTAGCCTTTGTTTATTGGCGGTGGCTTTGATCTGTTCTTTAGCATAAAATGTGTTCATGTGTATAGGGTGCAGGCATGCACTGTGAACATCTGGCAAAGCATGTCGCATTTGTATACTTGTGTTGTTTCGACTTTACTTGAATGTTTAAACAAAGAATATATGGTTCATGATTTTGTATGCAGGGTTCGACTTGATTGTGCTTGATTGTGATGTTTATAATGGAAAGGACATTTAATCACGTTTAATTTGAGTTACAGATTACAGACTAGCTTGCAATTACTTTCCAAAATGTTCCCCTGAGCTGCTTTTTTTATAATGAGGATTTTTGTTGTGCAGCCTAATTTAATATGAACTAATTCCATGCTGCCCCTCCTACCAATAAAATTGCTTGGTAGCGATGGTACTCAAATGGTATGCACAATGTAGATTATGAATTGAACTGTGCTTTACATGCATAAGACTGAGCAGCATCTCTAGTACACATAGAACAAATGATATACAAGTATTTACAAACACACGTTTTTGACACACAGTTATGTGACTCTCAGTTATTCTGCTGAAGTCCAATTACAGAGGCAACACACCTTCCTTTTACAGCATGCTGAGGCCATATTGGTATTTTCATGGTTGTTTCAAACCCATCACTGGCAGCCTAGAGGAAGGGCGTTGGGTTTGCGAAGGGCTCCGTCTGTGAAGGTGAAAAGGACCCAGGAGAGGGAAGAAGGAACACTCATTAAAGGCACATTCCCATGAGGGTTCTGGGGGGGGGGGGGGAATGGACTGACATGATGGGGTTTTCTAGAGGCCAGTGGTGTGGAGAGGATGGGCCGACCGCAGGCAGCACTTGTCTGTGGCCGTCCTTTACAGGTAAGTGTGAAAAGCCACAGGGAGAGAGTTCACACCTACAGTTAATAAACACATACAGCAGGAAATGTCTCAGGTCGGCGACGAAAACAACGTGGGCCGTAATGCTGTATTTTCTCTTGCTCATCCCTGCTAAATCGTCAAAGCAACCAGGTGTCACACTCGATGTAGAACACATTTTATGTGGATGTTGTTTCCATTTTTTTTGTCCATGCCAGGATGAGAGTTCTACATCATGTGGCATGTTGTGCAAACCTCTTAAGAAACAGTGATGTGAGTTAAGAGATGAGATAGAGGTCATTTCACTCTAACACATCTGCCAACACATGACCTAATCCATCTTGTGGTCAGAGCGTCTCAAGTCATACCATCACCACCACCACAACATGCACCGCCCATCATTTATCTTCCTTATCCAGCTATCCGTGCTGACTTTTGGAGGAAGCGGTTTCTCAGATAGAGACCGTATTTTGTGGTTTTTCCGTCATTTCCTGACAGATTGGATAATCTACAGCATTGTGGAAAGGACCAGCCGATTGGGTGTTCTCTTCATGAGAACATCTCAGGGGACAACAGAGAAACACTGACTTAATTAGGAGCCTGACTGATGCCTGAGCCACAAAGGCCATTGCCTTTGGCTGCCATAACTTTGATGGGCTAAACCCACAGCTTAACCACGACACAGCAGTCCGACATGTGTTGAACAGCACTCAGGCTTTACAGCCTGGCTGTTTACAGGTCTACAAAGAGGCATTGATTACAGGAATGTCATCTACAGATAGGATATTCCGTCCAGACCCAGCTCAATGGTTAGCAGGCTCTCTTTAAAACCTGACCCTCACTATGAAGTGTGTCAAAGCAACACAGAGCATTTAGGTTGGTTAGCATAGCTTTTGGCTGTCCTTCCTCCACGAGGATAGTGTGACGGTCTCCTGGGTAACTCCACAGCGACCTCCTCTGGTTGGGATGGATCATAACTGAGCGTGTTTCATAGCATCTGTTGTCCTCAAGGTTGCACTGTCTGATAAACAGTGATAAACTATGATTTTTTATTCATACTTGATTGTCATTGACTGAATTTCAATAGTTGACCTTGCCACCTGTAATATGTTTAGAGTCTCCCTGTCCTCTTTAAGATGGCTCCCATATGACTTTGGATAGGCTCCAGTACCTCTTGGTGGAAAATAACCAACCCAATGTTAGTTATTTTCCAGCGAGGGGTGAGAAAGGAAGGAGGCTTTGTTGATACATTTGACAGTTATTTAGATGTGTGACTGTTCTACAGTCACGTGGGCGACAATTAGTGCCACACTCTTCCTCACTGTCCACCTTCAAGGGAACATAAAACGGCCATTCTTATTGTATTTATTGCTCTGCTTGGCAGCATATCATTTTAATTGGTATGTAAGCGATGAGGCAAGGGGTGAGTGGGTCTCCTCTAGGTCGTTTTTGCATGAAAATCATTTCAACTTTTATGTTTTAATAGACAGGTCGGAAGACTTTGGTGCTCAATTGTCCAAAGATTGCTTCATTTCCATAACAGCCAAGGAGATGAGGATTGGAGAAAAGAGACCACAGTTGAATTCTCCTTACTGATATACCTTCTCAATGGATTTAAATGTTCCCACTTAACTTTTTTTTAATCATTCAGACATTGGGTGAAATCCTGTTCAGATACGTTGACTAAGCTGTACATTGAGGAGCCCAAGCGCCAAAACTCTTGTGATTTCTCTCCCAGTGGTTACTGATACCTGGTTACTGATACTGGGTACCAGTGGTTACTAGGGGTGGGTCAGAATAATCGATTATTCAATTCGGTTATTCGTTCATGACAGCAAAAATCCACATGATTTGCATGAAGTTGAGTTGTCTTCTACTTTATGCAAATCCGGGGCATTCGGCAGGACTCGTTGCGAGTCTCGCTTGTGAGCAGAAACGCTGTATGAGACGAAGACTGTTGACTACAGTTAACTACCATCTGCCTGTTGATCGATTGTTTGTTGGTTTATCGATAGAATGCCAATAGAGCTGGTATCTAGTGGATGGTGTTTATTGTCTTTTTTCATATGATTTACTAGAATGTTTCATATGATTTAAGAATGATGATATGAATATATGATATGAAATAATTTGATTTCTAGATTAGAGGTCAAACCGAATTAATAAATACAAAAAAAATGTTTGTTTGTTTTTTCGGTTGGGGGTTGAATGTTGGCTTGCAGGACATGCAATATGGGCACCAACCGGGACATTTTAACCAAAACTTTGTGAAAGTCATGTCATGCCTGGTTTCTTTTCATAAAGCACCTAGATTAACTGTGGTTATGTCTGTTTTTCTACCCTTGGTAATTAAAGTGCAGTGATTAACACGACATGATTTCCAAGGACAGTTTCTGCTTCAGATGACACAACCTCCTATCTGACAAAAAAAATCTTAACAAGACACTGAGTGTGATGAAAATATTGTCATCACCCCATAACATTTATTCCCACAATCTAAATGTTCTCAGTGATATTATCTGAATATCTCCTTGGCATTTTAGGTCTCCCCTATAAATCAGCAGGAAGTTTTCTCATTTAGAAGATGTGGCATTCACTGGCCCATTAACTATATGAGACGGTATGTAAAGATGTTCTGTCTAGTTGGATTTGTCCTCGTCTTCGCACCACCCAGATGAATCTACAGTACAAATCATACCTGCTCTCTGTCAAGGAGCTCTTTTATCTCCGGGTTTGAGCTCATCTCAAGGGTGTTGGCGGTGACCGGGCAACCCTGGGTGTATTGATGTGTCTTTCGGGATCCCTGCGATGAGCCAACCTAGTGATGGTACAGAGGAGCCTTTGAAAAACGGTGAGCTGTTGATGGGCAACAGGTGAACCGTTCTGCGGTTCGGCGCGCTTTAGGGACTCCCTGCTTCGGCTCGTTACGGTGCGGCGTTCCCCTCTTCCGTCCCCAGCGAGGGTTTCATCTCAGCCCTGCTTCAGAGAGCCATCCTGACTGCAAGCGAACACGGAGCTTCAGCAGAGCCAGCGGGGGGTGGAGGAGAGAATGTTTGAGTTTCAGGTTATCTTTGTGTAAACACATGAGCATGGGGACCGCTGCATAATTCATACACGCTAATGAAACGTGGACGAGTTACACATACAGAATTAAATATGAAGGATCTTGGAGGTTGATACGCCAAATGGAACGGTGGATATGTTGGAAATGGAAATTCACTGTAAAATGACATTATTCTGGAATGTACACAGTATAATTCCACAGTGACTGCTTTTTAAGTCATTACTTGACTGTCTCTGGGCCATATTCCAGACAATAATAAGTCCCATAGCCGTGAGATAGGATTCATCGATGGGACACGTATTGGACATGTACTGGTAAAGTTCCCTGTTGCATATTAATGTTGAGTGCAACTTGCTTTCGCCTGAATATATCAATTCATTTTCTGAGGTTTTGCCTGACATTTGGGGACATAAAGCTGGTTATTGTTAAAGTGGTTTCCTTCCCAGTGTCTGATAAAGAGAACAGTGTCTACTTGAGAAGTAAGTGAGTCAGAGTCCATCTCTAAAGAATGTGCCCAAACTCTGATTACTTCCCAACCATGAACAATCATCTGCTTTAGTCCTCTGTAATAAAAACTAGATATAATCTATTCCTTGTTCCAGGTGTGTGTGTGTGTGTGTGTGTGTGTGTGTGTGTGTGTGTGTGTGTGTGTGTGTGTGTGTGTGTGTGTGTGT
>JAOPJH010000076.1:2689298-2701880 GCA_027122575.1 Merluccius polylepis
CCCATGGTTCAACTGGGCTGAAACCCCCCCTCCCGCCACAAGCAAAACTATTGGCCATATGGACAGCGGCGGCGGCGGCGGGGTGTGTTCCTGCCAAGGCGTGACCGAGGAGCAGAAGCAGAAGGAGACGCCGCACCGCCGCCGCCGCCAGGACCGTCCGGGACCACCGGCTTTTGGCGCGCGGGATAACGACGTGCCAACTTCTCCATTTTTGACTCGTCTTTTTCGTCCGTCCCCCATGAATGTTTTAAGACCTCTTAAAACATTTAGCGGAGGAGAAGATATTTTCTGTCGGGAGTTTGTGCGTTTGTGCGCGCGCGGTGTGGGTTTGCTTCGCCCCGGTCTGACCCCATGTGACAAAACTCTCGGCGCGTCTTAATTAGCGAGACGCACGAGACGCGCGTAATTGCCCCGCCGCCGAGCCCTGGAAGGTAGGAAATATGTTTTGTCATAATTCATCATCATCATCATCTAATAACGCCTATCAACATGAATACAGCTGTGTGTTGCGAAAACAGAGCGCAGGTACAGTTATATGCGACGGGGGGGGGGGGAGAACGAAAGGCGAAGGAACTGAAGAGACTGAGGATCCGTGAAGCGGCGCAACCCACTGAAGATCCCATTATGGCCAATTATAGCCTGTTAACTCGTGGCCGCCGCCGCCGCCGCCGCCGCGAAACAACAGCGTTGACGCGGCGTTCTCCTTTGTTCCTATATCTCCGTCTCCTCGCCTCCTCTCATATTACCGTCCTCCTTTTCATTTCCCTCCCACTCTAAGAGGGATGTTGGCGCTCTCTCTCTCTCTCTTTCTCTCTCTCTCTCTCTCTCTATCTCTCCCCATCTCACTCCCTGTAGCAGGCTGATTGTATTCACCTGCTTGCTCTGAAATAACCTCCCCCCCCCCGCCGTAGCGGACTCACTGATGAATGAATGGCTCGTTCTGACGACAGCAGCAGCCCCCCCCTCCAGATCAGGCTATTGAGCGGGGGATGCTAGGGAACCAAATAGACTCATGCCACACAAAAAACAACAACAACAACAACAACACTCGAAAATGGGCTCAGTAGAGCGAAGACCTCCGCCAAGGAAACAGCTTTAGAGGCGGGTCCGGCTTGGAGGGAGCCGATTGGCCGATCCGAGCCGAGTCAGATGACGATCAAAACACGATCTCCTTGGCGTGACAAGCATGCGCGTATCCTCCTGCGATCTCTGCGGCGCAGCTGAGTCCACACCGCAGCGGCGGTCATGTCCCGGTCAGCTTGTAAAGCGGGGCATCGCCAGGGTGCGGGGGTTCGATTCCTCCCATTCGGGCTATCTTACGTATGTTGTGATGATCTATTCGTATTCATAACACGCTTTGGATAAATGCGTCCGCCGAATAATGCTCACCTGCACGCTGGGCCTGGGTGAGCTTGGAGTAGACGACGTCCGCCGACTCCATCAGCGTCCTGCTGGTCTGGATCATCTAGAGAGAGAGAGAGAGAGAGAGAGAGAGAGAGAGAGAGAGAGAGAGAGAGAGAGAGAGAGAGAGAGAGAGAGAGAGAGGGGAACGGGTGCTCACACAGGAACACAGCACACTGGTTGTAGAGCTTACATTCTGAAACAACGTGCCACACAGTGCTACAATTTCTACTTAGAAATGTCTAAATGGTCCCTGAAATGAGGTTGCAAACTATAAAAAGGGGAATGCAATCAAATGTATGCTGGAAACCATGAGCTGGAAAGATTCAAGATCATCCATCATTACATTATCCTCCCAAGTTACACGCCCGTAATCCTTGAAGAGAGATGACAAACCTCCAGCGCTACATTCTACCAAGCAACAAAGTAAAGAAGTGAGGGATAAGGCGTGGAAGAAGTTCCTCACTTCAGGCAGGGGATGCTATCTTTGACCCCCTCGACGGCGCCGCTCCCAGGGCTGGCCGGCTGGGGGGAGTGGGAGCCGGGCTCCGGGAAACACGGGTGGTTCTCTGTCTCCGATGGGGAGATGACCTCCTCCGCGTCGCACTGCAGACGCACCTCCAGTGACTGGGATGTGGGTGATAAAAAAACCAAAGACAAGACAGTGAATGCAGTGTTTGAGTCGCGGCGGTACATAGAATGGGGAAAGGAACGGCGTAGTGGTGGTGGGAAGTGTTGGGAGTGTGTTCGGGTCCCAGCGGAGAAGGTACTGGGTTCGATCCATAGCGTCCGCAGCCTAGCTGCAGGCAACCTTGAGCAAGACGCCTAACCCAGATGTGCTTCTAAACATGTACATTAATTCACAGTAAGTGGCTTTCGGATAAAAGTGTCATACTGAATATCTGCATCGTAAATAGTATGAAGAATGTTCAAACTTTGCACCTGGCTGTGTTGGGACAGACGCAAAATGTTCGCACTCTGTGTGCTTTGCTTCATTATAAACGATATTGTATTTCTTTTTTGGGTCGAGCTACAAATATGAAGCAAACACAGAGGTCTGTGTGCTTTTGGGCTTTACTCACCACTATTGGCGTGTTGGCTTCGTATTTGCTGAAGCGGTACAGGATGATGTGGGCGGAGATGCCCACCACGCAGAAGATGCGGCTCTGGGGACACCAACTGACCATTTGCACTGCGTAGGGGTCCTCCTCCACCAGGTCACCCCCCCGCACGTCGCCCGGCTTGGGCTTCTCAAACACCTTGGAGGTCTTCAGTTTGTAGAGCATCTGCAGTGTGACTGCAGTCAGGAAGGAGGAAGAGCCATACTTTGACGTCTACAGATTAGGTGTGTGTGTGTGTGTGTGTATATGCTTACAGTCTGGTACGGTTATTTCAGCATGTGAGCTGCTGACACATCCAAGTGGGTCATGGGCAGCTGTTTGCATACCATAAGCCTCGCCCCCCCCCCGGAGTCCAGCTTAACTTAATTTAGAACCAAATCAGATCATGGAGATGTTCTCCTACACATAATTACGGGTCTGAAGCAAACCAGAGCTGACGTTGCCAAGTTAGCTTCACGTCAACATGGCTATTAAAGTCACAGGTGTCGACTTTCTGTGGTAAAATATGAACTTTGAATTTCTATTAGCATTGGAGCTGGCCTTATCAAATCCCAAAGGAGAGCATCGCAGTGTCATCGGAAAGTGCTTTTGTAATTGCCAATTATGAAAGTGTCACTGTATGCAAAGCACACAGGATGGAACTACAGAAGACCTACTTGCAGACGCATCCCAAAACTTTATCGACCCATCTGCATGTCTGAGAGAGAGAGAGAAACAGAAATAGACATATGTTTATTTTAGAAGCAGCATTACATTTAAAGAAGTTTGTAAAAACAGGCAAGGTAATGTGATTAACACATCTTAGGCTATCCCATGACGAACACACTTGGCAATGACATTTAATTACAAATCAAAAAGTGACATTTAAAAGTAAAGTAAACTGTATTTAAACAGTTCTATGAAAGAAGAACATCATACAAGTACACAATAAACTGTGTACTTGTAGTAAACTTCCTCAAGAAGTTGAAAACTGTAACAGAAAGGAGACTTAAAACTTTTATTCTTAATGGATTACCAAATGCACCTGACTCAACAAAGAAATCAATTCAATATTTGGCTCGCCAGTGCTGCTATGGCTTATTGTTTGCCTAGGAATTGGCAGTGCCTGAAACACAAATCCAAAATTTTGTTCACAGATTTTCTTTTGTCAGTCGGTGCCTAAGTCAGGGCCAATTGGGACAAATGGTTCGCATTCAGACCGGCAAATCATTTTTATTTCCAAAAGTAAAACCAACTAAATACAAACTTGGACAAAGTAGAAATAGGGTGCATCCCATCATTTACGCTGCACTGCATTAGCCATACCTCAACTAACAGAAACCATTCTGTAAGAAGACCTTATGCTACCTTATAATAACTAATCAAACCGTCCGTCTTTACTGAACTCACCCTGTGATGATGATCTCTGGGTACGTCTGGGAGCCCACGTTCCACGTTCCTCCAGTGATTGGCCACTCCTGGCGGGGGTCACAGACACCACTTCGTTGATTGTCGCGCAAAGTCCAAGGCCCTTTCCTTCAACCCTTACATTTGCTCGAAAACGCACTTTTCGAGTGTAGCATTTGATGATGTGATTAGATGATCAGAGAGTATCTCTTGTATTTAGGAACATAGAGATTGCGACTGAGGCGCCGTTGTCCAGAGCCTTGGGCTGCCGTCATTCTTTTCAAAACTATGAACCGTGATTAAACAGGAATCCATAAACCTCTGCTGTTCTTACACTACTCAAGTAGCTTCAGGGGGTATGGGAAGTAGCGATAGGACTGAGCACGGCAAACACACACCCAAGCCTGTTTTCTAAAATCCAAAGCCAAGGTAATCCTTCAACCTCTCGCACCAGACGAAGACAGAGGCCTCTGTGAGCCAACGTCTCTTCCCCCCTGTAACCCCCCTCCTCACCTTTTGGCTGAAGCCGGTCTTTTTGTGTTTGGCACCTATGGAGTATAGGATGGGAATGATGTCTGGAGGACAGTCAGCAAAATAGGCTGTACAGGTGACCGGAGACTCATGGATGTCCATGGGGTATGGGTTCTCAAAGATGGGGAAGCTGAAACAGAGCAAGAGAGAGAGAGAAATGGAAATATAGAGAGAGACATATAGAGCAAGAGAGAATTTAGGTAGAATTGTAACATGAAGGCATTAAAGCCAAAAGCTAAAGCTAAGGAGAACTGCAAAAGTAAGGCAGAAGACCAGGTAATCCTTGCTTTTGTCCTGTCCAAAGAATGGATATTGGAGTGAACATTGCATAGATGCAATGTGAGCTTGTATAAATGCAGAAGTGAGAAAACCAGGAGACCAGGGCTGGATACCATTTGGCACAACACCCGAGCATAATACCTTTTAGATCAATTGCTCATGACTCACACACATTTGAAGAAACTTTTACACCTACACAACTGCAACTGCAAATGTTTTTCGACGGCTTCTGACATCAGTGGCCTGCACAGAGCCAAAGATAAGAGGAATTGCCTCAAGTAGCATACCTCCATCTTATGGATAAGACTTCAAATAAAAATCCCCCCCAAAAAGCGAATAGCGATAAGAGTGACAAGTAAATTAAAAGCTAATTAGCTGCTAAATCATTATGAACAACCGTATGGACAGGCAATTTACCAAAGTCGATGAAGACGGGCGTGACCTTTTCATCCGTCTGCATCAGGCATTATCTACATCTACAGTGATTGCAGGTTAATGTTGCTGCGGCCATGTTTAAACCCCCCCAGCCATATGTGTTTTGATGTGACAACAACACTGTCTTCATGTCTACTCCTAGTGTTGGTAATTAATGAATGTCTGCTCCTTTACCATTATTCAAGTTAATTCATCAGACCACAGGGCCAGCAGAAAGTGTTTCCGAATTCAATTGAATGTACTTGCCGGAACCAATTTGGGCACATGCTCCCGAATTTGAGCCAATCACGAACAGCATTAGCAATACCCTGTGGTTCACCAGAGATGGCACTTTCACAGAGGATGAGGACAACCCAGTCTAACCCTGTGTTTACAATACAGTGCAACATGTTGAATACATATTGAGTTGGATTGCATCCCGCTCCATACATCTCTTCAGCCTTTTCCGTGACTTGAAAGAAAAGACAGAGGTGTCATCGTAGGACAAACACAAGTGGCTCTCATAACACTAATTATGGATCTGCTACTTTTGACATGGTCCATGTGTTATCTTCACTAGTTTAGTCGACTGGTACATACATAGAGCAATAAAGCTTGTGTGTGTGTGTGTGTGTGCACCACACATACTTGCTCTGTGTTAGGTCTACCACGATGAAATCCTTCTCCAAAAGCACAACGACTGCATATGGCTCCTGGACCTCTGTAAGACAAAAAATTAATTAAGAGTGAGAGAGAGTGTGAGAGAGTCAGAGGGAGAGAGAGAGAGGGAGAGAGAGAGAGAGAGAGAGAGAGAGTCAGAGAAAGTGAGCGAGTGTGTGTGAGCATGAGGTAGAGATATGAGGGAGAGATAATGTGAGCACCACAGTGATTCTGGGTTTACAGGAATTGCTGGAGTTATGAAGGTTTTCAGCCCGCCTCTGTATTTTACTGCATTTCTATCCCTGCAGCGTATCTACACTGACTATAGACGGAATATAGCATATAAAAAATAGATGGCTTGAGAGTATGATATATATATATTTTTTTTTTACAAGAGAACAAATTAGGGTTTGCTTCTTATTGTCATTGGGAATCAATCATCATTATGAACAATGAAAAACAACAACACCAAAAGAAACCACCAGAAAATAAGCTATTTTTTTGGCAGTCTGTGTGACGTCAAGCGCCCACCAGGCGCTCGCAACATCAATTTATCTGCCTTTCTTTCAGCAGAGGCGCTGGTGACTTCAACCCCTCCCATCCCCACCTCCTACCCGACTCCCCCACTGCCATCCATATCCTGCCTTCCCACGCGCATGCATTTAGCTTCGGTGCTATTTCACCAACTGAGCTAAATCAAACACACCCCCCGCCACGGGGTTTTAAGCCACTCTCAAGCAGATTGGCGGTTGTGCGGTCGTCAGATGGAGACAAGTGTGAATCATTGGCTTCAATACTCCACAAACTTCTCCTCTGACGTAATTAGACTCATGATTCATCCATGGATCTCCATAGCTGTGTGCGTTTGTTTTCATGTGTGTGTGTGTGTGTGTGTGTGTGTGTGTGTGTGTTGAAGCGTGTGTGTGTGTGTGTGTGTGTGTGTGTGTTTGCTTTTTTAACGTGCGTGTGTGTTTGCGTTTGTGTGTGTATATTGAAGTGTGTTTTTGGGTGTTTGTGTGCGCGCATATGTAAGTGTGTGTTTGTGTGTGTGTGTGTGTGTGAGAGAGGGAGCGAGAGAGAACAGGAAAGGATGGGGCAAGCAAAAATTAATGAACAGACAACAGCTATTCTCACGCGTGAGACATGAGGTCTGGTAAGGTAATGTCACAGTGCTAGTGCACAGAGCGACTTTACTGGCACCACCGTTTTAGATGATGGAAACAAAAGGGAGAGAGAAGGAGACAGCGAGAGAGATACACAGAGACAGAGACAGAGAGAGAGATATATATATATAGAGAGAGAGAGAGAGAGAGAGAGAGAGAGAGAGAGAGAGAGAGAGAGAGAGAGAGAGAGAGAGAGAGAGAGAGAGAGGTTGGGGGAATGAGCGAGAGATAAAGAGAGAGTTGGACCGAGGCAGAAGTTATATAATATATTCCCTTTATTCAGTTTGCCCTCCATCCATTCCTTTCTCATTTTCCCACCCAGAAAAGCAGGACACCAGACCTTAAAGGCACAGTAGGATTTGTCGGTTGCGGTTTGTAAACACATAATTTACAGTTGGCCCTTCCTCCTCGGCTGAACGACACCAGAAGCGCTCGCCAGCAGGTAAAAAATAACGCCAGATTGACTCTCATTTTGGAACGAGCTTTGTCAACTTAGTGTTTCGCCTCGCTATATTCTGTTTTTTTTCGGTGCTGTATCCGCCATTGTCTACCGAACTAGACTGTTTGGTGGAAATGAGGCTGTGCTTCCTCTTGGATGCGTGCTTACAGTCTGGGACCTGGCCGCACCTGTCCCGACTCACACCCTGTGTGTTATTGGCTGGAGGCGACCCAGACTGGCCAAAGGTTGGCGCCCATAAATGTCCCGAAAGAAGAAAAATAAGAAAATACAGGCAGAGGGCAGGGTCTGTGAAGATACAGACACAGCCGCACACTTCTAGCGAGTCATAAATGATGATTGAGAGGGTCTATTTTGATGAGTCTGAGTCTCTACATCCTACTCATTGTGCCTTTAAGTGGCTCATAACCCTCACTCATAACCCTCGCCGTCCATCCGATTGGATGATCGACCGAGAAAAAGCTTTTTTTTTCTCCTCACCATTGTTGTAGGGGGTCTCGCACAGCACCATGAACTCCACAATGGGGTGGTCCATCTCCAGCACGGTGATGGCCTTGCCGTGCATGATGGTCAGCGTGGGCCGCCGGCCGGCCTTGTCGTACGACAGCCCCCCCGAGAAGATGACGAAGGGCTCACTGCTGGAGTGGGAGGCAAGAGAGGACAGGCGGGAGAGAGACAAAGAGAGAGGGAGGGAGAGAGAGAGAGATTCGATTTTTTTTACACCACTAAAAATCATTTTCCAGCTCTTAGTGTTTATATTTCTTCTATATTCAATAATGAAACCTGCCCCCCCAAAAAAAAAGTACAGATGGTTATTTAATTGTATTTTAAAATGTAATTTCACAATTTAATTAATTTCACAGAGAGAGAGCGAGAGAGAGGAAAGTGCGATACTTTAAAGTTTAAAGTGTATGCTGCTGACAAACTAAGTTGACAATATGCTTTCTTCAATCTGTACACTTTTCTCCGGTTCTTGCTTTTAGCGCCTCACTTTGTGATGGCCTCTGAAAGCTATGGTAAAAAGTATTCTGTTATACTTCAACTGTTCAGTCTGTTCACCATTGAAAATAATATAATGTCTCCTCTCCTTTTACTGTCTGTAAAAGATACGGAGAGAGCGAGAGAGAGAGAGAGGGAGAGAGAGAGAGAGAGCGAGTGTGAGCGCTGGGTACAACAATGCAAACTTTTAAGATTATAAGTATGTAATACATATATAGAATAGATATCCATGTAGCTCCCAGTTAGTGCCAAAGAGTCTAGATTATAATCTATTCAATAACTACGACCCACAATACCCCTCTAAGCTCTTAAATCTTGTATGTGGTTGGAAGGAGTTAAAACTGCAATCGCTGATACAATCTTTAATCGTCATCTCGTAACGCATAATCAGCTCAGAGAGGGGAAGGGCATCGAAGGACCATATCTTTTCATCTTTAATGACCCCATCTCACAAGGACTCGCATCCAACTCCTAAAGCTATCTCTCAAATCCATCTATGTGCCCCTGTGCAGAAAACCGAGGTGAACGGTGAAGTTTGTCTGCCTTCAACATGAGCGATTATGTTCAGCATAGGAAAATGACTGCAGATTGCATCTGAAGGCCACTGGGCTTGGAGGAATTGTACGTTATTATTGGGTTATTGCTTGAGTTGGATTGCTTGAGTTGTGGCAAATTGAGGGAGAAACGTAATAAGGTCACTTCAATTGTCCTTGATAATGACAGGAGTTCTATTTCGGTTTAGAAAACGTGTCGTTTCAAAAAGCTTTGTAAGGCTGTTTGTCTTAAAATCAAGACATTTTCCATTAAATTCACAATAAGATTTACTTTGGGTCAAAGAAAAAATGTGGGTTGGCAACAGCTCTTCCAATTTCCCTTCTTTTCATGTGGGGCACTAGAGGATTGTTCCCAACAGCACAAGGCATGCTGGTCTAGGAGAAAATGCCCTAAATCCTGCCAATACGTATTATGTCTCGAACTAATCGAAAACACGTGACAAAGAGGACTTATTTGAGCGGAACGCCATGAATAATATTTTTTTAATAATTCCACTTGTCTCGTTTAATCTCCGCGTGGAGCAGTAGAAACCGTGCAGGACGGTATTAAACTGGAGGTGCCTGGCTCTCACTTTTAATTGAAAACCTCAAGGCCTGGAGGCAGAGTCGCCCCTCCATCTTAACAGACACATCACAGAGGAGCTGTGAAGTCTTCACAGCAGCTGAGGTGACAGGACGCTGCTCCGAGAATCACCGGCGTAAGTGGGGTTTTTTTTCCACCGGCGCTAACCCGACTTGGGCCTGGTGGGCGCCGCATGCTAGCGAGAGAGGAGCTACCGTGGATAGCATTAAACCTGAACACATGCTGCGACAGGAAGAAGAAGAAACAAAACAAAAGACACCGGACGGGTATTTGCTGTTTGCGACTGAAATCGGTCGAATGGCCGCTCATAGTAGATTTTAGAAATAAAACGTTAGCTTAGTTTACTTTCTTCGTTTATTTAGGGACTGTGCATAACACAGTAGTTAGGCCAGAGTTAGCTAGAAAGCTAATATGCATCTGTGGTCCCTGGGCAGGACAATTTACAGCACACTTCATATTAGAAGAACTTAGCACAAAATGTTTAACATCCCATTAAATATTACCGTTCAGAGGACTGTAAAAGTTTTGTAAAAGTGTTAAAACTTTTTACTGTTAAAACAATACATCACCCAAAAAATATACTGGCTTATGACTTGCTCATCCTTTATAGCCTGGCATACCAGAAGCAGATTATTGTGATGTCTTTGTGAAGAAGCTCCCATGAATTGAAATATAAAGAAATTCCCAAATCCCAACCAGCATGTCTCACCACAGGCCAACTCCAGCATGCATCCATCATATAATGTTTTCATGAGAGAATAAACAATATGCTGGACCTTGTATGGACAGGTCAGTACAGAGAGACAAGTTAGTATAGAGAGACAGGTGAGTACAGAGAGACAAGTGAGAACAGAGAGACAGGTGAGTATAGAGAGACAGGTGAGTATAGAGGGATAGGTTAGTAGAGAGAGATAGGTTAGTATAGCGATATAGGTGAGTTTGGAGAGACATGTTAGTATAGAGACACAGGGGAGTATAGAGGGACAGGTTAGTATGGGGAGTATAAAGAGACAGGTGAATATAGAGAGATAGGTGAGTATCTAGAGATAGCTGAGTATACAGACAGGTTAGTATAGAGTGGTGCGTATAGAGACAGCAGGTGAGTATAGAGAGACAGGTGAGTATAGAGAGACAGACAGGTGAGTATAGAGAGACAGGTTAGCATGGTGAGTGTTAGGAGTTGTGTCTGGTATGTCAATATGAACTTGGTATTATGCCTACACAGGTACAAGGCCTACACAAGAGATACCAGTGTATACAGTAGTTCATTTACTGTGTGGGGGAAGAGACATTACAGCTTGGGCTGGAAAAACCTTACAGACGCCTGTAATGTTTCCCCAGCCGCCAGCTGAAGGATAACAGATAAGGCGGTCGCTTTGCCCTCGCACATTTAATCTCAACATGAAGACTCAGTGCACAGTGAAATGGACAGTTACCAACACACAAATATAATAAAGCATAATACCAAGTTCATATTGATATACCGGACACAACTCCTAACAGTGAGTGTAGAGAGATAGGGGAGTATAGAGAGACAGGTGAGTATCACCACAAGGCTTGCTCAAAATGCTCTGATCTGATTGGATGTAAGGTTCCCAAACCATTTGGGATGTGAACATGTTATGATAATGTAGCATATGAAAAAAGTTGTTATTTACCTGTTTCTCGAAGTCTTGTACTCCACTTTGAGGATTGGTTTACATGACTCCTTCCTTCCATCCTTCTGTATCTTACCTGCATTTAAGACAACAAAACATGCATCAGCTCTTACACTATATATATATATATATATATATATGCTCTTACACTATAATTGTATTTACTGAAATACAGGACCGATCGCTGTTCTTACATAAAGTGTACCAAAATTAAGTGTGCATAATGTGTTTCCTGCTGTGTATGTCATAACAGCATTTAAATGCATGTCTTTAAATGCTGTGATATTTTTTCACAAGATTAATGCTGAATCAAATAGCAAATGTAAATCACAAGAACACAGTGTTCTTGTTCTCTCAGTGTTAGGTAAGTGTACAAAATTGTTTTGTATTTGTGTGTATTTCTTACCAGGTATTGAACCAATACTATATCAATAATATGCTATTTGATCTGTTAGTGGGATAGAATTTAATTGGATATCAATCGAAATGATCTTTTTGTGTGGTGAAAGTAAAAAGGAGTGAAAAAATCAAATCCATTCCAATAGCAATTTCACTATCCATCATGTTTTTCTTTCAGCTTTCACTATTAAAAAGAGTAAGAAATCATTTTGTATCAATATCAAGCATCAGCGAAAGCTTCCCGGCAGTAGTAGCTTCAGTAGCTTGTGAAATATCTATGCAGATTCTTCAAACGTTGAGTTAATCAGTGAAGGCTACTGTGCATCTCTTAGTAATTGAAATGTGGCAATAAAGAGACATTCAAATTTTGACATTTGGCTTCCCCAAAGTTGATCAGATGTCTGAAAGCAATGTCTGAAAGTCTGCATGGGTCAATCCAGGTAATGGCTGCTTTTCTGAGCACAGAGCTGGCCCCGAATATCATATTCGAGAAAGTATTCCAGTTTACCTAAAGCACATACGTTGAAAATAGCACACAAACAATGGCTGTGTTGACTCAGCACCTCCTGTCTGTCCTCTGATACAAAAAACCCCCTTAATCTCTCCGTCTCCAGATGTAACCTGACACATACTCCTGCGAAGCAGTTTATTCTTCATGCATTACAACAGCGCACGCAGCCCATCAATATCCACTGCAGTGCAGGTACTCGTTGTGGCAGCGCCCAGTGGAGCCTGCGGTCCGCATCGACGCCGACGCAGGACGTAACCTAGAACCCCAGTGACCATTTTACTCATTGTCTCCCTTCCCCTCCACCTCCCTCCCTCCCTCTCCTCTTATATCCTCTTGATATCTCCGCCACTTCATAAACTCTTACTTTTATTCCTCTAATCTTCCAGCCATCTTGGTTTGGGGGGGGGGGGGGGGGGGGGGGGGGGGGGGGGGGGGGGGGGGGGGGGGGGGGGGGGGGGGGGGGGGG
>JAOPJH010000076.1:2747890-2764438 GCA_027122575.1 Merluccius polylepis
AGAGAGAGAGAGAGAGAGAGAGAGAGAGACAGAGAGAGAGAGAGAGAGAGAGAGAGAGAGACAGAGAGAGAGAGAGACAGAGAGACAGAGAGCTCGGTGGTTGACAGTCATCCATTATCTCTAATAGGCCTCCCTCAGATGTCCCCTAGACCCCCTGCAGCCTGTGTGTAAACTCTCTCCCCCTCCCTGTCCCTTCTTTCCTTCACCTCTCCCCCTTGTCTCCCCCTTCCCTCCTCTCTCCCCCCCTCCATCCCTCCCTTGCTCCCTAGTCTCCACCATCCATCCTTCGCCACCTCTCCCGGCTAATGGGGAAAGTCGTGTTCATTTTGGGTTAGGGTAATAAACGAGCGGTCATTTACTATACACACACACACACACACACACACACACACACACACACACACACACACACACACACATGTGGCTTGTGAGTCTGTGTGTCCGACCACCAATTAATCAATTAATTTCAAATCTGAAAAGGCCTTTTCAGTCACCATCCAGAGAATAAACCGCCTGTTCAGGGGGCGTGTCTATGGACAAAAATGTAACCGGCCACACCGAGTGCAATACGGCATGACAAAAAAAAAAATTATAATAAATAAATAAAATAAAATTGGTGATGATAGCAGCGGAAGAATCCCTGTTGTTGTTGTGCGCATTTCAGCGGTTGAGTGAAACTAATGGAAACTTCACCACAGCCTCCTTTTAATCTGAAGGAGAGCGGTGAAAACTCTGGAAAATCAATGCAGTGATTTGTACTAGCCAAACAAGCTTTTCTTTGTTGTGATGCAAGCAAAGGTCAGCGTTACAGGTGTGTCTCCACCGCTAACTAGCTAGTTCAACAGCGGTTTTATCGGCGTTTGAGAAAATAGATAATGTCGTAATGAAATAGATATGAATGTGCGATTTCGGGTTTTCAGTAAGGATGCTGTTGCAGAAAAAGCAACAAACACTTAACACCCGTTGTATTGTTCATTTCACGCCAGACAAAAATATAAATCTTTCTTTCCTAATGTCTCCAGACAACCCAGTGCATCGCAACGTCTACAAAATGGCATCTGTAACCGCGACCAAACCACAGAATTGTTTTCATGTCTTCATGATTCGGTCCATAGTCGGGTCTCAAAGCTTCAGCAAGGCTATCTCATCGTTCATTGTACATTTTGTGGAAACATGGTTTCTGATAAGCTAGTTTTTGTACGCTTTTACGCTAACGGTGACCTTGTGGCGCGGGATTTTATCAAATCCAGAGACTTCGACTTTGTTTCTTCTTGAGAAGAAACCACAAAGGTTTGTGAAGAGAAGAAGAAGTCAGGGGAGCTCCGCTTGATTGACATTGTGTTACCGCTGAATGCCAAATTATTCCCCGGACTTTCTTCCTCCCTTCCCCAAGGTCTCCAATAAAACAGCTTACATTGAAAACGCAATGCTTTAATGGCCGCTACTAAAAAGCAGCGAAAGGTCAGTCAATCAAACTGTAAGCAAAAGATATAAAGTCCATGAAAACTTAAACTGAGGGGGCCTTGGTTTGTAGCTAGCTGCGAGCGCTAGCGTTGGAGAGGAGCTACACACCTACGCTGGGAAGTGTGTGTGTGTGTGTGTGTGTGTGTCTGTGCATTTTAAACG
Source organism: Merluccius polylepis (assembly GCA_027122575.1). Classification (NCBI taxonomy): domain Eukaryota; kingdom Metazoa; phylum Chordata; class Actinopteri; order Gadiformes; family Merlucciidae; genus Merluccius; species Merluccius polylepis. The sequence continues at coordinate 2,749,517 of JAOPJH010000076.1, forward strand.
TGTCTAGATCCCCCTCAGCGGTTGTTTTCTCAACAATAGTGATTAACGGGAGACTACTCTCGCGGTTCAACAGGTTAGAGAGAGACGGGAACACCGCAAAAAAAAAACACTGCCTCAATTATTTAAAAAAAAGAGAAAATGTTTAAACTGTTTGGCAGCCGTTCGCACGCAAGCATCCCAGCCAACAAAAAAAAGGGCAAGAAAACAAACATGAAATAAATTCAAAAAGGCACATTTAAATATAAAGACTAGAACAGATCAATGGGTATTCAGAACTTGCGATTGCTCTACTTGTTCAGCTCCGGCCCATTCAACAACAATTCACTTTCCACTTTGTATTTTCTAAGCATTTAAGGCGACAACGGATTCACAATTTAAATTTAAAGGACTGTGCGCTTCGTCGTCGACCGAACCCACCTGAACGTGCGCCGCTGTTGTCTGCCAAGCTCGCCGCCACGCCTCCGCTGCCAAGCGGCCTCATCACCAGGAATGAGCGAAAAACACACAATTTGTTTAAATCTGTTTTTGAGTGTAATTCCCGCCGGACGCCGCGTTGAGAGCGGCGGTCCTGTCGTGACGACAGTAGGAACAAAAATGCATAGTTCTCTGGATGTGTAATCCCCCTCCTCCGCTCAAGACGACCCCTCAACCCCTCGTTTCTGTTGTCCTCCTCCTCCTCTTCTTCTGCTTCTTCTCCCACCACCCAACCCCCTCCTCACCCACCACCCACCCCCCTCCTCACCCCTGGTCAAACTTCCTGGTGGAGAACAAACAGTGGATGTATTGTCTGACCGCCGTCGGCCAACAGTGGCCAGAACACTCTGGGCCTTCATGGCCATGCTAATGGTCCGACCCTTTCGAGGTACAAACGCATTTCTATCTGTGCTTACACCACCCAGCCCCCATAGACCCACCAGCACCACCACCAACCCCCCCCTCTTTGTGAAACAATCCCTGGCTTATTGGAGGCCATCCATGGAGACAGACCCAGTGTTTCTGCCGGTGCTAAGAAGGCCGCAGTCTGTTTTGTGACATTCAGGCCAGTGGTGGGAGATTGTCCATTGTTCTGGTCTGCGTTCATTGTCACGGCGACGCGGCCCAACATGAGGTGGACTTCGTCTGAGAGGAGTTGTGAAATCACTTGTTTTCTTGGTTTGGTGGGCCGCTTAATTGCCCTTTAGATAGAGTTCAACTGGAGATAACTGAGATTCCTCGGTTTTGAAAGACAACGTTTGAGGAAGAAATGAGATGATGATGATGATGATGATGATGGTGATGACGAAGACGATGGGGCCACTAAAACCGCTGTTTTTCTTTTTCTTTTGCATTTTCTAGAAAATCCTAGCGACACAGACATCACTTGTGACTTGGACTTGGCTTTTAATTCTTTATCTAATGCAAAGAAATTCAGTCAGAAAAAGGAAACAAATGTTATTGTTAAGAGTATTTCACATAATTGTACTTAAATACATTTAATTACAATTCGCATCAACACGCATTTTTTTATGTTAAGACCAAAATAATTGTTGCAATGTTGTATCCCACCATAGAGGGCACTGTAAATTTAATCTAAATTGATTGCATTTATATAGCGCTTTTCTAGATACTCAAAGCACTTTACATAGTGTGTGTGTGTGGTGGGGGGGGATATGACACCTCATCCACTACCAGTGTGTAGCACCCACTTGGTTGATGCACGGCAGCCAGTATGTGCCAGAACGCTCACCACACACCGGCTCAGCGGAGAGGTGAGGAATGAAACTAACCAATTAGAGTCCAGGGGATGATTAGGTGGCCATGGTGGCACAAGAGCCGGGTTGGGAATTTGGCCGGGACACCGGGGTTAGCACCCCTACTCTTGCGATGAGTGCCACGGGATCTTTAGTGACCACAGGGAGTCAGGACCTCGGTTTTAACGTCTCATCCGAAAGACGGTGCTCTTGACAGGATGGAGTCCCCGTCTCCGTCCCGGGGCGTTGGGGATCTTACAGAGGCCAGAGGGATGAGCACCCCCTACTGGCCCTCCAACACCTCTACCAGCACCAACTCGTCCCCCATCCAAGGATGGACCAGACCAGCCCCCGCTTAGCTTCCAGAGAAACCAGCAGTGCAAGGCAGGTAGCCATGGTGCTGGCTGGTGCAAGTCTCAGTTAAAAATCATACATCCTATCTAGTTCATATTGTAATAAACACTTCATACAGTCCACTAATGACATTTTCGACTGAATAAATGAACATTTCAGCACAGCATAGAAAATGAATGATCAACTAGTCGGACTGGAAATAAGTAAACAAACTTCAAGGACAAACATTGGCAAACGCCAGTATAAATAGTGGGACTATAATTTCCCCAGCTCAAAGACATATTAAACCAAACAAGGTTAATATTTTCTTACATACAACCACCTCTTAAACAAAATACAAAAAATAATTACATTTTAAATAGGAATATATATTTGGCTCCCGGTCATCTTTATTTCCATCCAAATACTTTGAAACAAATACTTTCAAAAGAGGGTTGCAATCACAAGAACCGTAGGGAGTGTTATGCTCAAACACAGCCAAGCCAACTGACGTGTTGTTCATTAGATTGGCACAGCACACACAGCTGCCCATACGGTTCCCCAAATCTTTCTCGCCTCTTTCGACCATAAAAACAAGGGACACCGGCGGAAATTGAAGTGACAAGAGTGGCCACCGGCTGGCTACCTCTCAAGCCTGATGGAGTGGAACAGTACGAGTGAGCTCATCCAGTGAAGTGTTGCAGAGCAGCGGAGGAGCCAACGGGCCCAGGTATCACACAGTCACCGCGGTGGAGAGCACCCTCCTCTCTCCCCTTCAATGTGTTTGCTAATCTCCTCTGGGGGAGGAACAACAAAAAAAAACAAGAAGACAATCAATGCGACGCAAAAGCCCATCCTTACTTCTCCAGGGAGAGACACTCCAGACACTGCAGTCTCGGTAGTTGCTGGGGGAAGTTAAGGCACCGTTTCTGTGTGACTGAGCGAGGGAGGATGGGCGGGAAGAGAAAAAAAAAACGAGACAGGGAGGGAAGAAAACCAGAACAGGCGTATCACTTGTATTTCATCATCCTTAAACAAGCCGAGACCACCACTCATGGGCGACCACAAAGTGACAGTTGGCAGGCAAATGGAGACATTCAGGTTGGTTTGTTGTTTTGCTAGTGGCTTTTGGCATACGAGTAAGAGATGAGACAACGCCGCACATTGCAATTAGTGCTCGGCTCTCATTGGAGAGGCAGGGCAGCACTGTGAATCGGGGGAAGCTATTTTATCTACTTTCGTGGATACACGGTCCTGATTAGGAAAACACTTCACGGTTAGTAATGGCACAGTGGGAATACATCCCAATAGTTTGCTCATCACGCTGAAGGTGAAGTGAACCAGCATTTATAATTTTGGGCTATCTGCAAGTCACATTTTTTTTACCCTGCAATTAAAAAATAAATAAAATGGTATGCATTATCCACAAGGAGATAATAGTCTACAATAACAACACTGTGCCACTGCTATACTTTCGGTCGCAGGGATATGAACACAAGACGCAGCATACAAACACAAAGCGCAGGATACGAACACAAGAGGCAGCAAATCACCTTTATTTGGGCTTCAGGGTCAGCTTCACTTTTTTGTGGCCCTGTGTTATCCTTTTTTTGTCACAAATTCTTTTACTTTTCTAACTGTTTACGAGGATGCAGTGTGCGCTCACTGCTCATGCAGCTATGTCTATTAGGAAGGTCACTCCGGCGTGCGCAGATTAATGTCTACTAGATCACATGACCGGGGGCAAGAGGACAAAGTATGGTGCAACGTTGAAAAATGACATGTACAAAAATGGACCGCTGCTCAACGTCCTCCATTTCACTTCCTGCCCTCCATCTGAGTTTTTCGCACCATGGGAGAAGTTTGCCTTGAGCCCTTTCCGCCAGAAATCCTAGGAAGTCGGGTAGACGTAGTATAAAGAGTGACAACGTACATAGAGGGAGGAGGTTGTGGTGGACGAATGGGTCAAACACAGGACTTTCACCAAGAGGAGACCGGGGTTTGTGTCCCGTATTATCTTTTAGTTAGGATTAGGCAACAAATCTAGCAATTTTCTGGCAGAAAGCCCTGAAGGCAAACTTCAAAGTTTGACACCCATGCACAACATGGGTGTCAGGTGACTGCAAACAGCATATAAAAAAATGATCCCCAAACATCAGTCAATCAATAATGGCTTTGATATTGGCTGTTTCAAGAAGTGCAAACCACATCCGGCCTCCTTGGACTCCTCTGCGCAATCAGGATTTAGATATGGTTATCCTCAGGAGGCACGTACAGGAAAAACAACATCACAGGAAGCACAGACAACTCCCGAAAGCCTAGCCTTGGTGAGCTACACTCTTGCAAACCTACAGAGACTAACCTCATTTACGTAAAACAAAAAAAAGAAAAAAGAAAAAAAAATCAATCAATAGCATTCAATCAATAGTGTTGAGTGCGTGCGTGTGCGTGCGTAACGGAACTGCGTGAAGTCATTTGTTTTGGCAGCGCTGGTACCTTCAGCACTGTGGCGCTGACAAAGCTCGCATTAAAAATACTTTGTCATTAGGGCTGAGTACGGGCCAACGGAAAGCTACAATGGCCAGTGATATACCGGGCATTTGATCCATCTTTCTGCTGCAGTCAGAAACGCGGCCGCCCATTATCGAGACCTGGTAAAAAAAAAGTAATGTTTTTTGAAGATATGTCTTACCTACTTGTAATTCATTATTATGAATATATTTAAGGATATGAATGACTAGCTAAACACAACTAGCTCTGGCCCACCACACAACCAAGGTACACTTTTGAAGGAGGAGGAGGGGCGATGCATATCATTGGTGCACTGATGCATCATTATTCTTTAATGCCAACCTCCAGCTGGTTTGACATTACGCTTTTGTCTTTCTCCAAAACATACGTCGGTGGTTTGGATGTTTAAGAGTCATGCCACTGAAGTTTATGTGGAGTTGTTTTTAGTTTCTGGTGTTATTGATTCTATGTTTTACGTTCTAGTTGATGTGGATTTTGTCGTACCGCATGCTGCAATATGAATTGCCCCCTGTGCGGATAATAAAGATCCCTCTACTCTACTCCTGACAAAAGATGATAAAGATGACAACTGATGGACGAGGCAGGTGACAGATGGGGAAAGACACTTTTTAAGATGCGCAATATCCAAGAGTGCATGGATAATCAAGTGTCAGCTTGAAATGTTGAACAAGTACATGCAGGTGACAAGAATCTATTCCTTGGGGGCGGCTTGGTGACTCGCCCTGTATGTCCATCACTCATGTAGGCAAAAACGCCTCGTAGCGACCTCGTAGCGACCTCGTAGCGTAGCGGTTGTTTACTACATTAAATATCCTTAAAAAAACAAAAGTGGAGCAGATACCAAGAGGAAAGTTGGTGTGTAGTTTGGCATCTCTCGAGTACCCTACTTTCAAATTGTTTTCCTTTACCTTCGCAATGTTATCAATGAGATTTGCATACCACAGTGTCTCTATTAGTCCTGACTCCTGACACTCAGTATCCTAGCAACAGCTGAAGCCGGCATGACTTAGTGGACAGCGACAACACGGCGCATCACCTTGACAAAAACAAAAAACAAAACACCAGACCCCGGTTAATGCTTTTTTGTTAACGCGTGCCTGCAGGTATCAACAGAGATAACAAATTCTTCAATTTAGTATACATTTATTTGTATGTTTATTCAAAGTTGAGGATTTCAGGAACTCTGCAAACCAAATGGCTACAGGTGGACAGATTGCTTCAGTTTCTTCCCAGCGTTGCTCTGAAACAGTGAGATACTCCTACCAGCACGATGCAAACGAAAAAGTGTGAAAACCATGTCTGATCACAGACCAGATCACTTCCTGCACAATCGAGAACCGATAGTGCTATGGCTTTACTGATACAAAATGAATTGAAATGAAAACATGAATACATTTAAAAAAAATAAACGAAAAGGTACAGCAGAGGTTCAACATCCTTGTGTTAGACTGTGTGCCCTGAATCTGTAACAGATAGCCGCTGGCACCGTGTCGGGTGGTGTAAAGTCTATTTTGCAGCAGTGCACGCTGGACAGGTGCCAACACCTCTCAAGACAGGGTGAGAATGTGAGAGGTAAACAAGAGAGGGGGAGAAAGAGAGGGGAGCAAAGCAAAGAAATCCACAGAATCGAGCGAGCCAAAGTGAATGAAAAAAAAATAGGAAGCAAGTGAATGGAGGGCATTAAACAAACAGGAGGAATAAAGAGAGATCCGGAAAGTGTCCGATGAAGGTATAGGACAACTTCGGCCCAAATCGACTCTGGTCTCTAGTTGCTAGCGCAATTGAATCTGTCAGCAGGCCCTCCGATGGCTGCAGGAGCCCTCGCTTTTCTCCTCGTCCGTCTGCAGCTTTAAACTGACTCATCATGCTGCTCATTACTCCGTTACCGTGGATATCAACCCCACCCGGCCGCTCGGTTAATATTTAGTTTCCTGGCAAGCGTATGCGGGAGGGGGATCAGCAGACCAGGTGCTCTTTGTTAGTCCACACGGTAAAGTGCCAAATGTACCTATTTGGAATATTACCCAAATTCAGCTAAACAAACAAACGGCCCGTTAGTAATCACCTTCGCAAAGCAGCAACATAAGCTATGTAAAGCATATGTAAAGTGGTGCTTGCACACTGCCCCAACGTACGCCAACAAACACCAACATTGGGCTAGTGTGCCATAACCGTTGGTGGTTGTCGTCATGTTGGCCGTTGCCGGAGGAAGTTTCTGGTCGGCCAACTTCGGCTAACATCTATAGCTAGTTGTTGTTGTTGTGGGAACTTGAACAGGGTATCTGCAGGTTTCAACCAGTTCAATTTAATAACATTTTTAATACCACTTAGAACACAATGCAATACCAATTTCATGGCCCAATGCCGTGGAGGTAAATGATATCTGGAATCTGGAATCTGTAATTTACCTATGCATTTAAGCAAAAATATTAAATTCACATTTTTTTATTTGAGACTGATACTTTTATTACTTTCATGGATACCCCCCTTAAAACGTTGGTTCCAGAAAAACGCAACAAAATAAAAAGGTAGCGGTGAGAAGCAATGAGGTGATTTCTGGATAAACTGCAGCCTCCCCGCCCCCTGCTCCCAGGGGCATGCGTCACATCAGGCCTCAATACAGCCACACTGTGCCAGCAGGCCTTGACGTGACTAAGCCCTTCACAACAACCTGACGCAAACCTGGAACCCCACGCGGAAAAGCGGCCTGGGTCTGTCTCAAAAAAGGTCTCCTGTCATGACAATGAGTCACATCCTATGCGTTTCTTGAGCATTGGGTTTCACGCGCAAGCAAGTTGCTGCTTAATACATTACCATCATACAAATGGTATTGCCAAAACAATTGAAAAAGTAAATAGTTTTGACTGTTGACAATCTGGCGTATGTCAAGGATCACATGAACTTCATTGATGACACCTAAATGAATGGTCCAATTTCTTTATCCCACAATTAAGTGTTGGTAAAAAAACAATTGTGTTGATAAATCTAAATTATACTTATTTAACCTTTATTTAATCAGGTTGGCCTCATTGAAATGAACCATCTCTTATTATTAAAGATACATCAGAAAGCATACTGCACAGCAGCAACGACCACAGCTCAAAAGTCAAACAGAGTCTGTATGAATTATACATGGCAGGGAATGCTTCAGGGCATAGAGAAGATGCTTTGCACCTGCTCTGTGCTTGTACTGCCAGGGCCCAGTGTATCTTTATTGAAATGGTTATCCAGTGGGGGTGGGGGTTGGGGTTATACAGAGGTTTCACAGGCAGCAAAATATAAAAATGAATTGTTCAGGCCAAAATTAAATATCTGTTCTGGTTGACTGCGCCTGCCTCTGTAGGAGACAATTTAGATTTTAGACCGCTCCTGGCTAATTTCGGACCTATCAGGGCATCTCTTCCCTGATTGGTTTGGGGAATCAATCTTGCCTGTCAATCACATGCACACACAGTGTTATCATAGCTTGTGAAGTTTTGCATGAATGCAAAACTTTTCAAATGGTGGAGAAATGTAGGGAGGGAGAAGAGAGCAGCTTTAACTCTGTATGCACTATTCAAGCCTGATTAATCCAGTAATAGGGTCTCCATTTTCATGGAGGTGAGTGGACAAGACACAACATCCATTGTAGCATGAACTATTCCCATAAACATGACAGGAACGCTAGTATGGATATTTGTGCCAATCACGCGTGTATGAGCTGTCAAGGTAAAGTCTGTTGTCTTGCTGACACTGATTCTAAGCACTGACTGCCATCTAGTGGTAAAAGGGCTTCTGTAATGTTAAGTTGTGCAATAAATGTGTAGAGATAGAGGTTATGGTATGCATTTGTTATGTTTCATATTAACAGAATTTCAATAGTGCTACATTTACACTAGAGAAAACTATCTGTCAAGTGTATATTAAAACGGCAATTTAATTTCTAATGTCAAATGGCAGACGGTGATTTACACAAACCAGTCAACGGTTCTTATATGGTCTATGGATATTGTTTTCTCCCGAACCATATTCCCCACATGCACTTTTTTTTTTCCAGGTCATGCAGATCGGTAGTATTCATGATGTTCTGAAGGGAATGGAAGTTTTGTGCACAGGTTAAGATGTGACACAAGCAACTATAGATCATTTAAAAGTACTGCAGTGCTCTTTTTCCTGTTGCCCCGAGCCCCTCTTCCTGCCCCATTATTACTATTAAGTAATTAACAAGATGCTTTCATCGAAAGCCACTTACAATTAATTCAGACACAGGCCATTAGGTTGTTCATCTTTCTCTAGGACGCCTCCAGGTACTACTGTGGACATGGGGATCGAACCCAGGAACTTCCAGCTAAAGGTCGAACACCACATTAGTCGCTACCTGATCCTGCCCCCCGCATCTTCCTCTCTGCGCTTGTGAGCTTTACCTGTCATGGGGTCGAATAGCTGGTTGGCCTCCAGGTCTGTGAAGGCGGAGGAGCAGCAGGGGCAGCGGAAGGAGGCGCGGTTGGTGGAGTCTCGCTCATCCGTCTCGATGCGGCGCCGAATGTGGTCCAGCTTATACTTGACCACGTTGACCAGCAGTCTGGAAGAAGATAGATGAACCATAGTATGTGATGTCATTCAAGAATAACAGTCAACCACTTGTGGTGATATTGCAACAGCAAGTCTTTGACAGGGGTTCACCTTTTGTCCTAAGGGATTCACTTAAATCTTCTGATGCAAGTGATAAATGTAGATAGAAAAAGGAAGGTGAGGGGGGGGGGGGTAATGGATCACAATAGAAAAAGCAGTGACTTTCAGTGTATGCCTGTGTATTTCAGTAACCTGTAGTTGATGAAATAGTAGTTGTGGCGCGTCGTCTTGCCGTCCGGGGCCGTCTCCACCCTCATCCTGCACTTGACGAACTTGTCGCCCTTCAGCGTGTTGAGCACCGAGCGCAGCTGCTTGCGGTCGAACTTGAGCAGCTCCAGCATATCCTCCTCACGCACGCACGGGTTGCGGATCAGCACGTCCAGGGCCAGCGCGTGGTCCATCCCGTAGAAACCCCGCACCACCTGCTTGGCGAGGCGCTTCAGAGCCGCGGGGACCTCGGTCAGTAGCTCTGGTTCCGTCATCATCTACCGTCTGTGTGGGGTCTCAACCTGCTGCTGCTGCTGATAATGCTGATTCTGCTGATGATGGAGATGAATGCTGCTGATGATGATGGAGATGATGCTACTGATGATGATGGTGGTGTTGGTAGCCTCGGAGACGACGTCGCTATGGCAGGGGTGGACCTTCACTGGCAGGTATATATGAGGTATATATGACATATGATATAGTTAGAAAGGAAGTGAGGTTTGACAGGGATGGGACTGGTGTTTGGCTGCACGAGCATCCATGTGGGCTAACACTTCAGAGATTAGATAGAGGGCAGACATCACGATCACGCCATCATGTGGAGCACACCTGCGAAACAAAACAAGAAACATTGCATGCACTAACAAAAAAAAGAAGTAACAAAGGCTATGTAGTCACATAGTAGTTAAAGGTACCCTTACAAGCAATGCATCAAACTCGCTGTTGGACGTGATCGGAGCACTTACACTAACTATGCTAACACCTCAAGTAATTAGTAGTGGTGCTCCCTGGTTAATAACGCCATACATACAAGGTCCGACGGGGGGGGGGGGTACAGCCAAGGTGAGCTTTTAAAAGGTGGACATGGTTCAGTTATGGTGGACAACACGTACCGTTGGACATGGGACGCGCGTGGCTGGCTAACTCCTCGGTGCTACTTGGCTAGCGCGGCTGGAAGCTAAACCAGGAAACAAAACAAAGCTGTTCTCGTTTTCTAATTGGCTGCCGCGGTCACTTCGACGCTTTAACGGCCAACCGGAGGAGAGTATCGTGTGTCCCACCTTCAACAGAAGTCCCGCCTTTAGTCGTCCAGGAACCAATGAATGGCAAGGATTGCGGCTCGAGGGCGGGGATTAACGGACGTGCTCTGCTCTTCCGGCAACTTGCTCCTACGTCCATGGTGGTCAAACATGGCGTCTCTTGACAGAGTCAAAGTATTAGTATTGGGAGATTCCGGTTAGTAGTACATTCATTCACGCATAATATATTTAAGCTTGCGATAGTGTCGCGATAGCTCGTGTATCCCAATGTCCAGTGTTGTCGTTGTCGCTACCTCGCGAGCAGTGGCACCCACGCAACGGACAATTCAATAATAACTTTATATCTTATATTACTAACAGCATGATTGAGTTAACGTTGTGGGGCGTTTGTCGGCGATTATGAAACAATATGTGGGTCTGTTGCAGGTGTTGGGAAGTCCTCCCTGGTCCACCTCCTGTGTCAAAACCAGGTGCTTGGGAACCCCTCCTGGACCGTGGGCTGCTCCCTGGACGTCCGGGTAAGACCAGCTATATAGGACCATACCACTCCGATCCTGATTGGTCAATAATTAATTGGACACCCAATCAATTAAGCGCTATCCACCGGGTGTTTCCATGACAACTCAAAAGACCAATAAGGTCGTGGATGAAAGTAACAATACCTGTATTTATATAGCACCTTTTAAAAACAAAGTTTACAAAGTGCTTCGACAGACAAGCGTAAACAATTACTCAGGCAAGTAAGAAGAACCAACAATGGCGTTCAATGATCTGGCCAAGAGGGAGCATATAAATAGAAAATAAAATTGGACCTAAAATTGAACCTTGCGGTACACCACAGGTAATGCGAGCTGACAAGGAGGAATAATTATCTGTGGAGACCGAGAAGGTTCTTTCAAAAAGATAAGAGTAAAACCAACCAAGTGCAGAGTCCTTGATGCCCACCCAGGTTTTGAGACGGTTAATTGAAATAGTGATCTATCAAAAGCTGCACTGATCTAAAAGAATAAAAATTGCACTCTCGTCCCTGTCAGCAGCTAAAAGGAGATAATTTGTAACTTTGAGGAGGGCAGTTTCTGTGCTATGGAGAGCTTTAAAACCTGATTGCAATTTCTCAAAGATGTTATTTTGACTCATAAAAGTTAACCGTTGTGAGGAAACCACTTTCTATAAAATCTTTGATAAAAATGGAAGTTTAGAAATTGGTCTAAAAATGCTAAAAACAGAGGGATCTAGATTGGGTTTCTTTAAAAGGAGCTGGACCTCAGCATCTTTAAAAGCAGAGGGATAAATACCCTCTTCTAGGGATCTGTTAATAATCGATAAAATACTGATTTTTATCTGTGATTTTATCTGTGTGTCTGATCTTATGATGAGACACACAGATATCCTCCACCTTAAAATAGTTAGGGCTGAGACTGCTGTAAAGGACGAGATCCAGAGTGTGACCCTTCACATGAGTTGGCTCTTGTATTGCCTGAGTAAGATTAAAAGACTCTAAAGTATCCATAAAAACCTGAGTGAGTGGCTGGGCCGGACAACCAACTGATGAAACAAATGAATGTTAAAATCGCCTAAAATGAGAATTTTATTCTAAACAGATAAGTGTGATGGAAGCTCCTCAAACTCTTCTATAAAAATATTGTTGGGTTTAGGAGGTCTGTAAATTATTAAAATAAAAACAGGATCTTTAGATTTAAGTCTAAAACCAAGGTGCTCAAAAGGATGTGAAATTATTATATAGGTCTAACTAGTGTCTCATCACTGGTACCCGTGGCTCCGCCTCGACCGCATCACCACTCTCTGTCGTTGTTAATTTTTCCAATAACGGTGCATCTATAGGACCTAGCGTTGCCTTCTCAGTGACTACATGCGTAGCGGAGGCCTTGTTTATTCATGTCCAGATTCATGACTACAAAGAGGGGACCCCAGAAGAGAAGACGTATTACATTGAGCTGTGGGATGTCGGCGGCTCTGTTGGCAGTGTCAGCAGTGTGAAGAGCACCCGGGCGGTCTTCTACAACTCAGTTAATGGTAAAGGCAATGTCTGTTATTCTCATGTCATTTGGTAAAAAACTAAATGGGAATATTCGTGAATCCCTGATCATTATGGCAAGCTTATTGCGACCTGGCCCAAGCTTACTAAATTCAAAGTTTACTGGTCAAATTTTAATTTGGACTAGTGGCATAATTCTTACTGTTAAGAAGAATTGAACATATCTATAATATCAATATAATGAATTCTTCCTAGCAGTGGTTGATGGCTTTTGCGTATTTGCCCTCAGGTATTATTCTAGTACATGACTTGACCAACAAGAAGTCCTCCCAGAACCTCTACCGATGGTCCCTGGAGGCCCTCAACAAAGATTCCTCACCAACAGGAGTCATCGTCTCAAACGGGTATTAAAAATTTAAATGAATGTCAATGAAATGCCAGTGTATACCTAGGCTTGGGTTCAATGTGACAGACGGTACAGTAGGTAAAATACTAGAGAATAATCTTGTGATTCCTGTGCACTCCACCACGGCCATCAGCAGCGACTACGACCGAGAGCAGTTTGCTGAGAATCCAGTGCCTCTGCTTTTGATCGGCACCAAGTTTGACCAGATCCCCGAGAACAAGCGCAGCGACGTCCTCAACCGGACGGCCTTCTTGTCCGAGGACTTCAATGCAGAGGAGATCAACCTGGTAGGTCACCTGCATTTCCTTAAACAAGAAAGATGCTACACGTTTTTTTTTCTTTTGCTGCGTTAGGACCCCTAGACGTAATTGTTTTGAGTCGATAAGAAAAAAGAAAAGTCCATTACTGATTGCATGTTTATAGCTTTTTTTTTTCTGGGGGTTTATGTGTGAACGCTGGCTTATTGGCTTCATTGTGGTTCCTGATTTTAAAGTGAGATCTTCTTGTCTCTCAGGACTGCACCAACCCGCGGTACCTCGCTGCTGGCACATCCAATGCTGTCAAGTTGAGCAGGTTCTTCGACAAGGTGAGAGTTTCTCCCTGCTTTGTCCTGCCACTTAAGAAAAAAGCCTGCCCCCTAAAAATAAAGCCATCGTAGATTGGTAAATAAACGCCTTCAGCCAAATCTTTGATCAAACCCACGGCTGTGCCCAGCTCTATGCCTTTTATAAAGATTGACTAATACTTTTTTACCTTACTTTCATATGAATTCTACATTGCGTCAAATGTTATAGGCTACATCCTGGCTTCCACACTTTCTTTTTCCACGCAGTTCCAAATACCTCATACCGAATTGATATACTAGTTAAATGGCTATTAACTTACTCTTACTAGGTGATTGAGAAGAGATACTTCACAAGAGACCCAAGTCAGGTACGTTTGGTTTATTCCCTCCTTTCTGTGCACATCATATCCAATAAAAATACATTATTGAAATATTTAATATTTAGATGATTAAAAAAACTCTCCCTCTATTTGTTTCATTCGCAGATGACTGGTTTTACAGACAGGAAACGTTTCAACTTCAAAAGCTTGCACTATGACTGACATGGTGCATTTACAACTTCCCTGCACGGGCCTGTGGTTTTCATCTAGCGTTGAAAGTGGAAAGTTTGTAGAAAGGAAAGTAAAACACATTTATGCGCATCCACAAACCACTTCCTCAATTCCATTGCTTGTAAATATTTTACTACAACTATCACAGTTTACATGAGGCAATCTTACTGGGTTAAAGGAAAACCAACGTCATGAATAACTGAAAAAAACGAATTGGTTTCCAAAATGTAATCCTTGGTTTTAAGAGTGTGTCTGATTTGATTGTGTTTTCATCACAAATAAAGAAAGACTGAATTTGTATTGTTTCTCTTTTCCTTAATATACTATAATCTACCTAATACACATCTTCTAAAAGAGCAACCACATAGAGATCACAAAGATCAAGCCTCAGAGACCCCATGAAGTAGCCAGTTCATAACTTGTTACAATAACTTTTTACCCATTTAGACCAATCAGAAGTGGCAGTTTAATGCTGTCCCATTGGACTTTACTCTTGGGTTACTTTTCAAAAGGGTAACCTAGTCCCTTTGTTGCATGATCGCATCCCTAATCAGGGCATAAAGGAGATCTTCATGAAGACGTGGATACTTGGGGTCGTCACATCTACCCAATTCAGTAAAAGTGGTTATCCCTCCTGTTATCTTCAAATTTACTACTTTAACAGCTTTTATCCTTGGGTTCAATTTAACCCCTGCAATTTAAACCTACAGAAAATGATTATAATTAAAATTGTTACCCAAGCTTATGTGTCAGGTACTTTATATTTTTTTGTTTACTACCTAAATAGCCCCTCCCCTTATACATTCCAGAATATGCAAATCACCATAACATCTCACTGATTGCGCCACATTTAGGTTAGGTTAGTGCCCTAAGGCAAAGGGAAGTTTTTTTTAAGATTATAAAATTGCATGTTATAGTGACCTCAATATCATCCAAACAAAAGAAGAGGGT
>JAOPJH010000076.1:2777771-2788651 GCA_027122575.1 Merluccius polylepis
CCCCCCCCCCCACCCCCCCCCCCCCCCCCCCCCCCCCCCCCCCCCCCCCCCCCCCCCACGACGAAAAAGTGAAAGGATCGAACCGTGTGAACTGTATGGCGCTGCTCACCCATCGCTTTCGTCTCCTCCCGCTTAGCGTTCAGCAGGGAGAACTTAAACTTCGCTCTGACTTCGCTTTTCGGACAGCTCACAAGTAGTAAATACAACGACAGATAATCCTTGCTTTCGTCGTCCAGTCCCTTCGGATTGACTCGCAAACACCTGCCGAGCGAACAGATTAAAGTTATGGTTAGGTTACAGCCCAAACAAACAAACAAAAAATAAACTAATAAATGCTTCAAAACACAGCGGTACGATAAGCCTGCTTGGGGTGAGAGTCTGTGCTGCTGCGACTGCCTTGAGCGACTTAAGTCGGTAAATCGTTATTGATGTGATAACAGAATGGATTCCAGAGAGCTGCTTTAGCCCGGATACCAACCATTTCATCTTGTCGTTTGGGCCGGAGGAGAACGTTGAGCTCTTCAACACCTCGCCCATCTCTTCTCGGCAAAAGCTGAAGTTGTTGATGGTCCACATGTAGGAAAACTTCACCACTTTTACCTTGGGAGGACAAAACGGGAAACATTGAGAACCAAGAAGGCTTAACATGAGAGCTAACTGAACGGAGGGCTAAACATGAGAGCTAGCTGAGCAGAGTGCTACAGATGAGAGCTAACTGATCAGAGGGCTAAACACGAGAGCTAACTGATCAGAGGGCTAAACACGAGAGCTAACTGATCAGAGGGCTTAACATAAGTGCAAACTGAACAGAGGACTAAACATGAGAGCTAACTGAACAGAGGACTAAACATGAGAGCTAACTGAACAGAGGACTAAACATGAGAGCTAACTGAACAGAGGGCTTAACATGAGAGCTAACTGAGCAGAGTGCTACAGATGAGGGCTAGCTGAGCAAAGGGCTAAACATGAGAGCTAACTGAACAGAGGGCTTAACATGAGAGCTAACTGAGCGGAGTGCTACAGATGAAAGCTAACTGAGCAGAGGGCTACTCATGAGAGCTAACTGAGCAGAGGGCTGAACATGAGGGCTAACTGAGCATAGGGCTACTCATGAGAGCTAACTGAGCAGAGGGCTGAACATGGGAGCTAACTGAGCAGAGGGCTACTCATGAGAGCTAACTGAGCAGAGGGCTGAACATGAGAGCTAACTGAGCATAGGGCTACTCATGAGCACTAACTGAGCAGAGGGCTGAACATGAGAGCTAACTGAGCAGAGGGCTAAACATGAGCTAACTGAGCAGAGGGCTAAACATGAGAGCTAACTGAGCATAGGGCTATAAGAGCTTACTGAGCAGAGGGCTAAAACAAGACAACAGCTAACTGAGCAGGGAGCTGAACATGAACCAAATTAAGTCCTCATCCCATTGTGATGAACCGTTTTGAGAAAAGCAATCACCAAGCTAGGCACTAAAATGTAATCACAGTACGAAGATTTGCCAACATCTGTGTATTTTATACAGCAAAGCCAAGTGCAGTGCGTTTAATGGAAATAATATGCAGGTTTGGCCAGACAGCTAGTGGTTTAAAGACTGATGAAACGCAAGGGGCTGACTTGTCTAGACTACGATCACGCTGATGATCCAGTCAACCAGCATTCTTCATCCGGAGAGAGGATCAGGATCTGGTGTTAAAACCTGCTCCGTTAACATGCTTTCCCAACTGCTCTCCCCAACGTTATTTATACTGGGGATTTTTCTTGGAAACTCTTAGTCTACAAAGGTGTGGTCATGTCATGTAAAAGTGCTTAATGTTGTGCTCGGAAACAAATACTTTTGGTTATGGGTGGTAGGGTGCGACCGGGGCCGCCGAGTACTAATATGTTTGGTTTTTGCGCTTGGCAAGAAACAGATCCAGCGCTGTGGGGAGAAACAGTTCAGCCCAACAGATGTTGACACCGTGGTCTGATATGGTAACGCGTAAACAGCGCGATCAATCAAACAGACTTTGATAGGTCTACGGAGGATTAAGTTTAAACTACGTTAAGTCTTGTGCATCTCACTCAAAGATACCATGAAATCAATCCACATCCAAATCAAAATCAATGCAACTTGAACATGTTAAGTGGATGTCAACTACTTTGTACTGCCAGGCTCAACATTCAACCAACAATACACCGCTTGGTAGCGTGTTTTGTCACTTTCGTATGATCCAATTAAATCCTGCAGTGACAAATGAGCTCTATAGCAAATATGTTGTTTTATTGAAGTGAGATAAGCTCAGAGTACCATTTCATGTTGTTAGTACAGTCAAAGTAAGCTACTGTTTACACAGTACCCAGGGTTGGTATGACCGAGACTTGCATTCTGCAGTGTCTTGCCAGGGTCACTGAGCTAACAATTGAAAAAAAACATCTTAAATTCATGCAATGATCACTTTATAGATAGCACCAAGTATCATATCAAGTATTAAATGCAATTGCTTCTGAAGCTAGAAATTTCTAGAAATTTCTAGATTCAAACATGTGGTTTGAATCCCTCTTCCTGTTTATATCTAATACAGAAAATAAATGTGTCAACAAATACAGACTTCAGTATTAGCCCTTAGCATCAGGGCTAATATTTAACTAAAGCTTCAGAACAGTTGAAAGCTTGGCGTTTCCCATACGCCCATCTATGAAGCACCATCACAAGTAACAAACGTACCAAAGAGCGAGTGTATCGTATAGAAAAATGTGCAAATGTTCCCTAAAAAAAACAAAAAAACAATAATGACAATAGTAAAATTCTCAAATCTAATTTTGTTACGAAAAAACAAGAAACAGAAAACAGAATGAGCCATTATCATAAAGGCATTGATCCCCATGAAGAAAAATAATCACTACAGCTGCTTAACAATCACAGGAAACATTTACTCGGCCAACAAAATACCATCATACATTCTCTCTCAGCCCTTTATAGTCTCCAACTTTATCAGTTGTATCGCAATCTTCTTGAAGTTAGCTGACAAGTTCAACGACCAGGCATCGGCCTAACATTGTGTGTGTGTGTGTGTGTGTGTGTGTGTGTGTGTGTGTGTGATGAGGTTTGTGTACAGATGGACTGCTGCTTACCTGGGTGTAGCACCAGCTCTCCGCCACTGGGCCACTGGACATCTCCCCGGGCGGAGGAGGGGTGGGAACCCGTGACATCACCAGCTTAGAGGAGGCTGCTGACGTCCTTAAGCCTGTGCCACGTTACCTGGTGAGGCAAGGAGAGATGATTGATTTACAAAAATGAACACACAAACAAAGTAATGAACACTTACTAGCGGTTTCCACAACAGCTGTTTACTCTCAACCAAATCCAGTCCTTGCTACAAGAGATACATGAAGCCAGCAAGACGAGATGCGTGTTTTCCCTCTCTGATAGATGCTACTACACTGTCAGGCATTTTGGTGCTGTCCCCATGATCACACGTCGGTGATCCCTTTTGACAATCAGTGAACAGTCCCCAACAGCTAGCCAAAACACTAAAGAGATGCGTGTGTTATCAGCAGAATGGACATTCAACAACTCCATTGATCTTTAGATAGCTGCAAACGAGTCACGATGAGATGTACAGGGTAACTTTTCTAAATACCACATTGTTCTTGAGTTAGTAAGTGTGGCACAACGAGCTATGTTATATATAACTCATCTACACTGTACTGCTAGCCTACATAGCATGTTTGTCACTAACCGAAATGGGACACATGTATTACAGTGAACAGATTACAGAATATAATCAATACACTGTTTTTTTGACAAGGTCAATATTAACCTATTGTACTGCGAGAAATATGAGTTACAATAACGCTTCCGTGCCTACTAGTTTATCAAATAAAGTCAATTGAAGGCTACCGTCTTCAGAGGCTAAACTGTACAATGTTCAAGGTAACACCATAAGCTAGGAGCAATGATCGAAAAAGCTCATCCAGTTATTTACATTCATTGCCTTCAAACTCACCCTGAGCAGCTAACCCATCCCTTCTTCAATCACTGGTGTTATGCTAGGTAGTAAAATGGTGCATTCCACTGTTGTAAACCGTGAAATGATGAGTAACAGTGACTATTGGGGACAGGTTTGAGTGTGTTGACCCAGAAAATATGTGTCAAGACAGCGTAACTCAACGCATAGTTTGGCCCTATACAACCGAGAGGAAGTGGATAACCAAGCCCAGTGTGCACTATATAAGATTTCGAAAAGCTACGCTGTCATGGAGAAAAGAAATGAGCACTGTTGATGGAATCAACAGCCAGTACTCGCCAAGTCATTTCCAAAGGAGCATCGTCCAAGAATAAAGAAGCGAAATTGGCAAAAGCAAATGGATGCCAAAGCATTTAACATTTGCAGTATGGAGTCAAGATTAGTCCGAGTTTGGTTAGGTGGCTTCTAGTCCCTACCAGACAAAGATAATGCACGTCATGAAAACTTCCAAGATATGTTGCTTTAAAAAAAAACAAAAAACATTTGGAAACTTACCTCTGAGTGTTTCAAATGTACAAAGATTGGATGTATCTAAGGTATCGCTGGATGCTTCATGGTCTTCTTGTCTCCAGATCCCACTCTATAATGACAAAAAAATAAGACATATTTAATAAACCTTGATATAAACATTTCAACATGGTTCCAGAGCATACATGTGACGATGACTGCAATACATTGACTCTCACACTGATATGTTATGTTATGAAAAATACTAAAGTTTTGCATGGCCCATGTGTTGACAGTAGAGTACTGTTAAACGTAGCAGCCATTATACGGTTGTGGCATTTTAGCATTGCGGTACACAAAGCTAATAACCTCAGATTACACTAAACAACACATTAATGAACACTTGCAAAAGTTCAATTTGAAACCATCTGTAAACCCACTGCCATGGATTGAGGTTAGCATGTTATCTTGCCACGTTCACATGCAAATGCTACTTTTGTGACATAGCAAACATTTCCCAGTCATTTACAACAACAACAACACCACAAACCAAATCAGACTGCAAGTCTAGCACCATATCATTCATACGGCCATCATAGCCAAGCATGTTATGATGCTATGCATGTTAACATACACATGAGCTTCATCCAGGAAAATGCAGTCGTGGGTTTGATAAGACAGCTATTGCATGACTGGTAAACGAGCGATTAAAAGGAAAATGACAAATGATCAATACAGCCTAGACTTCATTGGCTTTATATGCTAATGTTTAGTCGATGTAGTGACACAGCCTTGACAGGCCTGGGTGAATGCATTAAATGAAAAGTCAAAGTTGAGCTAGCTTACGTTAGCTAGCGCGCTAGCGCCAGTAGCCCGACACAGACAAGTTGTTTTATGCGTGTCGTGGTCGGAAAGTACGCCATTTCAGCGACATGTGCGGACGTGAACACGTCCACATAAATCAACAACAACTCCATTAAATGAAGAAAAAAAAAATAACGTTAGCCAGCTGGTGGAGCGGCTAACGCTGCCACTAGCCGGATGCTAGCTTCCCATCAACGCAGATCATCCCTAACGTTAAACAGCGTTCAGTTCCGTAAGGAGGGGGAAGAAGAAGAAAGAAAAAAAAGAAAAAGAAAAAAATCACAGCCCTCGCACACTAAACACACTAAATAACACGTTGATGGATACTTGTGTTCACGGCGATGAGAGAAATGGAGGCGAAAAACGAGGAGAAGCTGGGGGCTTCTCCAGCCCTAAAGAGAGTATGGGCAGCTAGCTTAACGTTAGCCACCGTGGATGGGAGCGCAACGCCAACCGCTTACAGGTGGAAAAACAACGCTAGCGGCGGCTAACTAGCGGCTAGCCGCGGCTAATGCATCCAAAAAAAAGCAATTGCGAAAAAGTTTAAAAAAGACGTTTTAACAACACACCTTTTATTATCATGCATCCTTATGTGTGAGCTAAAGCGTGTGGCTTCACATCACAGCGGCTTGTGTCATCGTCCGTTGTTTTAAAACAGTTTCCACTCAATCTCGCCACAAGCCTTTCTTTGTCTTAATAAAAGGGGCTAAATCTAGCTAGCTAGCTGGCTGCTGGAGATTTCACACACACATACATACACACACAAAAAAAATGCCCTTACATTCGGCGCATGCGCGGCGGCACGGAACTTCCTGCTTTGTGATCCACCGATCAGCTGATTCTTCTGCCCAAACATAACATAAGATAACACCATGTCACTGCTTTTTTATCCCCCTTACCGCGATTATTTATCCTTTCACACCAATTGCTTTGTTCTCATTTAAAATTGTACAATTGTAATGCACAATAAAACACTGTTAGATGATCAAGGGAAATAGCCCCCCCCCTCCCCTTGCTTTACACCTTGCATGGATATGACATGTCATGTATGTCTGCTCTAGGTTTATTCTCAGCCATGTGAGGTGTAATTCACATGCATGATGCAAACCACCATGCATGCAGGTGTTCACTGCAGTGGTGGTCTGTGCCGATGCCCCCCCAAGCCATACTTCATGACCAACTAGGATAGCCACAATATGAATAGGACATCTTTTCATCACCCCTCATGTTTCTCATGTGGACCCACCGAGGACTCCTCTCCATTCTCAGTAAGACAATGCTCTGTAATGACACACTGTGGGTCTTGGATGACATGTCATTATTCAGACGGATGGTCACTTGTCTACAGATTGAGCAATGTGCACCAATCAGTCTGCATTCACATGTGTGTTGATCCTGTTTTTGAAAACATGTAGTAAACTGTTTTTACCTTGGTCACCCTGAACTTGTTGCTCTGCCACAATCAGTCTACATTCAACAATATTAATAAAATCATGTATCAATCAAATGATTTTTTTGCACTAGGCCAATATAAATAATTGGTTTTGCTGCAACACAAATCTTTGATGCAATAGAGAATTTCATGGTATTTCATGGATCCATGAAATTAAGCTCTTATAATGAAGCTCTTATAATGACGAGCTTATTGACAAAGACACATCTTCAGCCAATCAGCCATATTTACAGTTGAAAGAAGACAAGATGTACAAGCTCTATAACCACGGACAATAATGCCTCAAAGAAATTACAAAAAAAAAAAGATCACCCACGAATAGTCACTTAATTGCATTTATCTGTCATTCTTTTCAGAGGTCTGAAGCTCGTGTGCCCAGCAGCGCATGTACCGACAATGACATCCTCACTGCACCAATCAGCGGCGAGACGCTCGGCGATCCCAGTTCAATTTCACATGATTATAATCACTGCTATTAATTTGGATCCCCCTTGTTCAATTTCACTAAGAGTGGCACGGTACGTACCCTAATGAGTATAGATGCTCTTTATGCTTAATACCAGCTTCTTTATCATGTATGGCGTGCCATTGTCTATCTGCATGAGTATCAACCAAAAACAATGGCTCTGACGGCTTTTCTTCTCCTTCTTCTTTTAAGTGGTATAGAATGTCTCAAAAGACAGAAGTGACAGAGTGAGATATGATGCTGGACTTTTATCCAAGATGGAGGAGGATGATGAAGAGTGATGAAGAATGATAGAGACAAACCCCATGGCTGGAGTGAATAAGGCTACTGTCACTGGCTGATCCCCCGGTGACCTTATCAGAATATAATCATACAGATGTCAATGGGGAAACTCTGCAAAGCCGTTGTCTCACACTCTATTTATTTTTCTTCCCCATGTGCTCAATTGCTCAATGTCCTGGTGGATAGGAATTCATAACATGGAACAAAGGATGTCTTTGAGGAGGCCCCCAATTCCAATTGTATCTAATTTGATTAGATCTAACTAATGAAATATATGGTAATAGCGGGACTCTTCGGAAAACCAGATGAGCAAAATAGGAGACCATTTGTTAGTTAAATAATCAATAATTCTGGTGAATATCCTGTCAAAGGCTCACTTTAATAAAAGATAAGTAGGCTACAAGTCTCATAACAGAGCCTATTGTGCATTCAGGATTATTACACCTCACATATTGCCAGCAAAGAATTCGATAAGGCTAACCTCAGGTTCCTGAACATTTCGTTAAGGGTTCACGTTAAACATTCCCTTCCATTAACTTTGTGTGTATCCTTGAGTCTTCGTATCAAAGTAATCACGGTGGTCGACCGGACCCCCAAATCACTGCTCTCAATCCTCAACCTTAAAGGACGGACATGGTAAGAGGAGATGAAACGTCAGACAAGGGGGGCGTATTGGAATCACGGATTAAAATGAAAAATGGAAAGTGAGGTTCTCTTCTCCCGCCGAGAACGCGGTTTCAATCTGCATGACATCCGATGTATCCTTTACCTTCAATTTGCATCAGAACTCCCCCAGGTAGGCGTGGTTTCTGACTACCGCGTGTCTACTGTCTTTACCATTTACAATTTGCCAACCAATGCTTGCCAACCAATCCAATGCGTTACAGGTAGGTAGACAAGCCTTTGTTTCTTAGTAAGTATTAGTCTTTCCCACACACACACACACACAATGTTCTTCAAATAATCCATATGTTATTATCATAACATTTTCAAAGGACAAAAAAAATATCAAAGTTGCCTCAGGGCAGGCCACCCACTACTAGCAATATGGCAATGAGGCAGTATTTCCTGAGTGAACAGTGAAGATATGGCCGTGTATCAGTAGGGGTACAGCAACCTCTACAGTACGTTGCACACAGAGCTGCCAGACTTGAGGCGACGTGCACATAAGCCACTGACAGGTTTTTGAAGCAGCACTGCTTGTATAATGAGTTCGATCCAACTGAATCCATTATTTCCCCACCAACCATACAAACCACCATTTTAATCGCTCCAAACCTAGGTGGTGACTGTAGAGTAGAAATGTCATCCAAAAACCTTTTGTTCGATCTCGTGGTGGCGTAGCTTTACCTTTCGGGTGTGCCACGATAATCAAATTGTTACAAGTGCATGAGCAAACATTTCTTAAAGGAAATGTAGGCCTATAGGCAGCCTCATTTATTTTTGAAATAAGTAACATTTTAGTTGTCACAGCGTCATCTTGTTATTTGAATTAAGCCCCACGGTATAATTTTTGAATGTTTGAATGTTGAAATGAGTCTGTCAGACTGGAAAAGCTGTCGTCAGACACACAGCGAAAGGAATCGGCTGTGGAGGAAGTTGTGTTCATTACATTTTGGATGTTAAAGATTTTGCATTTTCTTCTGGAACATTTTGGCACACTCCGTTGAACAGGTGAGTAATACGACTGTGGAAATGAGCTAAGATGGTGAAAAATGTTTCTTTTCACTGGGCCTTCAACAAGATTTAAGCCCAGCTATCTGGGCCTGGAAAACCTTTAAATTAGGTTTTCATACGAAGGTGCAAAGGTGCAAAAGTATTCATATTTAAATTTAAAAGAAATAAATAAATACCATGCCGCTCTGTCATATTACCAGCAAGGACTCGGTGGTGTTAAAACTACATAATTGAGAACTTGTGATGGAGGATTTTGTGAAAAAAACACATTATTCAAATAAACAACTCATATTCAAAGTATATATTTGAATGATGTGACCAATTTACTGCTGCACTCCACCGCTTTCAACATCCAGCATGGCACCTGTTCTCATCACACTAAAATACATAAAACCAATTGAATAGACAGCAGGGGAGTCTGTGGAATTTATATGCAAACAAGAGCAAATCACCCCTGTTTTTGATCATCTTAATGAAGTGCTTCCCTTCTCCCCATCCCAACAATCCTGAAGCCCTTCCCGCAGATCGACAAGACTGATTACTTAGCGTGGAGAATCGGAGCAGATGCTCTATTAACTGAGAGTTGGGTTGCCTCGTACAACCGTCCTCCCGAGCTCATTTCCCGCGGAGCAAGCGGAGGGAGGATCTGAACACATGTCGTTGTTTTTAATAGAAATGGAAAATGGAACGGACACAAAAAAAAGAAGTTTATTATGACACAACTGTCAAATGAACTCAAATGGCGTGGAGAGATTGCTATTCGTTATTTGACGACGGGTTTCCAAGGGATTACGCCACATCACTCACTCAGATATTACATTGATTGAGTAAAGAGGCACTTGATCACTCTATATCCTTTTGATCATGATGATAGATTGAGGAATTATCATATCATACAATCACATCATATAATCCCTTTCAGCACTTCAATAGCGCACACGTTCTGTCTGTAATGATTTGTCTGTTTAGTCACAACAACAAAGCCACTCTGCCACCAAAACAAAAAACGAGAGCCATATTCCAACCAATTACAAGAGCTTTCCTACCATCACATACAGACATATGACTACCCAGTCCAAGTAAGCATAGGGGGGGGGGGGGATATTCCCTCTGTCGTGTCAGAACAGGGGGGGGATGATTAGCTATAGTAGGAAAGGAGACAACGTATGGGTTGCATGTCTTAAACCCTCACGTTAAGGGGGGGAGGAGATAACCCGTCTGTCTTCTGGGCCTTCTTCGACGCGTCTGCGTGCTGCTGTTACACCTGCACACAGAGGACAGCCGGTCTCTATCGCTCTCTCTCTCCCTGACAAGCTCTCCACCTTGTGTGTCACCCCCCCTCTTTCTTCTCCAGGCACGGCAAAACAGGGAGTTGTGTCTTTTCATCTGTGCACTCAAGCCACGAGAGAGAGAGAGAGAGAGAGAGAGAGAGAGAGAGAGAGAGAGAGAGAGAGAAGAGGGTGGGGCAACCAATTAAGCCCCGCAGTTGCACTTGAAGACAGTGCGCGTGCTTTTAGCGTGTTGTAGCACCGATCTTGCATCACAGCGACGCCTGTACTGAACTCAGCTGTCACGGGTTGACAACAACAACGATGGGGGATGGCCTAAAACACACACACACACACACACACACACACACACACACAAACACACACACACACACACACACACACACACACACACACA
>JAOPJH010000076.1:2810374-2821046 GCA_027122575.1 Merluccius polylepis
ATATTATCAGAGATATAAAGCACACCTACTTGTCGCTTGATCCCTCGGTCCCTCTGCACCAGACTTTGATCTATTTCCAAAGAATGATAGAGCTGACACTGACAGGCAAGCTCAGCAAAAAAAGTATGTGGCAATGTTGCAACACGGCCATTACACAATCTCATATGTCCCCACCCTACATTTCAAAATCACAAGTGTAATTAGAATTTTATCTTAAATAATGTGTTTAAAACATGATCATGTATTTTTTAGATAGCTCTCATAATACATCGTATTTGAATGATTAAAAGCATGTAATGTGCCCTCATGTGCCCAAAGTTATTAAATCTAAAGTGCTAAATTACTATCAGCCTGTGACGCTAACTACTCTTGGAGGGGCACAGGGCAACTTAATGTGTCTTAAGTGTCTTTCATTAAGACGTTTGAATAAAAAATTAAGAGAGAAATCTCAACTATAGAGACAAGGCAGAACACTTCTGCTACTTATTTTTTGTCGATCTCTCCTCAGCTTTTAATTGTACATGGACTCCTGTCTGGTTAATGTGTATCCTCCACTGCAGCGGCTCCCAACGGGTTGGGCTATGGCACTCGACAAGCCCCAACTACAAATTCAAGGCACACCAATTTAAAGTTTGAGCGAGTGTTACCCGGATATGTTATTAGTCGTACAACTGTCAAAACTGTCACTGTCAAAAAAGTATCACGGGTAAAAATAGAAAAAAAGAAATGTAGCAATGACTAACATGACGTGCAATAATGCATCAATAATATAGCAAATTATGAATAATTCTAATTGTGAAGAGGAACAACATCTTTGTGTTCGCTCACTTGCTGTAACCATATATGTCAGTGAGGAATATGTATCCGATTCCACAACGTTAAACAATAACAGCACAGCTAGCTTGCTGGTTGGGAACTGCTGCTGTCCTGGATGACCCTAGTAGTAACACGTCAATATGGAGCATTAGGGAGATGAAGAGGGTCATTGTGCAACAAGTAAGATACAGAATTGACTTGCATACTGTTGCATACTTGTTGCTCAGTTACTGTTAATATTATATACAGACTAACCATATATATTTTCATTTCTTTTTGGAATCATTTATTTCTGCTGTAAATAGGTTAAATTTGTTTATATTCAGGATTCAACTGTGGACAACTAAACTTTGCTTTGTAAAGCAGGTCAGGTTAGTTTTAAATAATTTTTAACCACTGCAGGGCAAAAGTTTTGAACATCAAGGTCCCAAATCAAATTGGGCGCCTGCCAATTTTACTAGAGGTCATGCAACACTCGACTTGTTAATCTTTCACCAAGTTGAATATCTTATAGCGTCAGGCTGGGGCATATAAAAGTAAAACATGAGAAGATCAACCAAGGGGTCTCAGCCCTAAATCTGGCACCTGCAGTGCTGCAAATTGCCTTGGACATGAAAGATATACCCACGATACCCAAGTTGGCAGACTCTGAGACATATACCTTAAGTGTGTGTGTGTGTGTGTGTGGGTGTGTGTGTGTGCGTGCGTGCGTACGTGCGTGCGTGCTTGCGTGTGCGTGTGTGTGCGTGTGTGTATCACCTGACTCCACCACAGTGGACGGCACCTGTATGTAATTGGATCTAAAAGGGGGTTGGGGGGGTCGATCATGACAATTACATGTCAATGTAAATAAGGAAACATGACGATGTGAATGAATCTAGAGTGAAGGGACAGTGAAGAGGAACCGGAGGAGACGCGTGATGACGCCTGGCAGCCACCAATGAGGAGAGCCTGCCAGGAGAAGGGCGACATGTGAGAGAGGCCACATATGATAACATGAGGGCGGGGGGATTGGCTGAATGAAGAAGTGGTCAGTGTGAAGAGGAATTTAAGAAGAAAGAGAGGAGATATAATCGAGATATAGAGAGAGAGAGAGACTTATGTGGTGCAATCTTTTCTGCCCTATTGACCTCTGCCCTCCCTCTCTCTCTCTCTCTCTCTCTCTCCCTCTCTCTCTCTCTCTCTCTCTCTCTCTCTCTCTTTCTTCTCCTTTAACATGTTTTCATTCACATACAATGTGTTCTCTATCTCATCATAGCAATACGTTGGGAATCACAGGTTTGTCCTGAAGATAAGCAGGATTATCCAGTACTTTCCAATCTTACCATCTCACAGATAGCAAACAAGCTCAGATCTGGGTGAACGGGGTGTGTCACTTTCTTTTCGCGTCACAAACTCGGCCAGCTCTAGTAGTAAACTGTAACAAAAGTGTCTGTAAAGGTTTCAGATCGACACCGTGTAGACTGGCCACTGTAGAAATACACTTCTTAAAATCCCACTTCTGAAAGCTTCATCCCCTCACGCAAATTAGTGGTCGAATATCTACATAATGAAACAGCACACAAGGCGTCATTCTGCCATAACAAAGTAGGACTGTTCGATCCAAGATGAACGATTTCCATCACGCAGAGCTGGTATTCCTAATAATAACAACGGTGGTATTCCTAATAATATGAGGTACATTTTACTGAAGAAAATGCAAGGTGGTTGCTGGTTTGGCAAACACCTGTACGATGCCGCTCCCTTGTGTTTTACAATGTGTGAAGAGGACAATATAGTTTGTTTTTCCGTAACGATAGCTCCCTCATTTGGCTATGTAGGGTGTTGACATCGTTAACAGAAATGTGTTTTAAACGCCTGAATAGTTTCTTTTACAGCTTGGTGAGCTGTTTCCCCAGGACCAGACAGTTGTAGTTGATGGTGTTGGTTTTTCCGCCATGGGGACTGAAACATCTCGGAAGAACTTCTATCTTCTCCACAGTTGAGTATATTTAATTGTATTAGGTTGAGTTAAGACCTTATTTTTTTTAATTGGTTAATTAAAAACAACCATGGCAAGCGTTTTGTACTTATGAGGTTGATCGCCATTTACTACCGTATAATGTCAGTGTTACAGATTGTGTTCACAAACAAAGTCTATAGGGAGGACCTATGAAACCAATAACCATTTAAGATTGTTATGTGACCCAGGTCTTCTAATAATACCAGTCCTCTGAGAGCAGATGTCACACACACACATAAACACACACAAACGCACACATTTTCTATTGCCATTTTCAATTTGCGTTTATTTTACAAATAAACTGAAAAAGAAAAACTCTGTCCTCCAGCATGCTAAGGGAGAGGGTCCAGGACTAGGGCCTCCAGGTTGCCGTTAAAGATGACCCCCCCCTGGGTCTCCACACTGCAGTCCTCCATGCTAAGGGAGAGGGTCCAGGACCAGGGCCTCCAGGTTGTTGTTAAAGATGACCCTCCCCTGGGTCTCCACACTGCAGTCCGGGTGCCGCAGCAGCTCCAGAACCCCTGCCTTTAGCTCGGCCGGCGCCGTCTGGCTGAAGTTCAGCACCTCGGTCAGGAAGTCCAGCAGCAACTCTCCCTCCTCGCTCCCCTCCACGAAGCACTCACTGATGTCCATCTGCGACTGCAGCTCGTAACTACGGTAACCCACAGCCCTGGAGTCCAGCAGGCTCTTGATCTGTGCCGTGGTCACACACTGGGAGATGTCAGAGACGCCCAGCTGGCTCCCGTACGTCCCCCACAGCTTGGCCCACCCACTCGTACCTGAGGGTCCATCGCCAACACAAAAATGCAAACGGACTTGTTCAACCTATCGTCCGATTGTATTATGTGCTATTATAATTGTATAGATGAAGAACTGCTTGATTGTTGACTCGTAAATACATCAAAAACAACCAAACCAAAACACAACATGTTGGAATGGCATCTATAATAAGGCATCTATAATAAAAGAATAACCCTACTCAATGTCCACTGGTAGAAACCTTTGATGCATTAAGTATCATAAACATGGCACATATAATCACACGTTAGCACATAGATGGACGAATGCAAAATATTGCTGTACCAGAAACGAGAATGATAAGAAGTTTCCCGGTCTTGTGGAGGAGACTCTGGAAGAAGCTGATGGTAGCGTCTGGGTCTTTAACGTAGTAGAGCATCTGTTAATTCACACACAAGCCCAGAGGAATGAGCTGGGGCACAATCCAGTCCATTAATGACAGGTGTTCACATACGTCGGTTAATTGCCACGAAATGTGTGAAATGAATGTGAATTGAAATGTGTCACAAGAGTGGCACATTGATTGCATGCTCGTTAAATATTCCTGGCGTAGAAGGGATCTTTAATACATCTTAATCTGGAATGATTGTGAAAGTGTAGACAGACGCTCCAGATTTGAATAGGCCCTTTTCACAGTAGGAAAAACACAGGTGTGTAGCTCATAATTAATTCTGGGTCTGTTTGATTAAGGTGTGACAGTGCACCAGTATAGTAAATACACATTTACAATGCTGGTGCTGTGACAGCCATAAATAAAACCTACCTAATGTTAAAAGTTACAGGAACAGGGAGTTACTTTACCCTGCTACTGACAATCTGTGAAAAGGATCCATTACTGGGATAAGCTCATATCCTGGTCATGAGAAACGTGTGCACTGTGCATGTAAACCGACTCAAGAGACGAATGTGGCGTACAGCGTTGCCACTCATATTGGTAATCTTCGTTCACCTGTATCATGTGAATGAAGTCTGCTTCCTTGCTCATCTTGTTTTCTTTCCACTGTTGTTCAAACTCAGAGGCAGTCACCTTGTTCCAGGTGAATTTAATATAATCTAAATCGTTTCTCTTAGACACCAAAACTATGTAAAAAAAACAACAACAGTTAGTTTGATTGTTAACTAATTTGCATGAAAAGAATAAATCAATTACAGTTGTTACAAGCCCTAGATCCTTCCGGACTCAGAGGAGCAAGGCTGAAAGAGTCAAGGGGGATATGACATGCAGTTAGTTTGTACCTTTGTAGTTATATATCTGTTGGCTGCTGGGCTCAACCACATGGGTGTCCACCGTTATGCTCGGATACTTCTGACGGAGCTGAGAAAACATCTCCAGGTCTATCTCACCTGCAACCACAACAACAAGCAGACACATTTGTAGTTAGCTAGCTTTGATCTCGCTGGATCAAACCAGAGGCATAGAAAACAGAGTTGTGTCAACGGAGGGTCAAAAAGCTCGACGGTCACGTGGTTCACGTTGCTTCAGATAGTTCCAAGAGGGTAATTTTAAATGAGTGGAAACTGCGCATCGCTTTGCTGATTTACGAGCGACCAGCAACGTTTTGTAAACATAATGCAAATTGAGTATTGCACACTGACCTGCTTGTCAGTAGTATTTAATATTTATGGTATAATTATATAACAAGCTCAAATTAAAAGATTAGAGTGATGGGTTGTACGACTAGCCAACATTGTGCTGCTTCATCTTTTAGTAGTTAGAATCGTCGCATCAATTTTTCAAAACTTTAAAATACCAGAAGGTGTGAATTGAATATGAATGCATCCCAGACCGAGCCATAGCCTCTCGAAGGGCTCTGAATTCGCAGACGTGATTGATTGAACATGATGTTCAATGTGTTGCCATTGAAAGGTTGTTGTGCGCAGTCTGCTCAATTTATGACCTCCAGTGTAAGAGCATTCCACCGACTACAACAACGAAATGATAATCATCTCAAGTTGCAAAAGGTTAGGCCCTAATTGAGGAGCATTAATCAGTGCACATAAAGAACACGAGTACTTGTACCCCATTATCTCAGTCTATAATAAGCCGGTCCTCTATAACAGGACACAGGGGTTATAGAATAGGCTAAGTAGAAGACTAAGAGGCTCAATGACTATAAGAATTACCCTTCTTATTTGAGGCGAACATGGGTAGAATAAGGAACTTACAAGACTAGGCTGTAATTGCACATTTGCATGCTTTAAGTTTATCTTTTTGCCCCCCTACCCCCCCAGATCCAGAATCAATACATCTATACCAAAATATATATATATGCATTCACTAAGCTTAGCATTGTAGTGATCAGATCCAGAATCAATACTTCATCTATACCAAAATATCAATAGAAGCAGTGTCACTCGAACCCTCTCATGGCTGAGCTGACTAAAGATGTGCCATTACAACAAAATATGTGCACAAATAGGCATTTATTTGGCAAAAATAAAGTGACAGAATGGTCTCCCCTATTAATATACAATAACATCACAAAAACAATGGTACCCTTATAGATCGACATGTACTGGCCTAGGCCTAGCCATAACTAAAATCCGCAATCACGCATAAACTATCATGTATGACCTGTCTAAATTTGTATAGGGGTTATCATCTGTAAGTAAATCCAGACAACATCGCTCCAAAGTTGGCTGAAAAATACAGTAAAATTCATAGTGATTTTAGGTCTTGAAAGTTGAATCTAATTTCACTCTGTTCTTATTGAACCTATGATTTAAGCTTTAATAAACTCAAACATCAATAGTGTTTCAATGTCTTGGTCCATGCTCATTGCTCTGTCTTGTCCTTGGACCCAGCAAGCCTTGGGGTCTATTAAGGTTGGCTGTCCTTCATGGGGACGCCGCTCAGAGAATGGAGTCAGCGTGTAATTCGCTTCCCTGCCGAAAGAGAAGGCAAAAATAGTTGATGCAAGTGAGCAGGAGTAATCTGACCATCACGAGACTATAATAACAAACAATGTGAGGTAATGAGGTGAAGATGTTCAATGGAAGCCTTGTGTTCATTTGGTCAGGGTGGGGTAGGCACAGACCTCCGTCTCCATGTCATTCAACATGCAGTCATTTCTACAGCCTTTCCATTACAGTAATAGGGATGTCTATTTTTACATCTTCAAACTCTCCTGCCCATATATATAACACAATAGTGTCACATCCTAAAACTGTTCCTTATTGTTCTATGTAAGCTACCTCAAAGTGACCGATACTGATCAGGACATCCTCATTTCACCACCAACTGACTACAAAAGTAGTCTCCAATGTCTACGTAACAAATAGGTTTCACACTCCAACATGTTTAGAGGCATGTCTGTACGAATGTACGTTACTACAGCAACAACATAACATACTCCCTGTAACCTAGCTTTATTTAACCTAGCCATTTCCGTACGTTAGCTAGTTAAAATATATTGTAAAATATATTGCTAACTGTAGTAAAATGTGATTATAAGTAGGGGTGTCACGATTTCCATTTTAAATCAAAATCGATCAAAATGAGCTTTTGCTTTCGATCATCGAAATTAAAAACAGAACATCCAAAAAAAAGTATAGATTTTTTTAAGCTGTTTGTGGGGCTGTCATCTAGTGGCTCTTCTTTTTAATTGTCTTAAACCGTTATTTCACCAATTTGGTAAAAAAAAAACATTTAAAAAAAATAAATTATTTAGATTTTGCCATATGGCCTTAGTGTGATACATTCCTAAAGTAATATAGTGGTTATATCACACATAACATGTAGCCAATCTTTTTAAGAATCTGAAGTTGTCAGGGCATTAAAACCAATGATCTGTTGACCTTTACCAATCAAGACTCGATAGTCTAACAATGGCATAGCTGTCAGTGCTGAATTTTTAACACAAAAACAAAAAGAAGAGCCACTAGATGACAGCCCCACAAACAAAGTTTAAAAAAAATCATGTATATATTTTGTTAAATCGGCTTTTAATCATTTGTTTAAATTGAAAATCGAATTGAATGGTGGATTTGGAGAATCGTGACATCCCTAATAATAAGTAAACAATCAAAAATCAAAAAGCTAAAGTTTAACTTACCCTTGAAAAGCACAGTGAAAACAGATGTCTCCTATGGGGCGCTGCTGCTATTAGGTCCCAATGTTTGGAAGTACTGAGTGTCTCC
This sequence comes from Merluccius polylepis, assembly GCA_027122575.1. Classification (NCBI taxonomy): domain Eukaryota; kingdom Metazoa; phylum Chordata; class Actinopteri; order Gadiformes; family Merlucciidae; genus Merluccius; species Merluccius polylepis. Next base: position 2,818,131 of record JAOPJH010000076.1, read on the forward strand.
ACGATCCACCGTTGCTCTAAAACAATTGGACTGATGGCGTGAACGGACATGACACGACTCTCTCTCTCTATGGCTCTGGACCAAACGTCTCTGGCGCTGACTCTGATTGGACGATAGTGTTCGCCATCCTCAAACTTCCACTTAGTAACGAAAACAGCTTGTAAGTCGAGGATGAAGGTGTGTGAAAGCGGGTTTTTTTAACACCTTGGTGTAATAGCCTATTTACAACAAATCTAAACTACCATGTTTTATTCAATTGAATGTCTTTCAGCAGTGTTTTACATAATTAGCAGTAAACGGTGCTTAGCAACACCATTGCACTACACACATATTTACACCTACATGGTAAGAACCAGGGGAAGTGTACAATAATTTAAATCCAGATTACACAGGCGTGGTTCTTCAAAGCGAGAAAAGACCACTCGTCCAAGAAAAACATCCAAATAAAATGTAAAGCAAAAAATCACAGGGAAAAAAACATGTGTTTGACTCTGATGCAAGCGGAGAGCAGCAGATGTGGTCAGCGGAAGCAGAGCTCATGGAGCATGTAAACTCTGTGATTAGCTTCAACGCTACCCTGAGGGTATTAAGTCATTTATTGAGATGCCATTAGTAAACCCATAACGCTGTCTACTCTATCACACTGACATGCAGATGTCAGTGTGATTGCAAATGCATTTATAAATAAAAAAAACATTTAATCGGTTTTGACATCACTATTCCGGCATTCTTGCCAGAATAAACTCTCTGGCGGAAAGTAAGCACTCAAAATAGAAATACATTGATGTAAACTCAAAAGGAAGCATGCATTGAAGCCTTTTATAATACAAGTGAAGTGGGCTTGCCATGGAGGGTTAATATTAACCCAGCTGCCTGGACAAAATGCAGACTAAGTTTATCGTTCAACTGGAGGAGCTGTAAATGAACATGCTTGACTGCAAGCTCCACAATGTTGTAACCTCCCACCTCCTATGTGTATTATTGCACCCTAGGGTTATTTCACAGGTTTACAGACACGCTGCACACAGACGCCGGGAGGAGAGGAGGCCTACTATTTTTCTCACCTGCACCACTTCCCACTCCGATGACATTCAGCTTGGCCTTTCCGTCGCCCACACTAAAAGGGCACATTTGAATACTGTTAGCAAGACAAACATTAATCGCTCCACTTTCATCGTCACCTTTTCCATATAATATCCGTGTGTGTGAAATCATCATTTGACGTTGAAGGGAAGATTTGACGTTGGAGGGAAGATAAAATGTGAATTTGCTGGTGTAAATGATCAAGATCATGTGAATAAACACAAGGCATGGGTGATCATTTGGAGTCCCAATCCTGAGCAGTCGAATCTAGCTATTAAAAACCATCAAACCATGAATCATTTAGCTTGTGGGCATATATCTTACAAACCGTGTGTAATAATAATAAGAAGGTTTTGGTGGTGCAGGTAGTGCTGAGGTTAAAATATGAACAGGGGCACTAGCTACAATAGTAATCCACACAAAGCAAACAGAGACAATATTTACAGAGTAGATTATGTTATACAGGCTGCAGATGATCTATCTGATGCTATGCCGTAGCTAGAGAGACTAAGTCAGTGTTTCTCAAATGAGGGTATGCGTACCCTTAAGGGGTACTTTGAAGGTTTGCAGAGGGAACATTTGCTTTTTTTTTGTCGTTTTAATATCAGTTATTAACAATTGTAAAATGATTCCACCATACAATTAACTGAATCTAAAATACCTCCTTAACCTCCCAAAATTAAGTAAATCTGAAAATAACAAGCGAAGCACAGGCCCATGTTTCACACTAAATTAAAGGAAAGTATTTGCACCACCCATTTAATGTCCATGTTTACACCAAATAACATGCATGGGGGGAAGCCCTACATTAGTCAAAAACATGTTGAGAACCACTGGGCTGAGAATTACCTGGCTAGTATGTCTGGCAGTGTGCTGCGGATGAAGTCCCGCATGCACTGGTGCTTAGAGGACTTATTATTACCTGGCTGGTATGTCTGGTAGTGTGCTGCACTGGTGCTCAGAGGACTTATAATCACCTGGCTAGTATGTCTGGTAGTGTGCTGCAGATGAAGTCCCGCATGCACTGGTGCTCAGAGGACTTATAATCACCTGGCTGGTATGTCTGGCAGTGGATGCAGTCCCGCATGCACTGGTGCTTAGAGGACTTATAATTACCTGGCTAGTATGTCTGGCAGTGTGCTGTGGATGCAGTCTCTGCATGCATTGGTGCTCAGAGGACTTATAATTACCTGGCTGGTATGTCTGGCAGTGTGCTGTGGATGCAGTCCCGCATGCACTGGTGCTCGCTGAGCCTATAATTACTTGGCTAGTATGTCTGGTAGTGTGCTGTGGATGCAGTCCTGCATGCACTGGTGCTCAGAGGACTTATAATTACCTGGCTAGTATGTCTGGTAGTGTGCTGTGGATGAAGTCCCGCATGCACTGGTGCTCAGAGTACTTATAATTACCTGGCTGGTGTGTTTGGTAGTGTGCTGTGGATGCAGTCTCTGCATGCACTGGTGCTCAGAGTACTTATAATTACCTGGCTAGTATGTTTGGTAGTGTGCTGTGGATGAAGTCCTGCATGCACTGGTGCTCAGAGGAGCGCTGCAGGAACAGCTGGAAGGACCTGAGGTAGCGCTCGTTGTCGGCCACCAGAGTCGTCATGGGCTGCGACGCCATCGCTGCCCTGGCTCGTCTGAGGAGGAGAAGGAGGAGGAGCAGGAGGAGCAGCAGAAGGGGGAGGAGGAGCAGAAGGAGGAGGAGGAGACGCACGACGTGTTTACTCAAAGAAGTTGCCACAGCTAGCTTACGGTGTTTGACACACACACACACACACACACACACACACACACACACACACACACACACACACACACACACACACACACA
>JAOPJH010000076.1:2895450-2926794 GCA_027122575.1 Merluccius polylepis
TGTGTGTGTGTGTGTGTGTGTGTGTGTGTGTGTGTGTGTGTGTGTGTGTGTGTGTGTGTGTGTGTGCGTGTGTGTCAACCATGTGTGATTTATCGAGGTGCGATTGTGAGTGATTCCATTGACAGGGGTGGGGAGGGGGAAGCCAGGCCAACACAAGCCACAGTTCCTTCCCCCTGCTCCCCTCATCTCTGAATAATGACTCCCTCCCTGTCTGTCAGCATCAGCATCCCCCCCCCACTCGGGGGGCGAAGGTGGCGAAGGTGTCCAATGGCCCAACAGCTTCTAGAACCACTTGCACTACTTTACAGGAGATCTCCCCCACTGGGCGCTAAAACACACTGTGGTATTAATTACACTTTGACTAAATGGAGAATAAAAAACAACAACAACAAAACACTTGAATCAAACTGGTGGCAAATTACAAGTTTCATTCCATGTGACCCATTTACAGTGAATACTGTATATAATATACTCTTTATATAATTTCATAGTATGCCACATAATTGTGAAGAAAACGGATGATTGTCAACAAATTATTATACTATTATGTGTACGCCGGGCCTTTCAGATCGGCAAATCAAGAATCAACTTTGTTGAGTTTGAAAAGTCAAAACCAACCCATGATTCTGTGACTATCTGTTCACAACACTGTCCATTGCATTGGAAGTGCTTGTGAAGAGAAATTCCAATGCTCTTCACAATTTTGTTCAAGCAATTGGATCAAAGGTTCAAACATAGAATATTAATTCTATACGCCACTTTCATATGCCCCCTTGCAGGTACATTTGTATTCACAAATGTTTAAGCAATTTACCTGGTAGAGGTCATGTATTGTATCTTCACGAGGCTGAATCAAAATCCCAGAGAGTCAAGGCAAATGAACATGATGGGCATGCTAGATTGTTTCATCTACTAAGTGGAAGAATGAAGCTAGACTAGCTTTATCAATGGAACAATTATTTTAAGTTTTTGTCCTTAAAAGCTAAAAAAATAAGTCAAATTGTTCTCTGCAACTTATAGAAACTGTAAGTAAAGCCATTGCTGAACTATGGCTGACTTCCAGGTTAGAGCATGGAGTGTGCAAAGGTCACATCTAAACCTGTTACAGAGATTGAATAATGTAGGCAGTGTTGCTGGCATCTTGCATACCCATCTCATAATTCATAATATAACAATTAGCTCACTTGGTGATTTTGTGTTTGCCAATAACCTAGAGGGAGTTTTTTCTACCGCATTGCAACTTGTAAAAACTTTTCACTATAGCTGAGCATCTGCTTCTACATTTATCTTCAACTTTTCTCCCTGGGTTGAGTTTGGTTGTTTGAGTGCACCCGTCCTTTGTCATAACACTTTTAATTAAATGATACCTATGCCACTGAGTGCCATTATGCAAAAAAGCATCCCGCATGCTATGCAACCATCAATAGTAATTTATGAGCAGTGAGGTGCATACCTAATTGCAACATTAATTTATGCAGAAAGTCACAAGATTATCATCCACTAGTCAATCCATCTCCAGAAAAAAAGTCAGAATCAGCTCATTGCGACCAGGTGTTTACTTGGTAAATTAAAAAAGATTTGGGGTCGGGGAGTATAACATTTCTAATGGATCATTTTGGGGGTTTCCGGGTTGTGGATCACTGGCACCAATGATTCAAACCATATAAACCCAAAGCTGTGTTGGAGAGCTGCATGATTTGTATCAAGAAGATGATTAGCTGATGCAGCGAAAATGTTTCCAAGCTGTCTTTGAATATTAACGTGTGGTTGCATTTGATACAGTGTTTATCTATTTCTGCTTGCATTTATGCTTTTGTAATGAGCTGCTGTTGTTGCAAAGCATGCCATTTCCTTCAGGGAAAGCATCAAGTACAACTTAAATGTCTGCCAGTAATGAATCACCTCGAGGCTGTGAGACTACTAACGTCCCTGATGGGACTCCACCATAATTTCACATTTAGACTAAAGGCATCAACACTGCACTTACTTTAATGTCCCGCCTTTAATTATAGAGTAGAGGTATACTGGCTGCATATATAAGGCTGCATGATACAAAAGTCCTCCGCTATAAGCAGCTAATATCAGAAAGGTCGATGCCTTTTCTTGTTAGTATTTGTATCAATGCATTTTAACAGTATATGAATACATAATCAGGCAAACCGTTTCATCGCCATCCTCTAATATGTTTTGACAGTTGGTTGATTCGCACACTGAATCTATTTATATGTATAAATGCATTTGAGCTTAAAACCCACAAAGCAACATAATCATAGCTTCATCAAGGCTTACTTGTAAGCATTAAGGCAATTGTGGACAGTTGTACTTGTAGATATTTTTGTGCAGAGTTCTTTAGAATTGTGTAGCTATTTATTTGTGTCTAAACAATGACAGATCCTTATAGCGATGTTTATGGTCTGGCATAACAAGCCAGTAAGAGTATGCATTGAAAAATGGAAAATCTACTAGCCTTGTATTCTGATTTCTATCGCTGCTCTGTTTTAAGACTTATTCTAATTTGTTCCAATATTGATTGCATGAATTGCTTGTTCTCAGCATCAATTGTTAGTCACTTAGCAGTGTCTGCTAAATGTAAATGCATTTTATGAAAACAGCTGAAAGAAAACAACAAAGAAGAAAAATATATAAAAACGCTTGGATGTGGTCTTCAATACCTCAACACCGTTTTTCAGCAATTATAGGTGTGGGCAGGGAACGTGGATATCGCTGCATGAAATAAAGTCTGCTTTTAGTTTACAGTGGGTGGCCACGCAAGCCCAGTCAAGCAACAACACAACAAATAACAAGGATCATAAGGGCTCAGAGATACTGAGACAGGCGGCAGCTGAAACTCCTCGCATCAAGAAGAGAAAAGTAAACAGCGGGCAACTTAGTTGATACTTTGGGAGAGATTTGCGGCTTTGTTTGTGCTAGCAACCATACAATACAAACTGCCCTCATTGTGGGGAAGACTTTGTGTCAGCCTACTTTTAGCCACGGAACAATATTCCAGATTGAAATTATTGATATAAGAAAAATAAGTAGACAGGTTTTAGCACTCAACTTTAAGACTGATTTAATGGATTTTTGTTAAAAGTACCTTCAAGGAGAAAAAGCTTTGTCCAATTAATACAGGACCTACTTTCCAAACAAAATCAATTTGACTCCTCTCTTAAAAATCCACGGGGGACTGAATAGTTAATCTGTAAACGGACATTGTATTTCTTTTGAATTCGTGCTCATAGACTTGGATCCCTATACTTTGATTTTAAGCTTGGACAATCTATTCATGGGAGGGGGTTCTGTGAGCGAATCAATGTGTTTACACTCCAATAAAGACCACCACAATGCCATTTAGATGTGTTGCAGCAGGCACATACAAACTAAGTCGGGAGCAGTCGTGATCAGAATCTTTTCCGTTCTGCGGTAATCGCTTGCATTATGAGGTCGACTTGCAGCGGCCCGGCACCGGGCCACATGCAGGTGGCGGGTAATTGGATAGGATGTCACTCACTCCTGAGGATGTCTGCCTTCCGCTGACCTGGGGATTTTCTCTCCCATAAGCACAGGAGCAGAACTAATGACCATATCTACAGGCAGAAACCCCAGGTAAGACCCTGGTGGGTTTTTTTTGATTCCACAGGTTGACAGGGTTACTGTGTGACACAATGTGAAAACGAGTCTTTGAGGATCCAGCTACACATGGGGATGAAGATGCTGACTATGCCAAACAAAAGAAAATGTGTATAAATAGCAGTGAAGAGTGTACTCCCCTTGTTTTACACTTAGTTGAATTGGGGACATGGCAGGTCACAGTTTAGATGTGGATACCTTGTTCTGTGTCCTTGATCCTTGTTCTGTCTGACTGGCACCAAGTGACATAGTGTACACGAGGTCCAAAAATGAACCAAAAATGAACCATAACACATTACAATAGAGCTGTGTATTGGTAAATCAAATATATGCAAGAGGGGCTCTAATACAACATTATATAATCTTGAACCTATAACAGAGCAACATTATACCCTATCTTATTCATATATTAATACCAGTATTATACAAGTCTAAAAGTGGTTAGTCTCCTGTGTGCAGCATATTGGGATTGTGATATTTTAAGGGGCTTTATTTTGAGTTCTGTGCTGTCCTTGGTTTTTGCCTCACTGGTGCCAAAGGATACTTTGTCATGTTTGTTACATTCTCCGTAGAGACCAATGGTGGTACACAACAGGAAGTGCTAGATACTGTATGTTCCTATTGCAGCACATGAACAGTGTCTGAGTTAGCTTTTTGATTGTTTTGACAAGTTTCTATGTATTGCCGTTTATCTCATCAAAGACTCAAAGGGCTTTCAGTTCAGTTCGTATAGACAGCAACGCCTAACCATGAGCCCTCCAATGGTAAGGGAAAACAATTGTACTGCCGGCATTACCACACCATTCCATTGCAGGTGAAGGTAGAGAGTTACATAATTTTATCTATAGTACTTTTTTCTCCTTCTGTGGTCAATAATATGTAAGGCCCCAGTCCAGGAAAGGTCAAGTTGGAGTTATATTTGGTGATGGTGATGGAGTGAACACAGAAGAAGCAGAGTATCCACAGGAGTAGGGACTTTGAGGAGAACCAAGACATGCCTGCATGGCCACTGGGTCTGCAGACAGCAAGTCTATCTGGTGTGCCATCATTAGGTAGATTTTTCTGCAAAAGGCCTACAATTACATTTCAAAAAGTGTACATTTAATTGTAGAATTCTAAATTATCAGGTAGATATATTCATGACAAAATCCCCTGCCTGCGTGATCTTTATATAATGCACGTTGCAGAGGCACAACACAACACAAAGTGTCATCAGTTCTATGCACCATAAATGCATTTCTAAATATTAAGCAACCTAGAATACACACGAGTACCAAAATGTAATAAAATGCACACCACAGTCTCCAGAGGAAGCCAAAACATAGCAAATCTCTTTAATGTAAAAATCGGTCCACGCAGAAAGTTTATTGAAGGCATTATGGACAACAACACCATGACCTTACAGGTTTGCCACTTGAATAGATCATTTGATTTCTTTTTCATTACAACATGGCCTTTAATACAGCTGATGTTATTACACTACAGATGGTTATTGAATTTATGTTTTTTTTTCTTTTACATAGGCCTTTGCCTAGAGGGCAGAAAAGCACACGTCTTCTTTCTGCACCCAATGAACTGTGCTGCTTTTGTGGACACCGGCTGTTGCTAGCACAGCCACCTTCCTACCTTGAGCCTGATGCACCTAGGTAAGCATACAGGACAATATTCCACTGGCATCACAGCTGCCTCCAGTCTGCTAACCACAAAAAAGCACAACAAAAAAACCCACCACCATACTCAACAATGTTAATCTTGTGTTTGAAGAATGAAAACAGTTGCACAGCACTAAAGCCACTCTGTAATCTGGAGTGGTGATCAAAAACAAAGGTTGAACAAGCGGGAAAGAAAGAGAGATCAGGGAGATAACTCTGCATGGTCATTAAGAGATGAAAGCCACTATGCAGAACACCAATAGGTACAAGGAATACAATGTGAAGTATCCATGGGGGTTTCTTGTCTGTACTTTAGGAAATAACATAAAGCTTTGTTTCCATTTCTTGGAATGGTAAAAGGCGGTCTATTAACCTTTTTTATTTAAAGGTGATGTGGGTAAGATTTAAGAGCTATAATTTGAGTGTAATTTGTTAGAAATGCCATAGCCATCCGTTGGCTATTAGTGAGTGAAATGCTCTGTGAAATATCTGTTCTGCTTGACTGCACAACTGCCTCGGTATGAGACAATTTAGATTTTAGACCGCTTTTGATTGGTTCGGGGAATCCATCTTGCCTGTCAATCACAGGTGCGTGAATGCAACTCAATTCTCAATAACATTTCTAAATCTTTTCTGCTTTCTCTCTTTACTCCAAGTATTAGAGCAGCGTTAACAATAAGATAGAAATACAACAGACTTAACAAACATGGTTTGTGAATATCAAAGACTACTAATTACAAACCTCATGTGAAATTATAATTGCACCATATTTGGGTGATCATTTTAAACTATAAAGACCAAACCAGATCTAATACATAATATCAATGTGATAATAATCATATTGAATAAATCACTATTTGTGATAAAACCCAATTATATAATTAGTTTATACTTTATTAAATTGGCAGAATGAAAACCTGGCATGGTATATTGTGAGTGTATGCTGGTAGTGATAACCAGTTTTCTTCCAAGTTCTGCTAGATCCTGGGTATTAGTACTTTGGTCAAGGAGATGGTGAAAACTTTCAGCTTTGACATTTTGTTAGAATGAAATTGTGCGACATTGGGAACAAACCGCTCTTTGTCAGCATCTAAATGCATTTCTAATTCTACTGCCCTGTGGACCAACTATATGAAATAGCATTTTTTTCCTGATGGAAAAAAACCTGAGTTGGGGGATCAACTCTACCATATCGTCCATCTGCTGCGGCAGTCTCTTGATGCCTCCGATATTAATCAGCTCCTGCCTCAAAGTCCAGCCATTTATCAGGAAGGTCATATAAATATTAAAACAAAAAAGGAAAGTCTTCAGGTATATTTAAGCACATTTTTGCCTGATTATTATAGTTACCTACACCTACTCTTGTCTGTAATGCGCTCAGGAATATAGCTATTAACCGCCCAAAAACACAAATCCTCCCCTTATCAAAGCACAAAAGAGGGCAGATATCGTATTATGTATGTGCATTCATGCTCTTTGTTATCACAGCCAAATAAGTAAAGAACAGAGCAACAACTATGGCAGCAGCGGCAGCAACAACACACCCTATAGCATGTCTTTATCAGGGAGCCAAACAAAGTCATCAACCTGCTGTGGAGCCATGTAAGGAGGGTTTTTCCCCCCTTCATCCCAGAGTCCATTAGAGGTGTGCGGATACTTGAGACTCCATTCTGCCCAGAGACTTATTGGAGAGGACAGAAGACTAATGGGTAGTCCGGGGCTCACCGATAGATCAGGGTGGAGATGTACCTTTTCACACCCAGCATACACCACCCCCAGATAAGTAGGAGGACAGTTGTGCAGTGCTGGGCGAAGAAACCAATAGATGTATTAGAAGGTGATGCACTTAGAAGGAGAAAGGGACCTCACAAATCTCCATTCTCAGGTGAAAACTTGAATTATTGGTCAAGACCGAGTTCCAATTGTGAATAAATAATTCAGACTTGGGGATTTTTTTTGGTAAATATAAACATAATTATATGTTCTCCATATTTTTACAGTATGTGTCACAATATTGTGAAATCAAGTCAATGCATTGGTGTCAGAGGTCCGTTTTGGGTCCATTCTTTGTTCTTACCATATTTCTGCCATATACCCTATTTTAGCCTGAAAGGCAATACATATGCAACACAAGCATTAGTATATCCACAGTACAGCTTTGGTCAGAATGTAATTTTCCATATGGGAATGTGAGGATTGTCGCATTCTGAACTGCAACTTCAACTTACTTAACCAATTCGAAGCACATTCAATGTAAATCTACCAAAACCTTTAAGTGCATATCAACATTTGCACATGTCCGATTCCTTGGAGGGCCGTCTAATTTGCAAAAGCTGCAAGAAAAGCTGTTAAAATGACATCACTCCATGTGTCAGGGGATGGTAAAAACCCACTCTTTCTTGCAAAAAACATGTGCTGTCTGCACCCTCCTTGAATTCACACAGCTCACGCAAGACAAGCACATCAGATGGATGCCGGTGTGATGCATGGCTTTTAAACTGCATTCGGCAAACACTTTTCCACAGCCCATCCTGAGAAGCAGCTGTTGTTGGCACCAGTGTTTATAACAGGCTCCTGAAGCAGGACAGAAGCGCCGGCATAGTGGGAAACAGCTCTGTGATTGTGGACAGATGGTATCACCACAACAATGTGCACATTTAACATTAAGAGATACCACACAGTGTTGACTAATGCCTTGTATAACTTGGATAAAGAATGAGTCGTGACACACACTACATACATTACATTCAAATATGTTGCATCATTTTGCATCACCTCTGGACAGCTATTATAGATGGACAGCGAATCAATGGCGATATAACTCATTATGATTCAGCCATGTCTTACAAGGAATATAATTGCCTTAAATGGGTCACCGCTGCAAGAATGCTTCTTCCCACAGAAAGAAGAAGAGAGCTGTGGTGCAGCCTATATATTAATTATAAGAACATCCAGACTGAACCCTAATTCTTTTATTAGTTCTGAGACAGTTAAACAGATTTACCTCTCACAGGCAAGCGTCCATACGAATGCATAATTTAAGCAAGTTAAATAAATACATTCTTAATTCATTCCTTCACTCCGGCTGGGACTTTTTACTGACTTACAAACACCATATGGCAGGGGGAACGCCTGGTAAAAACCTGTGCAAACATGCATACAACACAACTTAAAAGGGGTATTATAAAATGCAGAATTTCATCACTGCCAAATGATTGTGCTACCCAAGACCCCATTCATATTTGCAGTAAATTCATAGGTCAGTAGTTGCAGGAAGTGCTAATAAACTAGACACTGGCCTCTCCCCTACTGGGGGAGGGACTAGGAAGTTTTGTTTGCTGCAAAGAACTTTCCAACAGTTTGCTTTTCTGAAGTTCAGCATATCTTCATGCATTATATATTGTATATTTGACTTTCCTCTGTTAGGAAATGAAGCCCTAAGCAGTGATGTGAAACCACAACTGGCTTAGGAGCTGTAGAGCAGCACGGGTAATTGGATATTAAGAAGCTATTTAAATCCACACCGAAATTGAGAGAAATGAGAAGCATTCATCTCCCAGCTACCCTTTTAATTGTTTCTGTATTTTTATGAGAAAGTAACAGTGACAATACATCTGTCATAAATCTGTACTTAATTCAAGTAACCTCCTTCCGCTTGTTAGCTTGAGAAGCTCTGCATCCTTAAATTTGCTTTCGTTTATTCTGATAATGGGGGAAAAGGATCAAAATATGACTACACCACTCCTATTATTAGTGCTCAGCATCTCTACTTGGTGACTAAGTGAGAGTGTTTGGGGCAGGAAAGTGATGCATTGGCCTGTTCCATTTTTACAGGTACACTAATTACATTTCATCAGTGTCTGGTACATTGACATCCTGTAAACTAATAGCAACAACTCTTCCCTCAGAGCCTTTGGAATGAGAAAGCAATCAATATAACCTTGCATCTACACCCCCAATCTGCCTCTGGTACACCTCCAGATTATCTTGGAGCTGAGAACAAACACTGCTTTGGAAGGAGAGCTGATGAGGGCAAGAAATGGGGGGGGGAGCAATCTCATTAATTCTCTGAGATTACACTGACTTTGAGTGTCTCAGGGTGGGCCCTGCTTCACAGCCACAACCCACAAAACCAAGCCGTGTAAAAATTTGAGAAACATTTGAGAAGAAAAACATTTGACTTGCTACAAAGCAGCATGAGCAGGGATGAGAGATGGTGCATATGTGAAAGTGTCATTCCCAAGAGTAGCAGGGAGCTGATGCAAGCCTACGCGCCGCAACACATTTCATGATCAGGGTGCTAAAGACGAAATACAATGAAGCACTGTCTTGAGATTCATGACAATACATACCATTGTAGGAGGAAAGAGGAATAAAATAGGCATTTTTTTCTGAATACAGTTATATAGCGGTTTTAGCTATTATTTGAGTGTCATTTGTTAGAAATGGCATAACCATCCGTCAGCTATTAGTGTGTGAAATGCTCTGTGAGAATATCTGTTTCGAGTTGACTGTGCCTGCCTCTGTATGAGCCAATTTAGATTTTAAACTGCTCCTGCCTTATTTCTGACCAATCAGGGCACCTAATTGGTTCGGGGACTCCATCTTGCCTGTCAATCACAGGCTTGCGATTACAACACTTCTCAATGGTGGTGTAGGAGGGAGGGGACATTTTGGGGGGTTGGTTAGTTTATAAAGCTTGCTCTCTTCTGCTTTTTTCTGCTCTCTTTACAACTCTCTTGCCTGAATCTTACCTACAGCAGCTTTAACAAAAAACAAATCCAATTGTTTTAAAAAGCAGTGCAACTTGGGAGTGCAACTTTTAGTTAGTACATAAACAAATCAAATCGAATAACTAAACAATAACCCAGTTGAGTGGGAAGTATTTTGTCATTGAGTATCTGCTGGTATGATGTACCAAGCTCAGGTGTCGTATTGCAAATTCAACCAATCTGAGATCCTTATCACTGATCCTGGGAATCCCCCCAAGCCCCCTCGGAGTAAATCCCAGCAGCACTCTCTTCCCAGCCTTCCCTATTCATGATTACTTGAGCGTTGGGTTCCTTGGTAATAGCCCTCCCAATCCTGTACACTGAGCTGTGTAGTAGAATGCATAGTTCAATATCACTGCCAATGCCTCTATGTAGGGAGTGGAATCTACATTCTTTCATGTTCACATTTTATTATTTACAGGGATGATCTAGTCCAGTGTTTTTCAACCTGTGGTACGTGTACTACTGGTGGTACGCTGTTAGCTGCTACCAGCTGCAACCGGCTGCTACAACAGCTATTTTTCAAATCTTCTAGCCCACCTACGGGTGAAATGATATCAAATACTACAGACTCTGTACAACTTTGCAATATTTATTTAGTAACCATGCCCCTTAGCATGATTCAAACTCGCAACCTTTACATCTAAAAGGGGCACAGAAGTGGCAAGATCTTAAATTACTGAACTACTCAGATATACTGCTACCTGAGAACAAAAGATGACGATGTTTTTTAAAATGCATATTAATCTTAATATTAAATAATAATATTAAAGAGCGCGGGAGTCACATTGAATGATGGTACATTATTTGTATACCATTCCCCTCTTGCTTGATTGAACCTCATAACCTTTAAGTGACCCTTGCGCTCTCTCATATCAATTAAACAATTGCTCCGAATATTCGTCTACAAATATTCCGCAATTTCGGTTCATTTTTTCGTTTCTGGTGTGTAAAGGCCTTAACTCCACAATTCAACATTAAATGGTTATACAGTTGTTTCACATGTTTTCAGCAATGACTTTCTAGCGTGTGTAATGTATTTATAAACAAATCTCAGAATTTGCTTTACACTGTCTTTTGGAAGTTTTGCAAAACCTAGAACAATTAACCATGAATCCAAATTGCACACCGAATTTGGTACACATGCTGCTTACCTGTGCCTGATCAAATTTTATATATTTTGTTTTTTTGATTGAGCTAAAAATGACCGAGTTATGTGAAAATAAAGAATATGCAAATGAGCTGACATTATTCAATCAATCACAAGTCCGCTTCAGAGTAGCCGAGGGACTTAAAACTTGGTGGGCACTTTAAGGACATCCCCCTTAGGTAATTTTGGTGTTGATGGCTCAGAAAATGACTTCTTGACATGGCCTCATTTGACATGCTGAATATTTTTGCCTCAAGGACCCATAATAGATTGTCTGGATAGATTTTTCTGTACCTTCAAATGAACCACGAGCCCAAATGACAACATTTGGTACACATGCTCCCTTGATGTGCCCCACCATAGATTATATTACATTTTGTATTGAGTTAAAAATGTAATATGGCAAAATAATCTTGACCATTATTGTAAAAAGATCTGGATGAGCTGTTAACTATGCAACACAGGGGAGTAAATCAACACGACTTTATGTCAAGAGCTATTGAATGATACATCGCGCATTGATCTTGTCAAACCAAGTTTAAGTTAGAAAGATGGATATTCACATTCCGTAATAAAGCCACATTAAGCAGGGAACTAATGGGACAGTCTGTGGTGGGTTTATTGGTGTTAGATTTAAACAGTAAATGGTGTTAAAGCGGGGGGAAAAAAGAGAGGTGATCCCCAGTCAACAGTTGACAATGTCAGACCCATGGGGACTTGGATCACCGAGTGAGCCTTTCGCTTACGGCTTTAGATAGCTTTATTAAGGAGCGTTAATGTTTGTTTAATGTTGGATTTTGCCTATGGATCTATCACGCCTGTCACTTCAACTTGCTTCCATATATTTATGTATTTATTTATTTTAAACCCACTAATCTATGACCTGGCAACTCAGGAGTCAACTTCTGAGTTGGGTACCCGACATTAAAATTACCTTTACAACAATCCGGGTTGAAAGAGGTGCCAAAGAACAAAACAAAAACCTGTCTCTCAATTGCATACTTCCCGTTCCCTCTAACCGCTCTAATCCCTCCCATCCCTTCCCACCTCTCCCCCATATAACCAATTACACAACGGAAAATACATGACTTCTGCGCGTGTGTGTGCATGTGTGTGTCAGGTGCATTACAATACTATGGGATGCCATGGTGAATTTTTTCTCCAAGCCATGGAAGATAAAGTGCAGCAATGAATCATGCACACTGTGTTCATGAGGAGCTAATGTTTTGCAAAGGTCATAGATTACACAGCTTATTTGTATGCAATAAATATAGCTTTAGCTTATTAAATCATCCTCTCATTTTGATCACTTTGTTTTAAGTCTTGAATATACTGAGTGAACAAAAATTTGAAAGCAAATATAAATTGCAGACGAAATCCATTTGACGAGGCCGACAGCGCCAATATGCCTCGTCTGTTTAGGGTTTTTTCAGTGTGTACCACCAGGCCTGAAATTCTAGGGGAAACACTGATGTATTCTATTACATCTATCTATTTATTACCGTTTGCAAATGAAGTGGTCCGCGAAAGGTTTTGATGACAAAGTCAAAAGTTGGGAACCACTGATCTAGTCTAAACTTTATTTCTGCACTACATTATGTTCATGTGATACCTAATAACTAGTAAAAGACTAGTAGAACAGGTGTTGTGCAACACAAATAGATTTCCTGGCAATTGTGTTTTGTTCATGGTGATTAATCAGCATGTCCCATTAAAAGGCACAACAATAACACTGTTGTAAAGGTAGTAGACGTAGGGCACATATGAAATGGTTTAATTATTTTGTTATGGCCATGGAGTCCGCTGGCCGCTTTTTTGCCGCTCTACACTTTCATCAGTAAGTAATTACTACGCTTCACCTCACCTCATGGAAATGAAAAAGAACATGTTGTGAACGACTAAATGAGAACAAACATCAAAATGAACTATGGAAAATTATAGACAAAACCGAACCAAAAAAACACTAACAAGAAAATATTTATATTTTTCTCATTTATTTGTGGCCAGAGACAATAAAGAAACGCTTCATTTATTTATTTTTTTGCCTTGCCTAATTAGTTTTGGACTGGATGGATCGTTCCCCCTGAACCTCTCCCGCCTTTCTATCATCTTTTTCCATGTATTTTTTTCTATGGCAGGTCACCACCTGGCTTGTGATCAGAGCACTAAAGTGTCCACTGTCCTCTATGAACAATAAGGAAGTGCTGGTACCTGGTAGATATGGTGTAAAATATGATAAAACAGTGTGTGACTTGAATGTGCATTCTTTTGTGAACAACTATTGTAATGCAAAAGCATGCAAGCTATATCACTCAATGTTCTCTGGTTTGACATGTTTCTCTGATATTCAGCATGAATATAGACTCAACCCAGCCATGTCCCTCTCTGGCCTCATAACTGTGGCATAACAGTGTAGGTGTGCATTTAAGGTGTGCATGTCTGTCTCTGTGTGCTCTCGTCTTCACCTACTTACTTTTATATATTTTTTTCAATATACACCCTAGGGCCATAATATATCAAATGATTAATTACCGCATGTGCACAGAGCTGAACCCAGGAACCACAGTGGAAGTGAGGGAGGATAATCAACTTGTGCTGACAAAGACAAATCATTAAAGCTATAAGACAGGCTTTCCATAGGCTCAGCACCCGAAACAAAGACAGAGAAGCAAGGCAGCATATCAATTTCCAGGGGAAATCTCATTGAATTTGTGTGTGTGGGGGGTTAAACATCACCCTACATTTAGATGACAATACTCTCCCTCCAGGTTGGAGTGCTAATGATACACCGCATAGTAGGCATATACAGACTCACTCACTAAACACGGTGAGCGATACATGCAATACATGCTATGAATTTCGCTTTCAGTTCACCAGTGTTAAGTGAGGACCTGAGAACGAAGGTAATAAAAAGGTGTTGAGCAATCATGCATTAACTTCCAGCTGAACAAGTTGGCGACATACATCATTTAATTTGCACTGCATGAAAATAAGAACAATAGGTACAATATATGTTTCCGGTAAAAAAATAAAAAATCGAGTAATCTTGTTCTGTACTTTTGATTAGTGCGGTTTGTAGCGTTTTGTTGTACTGATGGAGGAGCGAATAAAATCAAGATCCTGGACACAGCAGACTTGTCAAGTCTCGTTCTGTGTGTCATCATTTCCTGTTTTATTTTGTTGTACTCACCTTTCCTCTCATTTCAGATACTTCACACACCTTGTGTGTTTCTTGCCTGTGTGATTGCCTCCCCCGCCTTGATTAGTTTCACCTGTGCCTGATTAGTTCTCCTGGTGTCTTTAGTCTGTCTCCCCTTCCCTCTGTGCCTGATCGTCTTTGTACTAATCATTCCAGCGTTATTCCTAGTATTTGCATTCCTGGTTTTTGATCTCCAATAGTTATCCTGACTTTGCCTTTTTGCCTGCTCTCTGTTGGACTTGATTTTATTTTATTTTATTAGCATTTTCAAAATCCCCCCCCAACAAAATACAAAAAAGGTTTACTTCAACCAAATCATAATACAATTTTGGATAAGTAAAGACTGCTTTTGTTCAAGATCCTTTTGTCTCTGAGTTGTGCATTTGAGTCCCTTTGCCTGCATTACACCAGTTGTTACAGTATGATCTGGCCAACTTTATGGACTCAGCCGACCCAGATTCTTTGCCAACTGCTCTTCAGGCCCAAGGGATGAAGAAGTCGCTTTGAATGATCACTGTGTGAAGGGCGTTTTCAGGAAGCCATTGGCGGGCAGGTATGCTAGCTTGTGGAACAAGTACAACATTTAATGGTACCAACATAGCTGTCGCTCCTGCCCCTGTATTTTCCCTGGACTCGCGCTCTCCTCCCAAATCCACACCATCTGATGGTCACGTGCCCTCGGTACCCATTCTGTCTTTTTTGGTTCAGTGTGGAATACATTTTGAACTGCAGGCACCTTTGTTTCCAACGGAGCCCCTTGAAGTAGCCTATATTATCTCCCACCTCATGTAAAGCAGAAGTTTCGGCCACAGCGGAGTGGGCTACACAGTCTCCCATTTGTGCTTCTCTTTACCTTTTTTCCCATGCTTTACATAAGATGTTTGATCATACTGCTCCAGGCCATGAGGCTGCCAGAACCTTGATGGGAATATGACAGTGAGGACGTCGTATTGTGGACTATGCCATTGAGTTCCGCACTTTGGCTGCCGACATTGGCTGGAATTCGTCTTCACTGTTTGATGCCTTTCTTTTTGGACTCTCTGACTATTTAAAGGAACAGTTAGCTCCCCTTGAGTTGCCCTCAGACCTAGACTCTCATCTCCCTTGCCATTAAGATTGACACTCACCTGTTTGAAAGAGAGGTCCAAAACTGCTTTTGCTCTTCCTGGCCACAAGGGACAGTCTACAACCTCGCTTCCTGGCACGCTTCTTCTTGTCCAGACCAATCTTCTCCATCTCCGGCATCCCCTGCTGCTCAGGAGGAACCAATACAACTGGGAGGAACAAGGCTCTCTCCTGAGGAGTGACAGCGCCATCTATGGGAGGGGAGGTACATCTATTGCACTCAGTTGGGCCACTTCATCTCAGCAGTAGCCGGTTTAACTTCTGAACACTGGAAGCCAGCGCTTTGGATGGTCATCTCCTCTGCAAGGTAACCCATCGCACTCAACCTGTTCAGCTGGTCATTGATAACAACCACGCTGAGTCTCAGTTTCCACGTCTTCAACTCTTCCTGGGTTTTCCCTGGCTTGTTAACGCAACCCTCACTTATGCCTGTCTTCAGCATCTATTGAGTTGTCCACCCCTGTTGAAGTCGGGCTTCCTGGATTCCTCTGACCTCTCCAAAGTACCAGCCTGCTATTTGGACCTCAAGGAGGTTTTTAGCAAAGCTAGAGCCACCTCTCTGCCCCCTCATAGAGCATGATTGTGCCATAGACATTACCTGACTCTTGTCCCCCTAGAGAGCGCCTCTACTCCCTTTCAGCCCCAGAGATGGCCCTCGCAGCTGGCATTATCCAGCCGTCTTTGTCACCGGCTGGGGCCGGATTCTTCTTTGTTGACAAGAAGGACAAGACAAGTCCCTGCATTGACTACAGAGACCTGAATGACATCACCATTAAGAACAGGTACCCCTCCCTCTTATCATTTCAGCTTTTGAATTGTTGCAAGAAGCTAAGATTTTCACCAGACTTGAGAAATATCATTTAGTGAGAATAAGGGAGGGGGATGAGTGGAAGACAGTGTTCAACACACCTAGTTGGCATTGTGAATATCTGGTGATGCCCTTTGGCTTAACCAATGCTCCAGCTGTTTTCCAGGCTCTGGCGAATGATGTACTGTCTACTTGGATGAAAATTTTGATCCGTCAGACCGGGGGGTGCAGTTCGTCTCTCTGTTTTGGAAAGCCTTCTGTGCCTTCTGTTCCCTCCTCGGAGTCAGTCAGCCTCTCCTCTGGGTATCACCCTAATCTAATGGCCAAACAGAGTGGCTGAATCAGGAGCTGGAGACCAGTTTGAGGTGCTTAGCCTACCAGAATCCCACCTCCTAGAGCAAACATCTTATCTGGGTGGAATATGCACACAACACCCTGCCCTGTGCCGCCACCAGCCTCTCTCGCTTCCAATGTGCCTATTGTTTCCAGCCACTGTTTCCTGACCTTGAGACGGAGGTCAGCCCAGTTTTTGGTTCGATGTTTTCGTCGCACCTGGCAGTGGGCTCACCAGGGTGGCTGACCGTCACCGTGCCCCAGCCACAGCCTACCAAGTTTGCCAAAGAGTGCGGCTGTTCACCCAAGATCTTCCCCTCAGAGTTGAGTCTCGCAAGTTAACTTCCCGGTTTGTGGGTCTGTTCCCAGTGTCAAAGGTCATCAATCCGGTGGCTATTAGGCTCAAGCTCACTAGGTCCATGAGGGTTCATCCCACCTTTCATGTGGCAAGCCAGTCAAGGAGAGTTCGCGGCTGCCGCCCTCCCGGTTCATCAACGGTGGTCCTGCCTACATGGTCAAGTGCCTCCTGGCAGTTCATCATCCTGGTCGGGGTCATCAGTTGCTAGTTGACTGGGAGCGGAATGGTCCAGAGGAGAGGTCTTTCAGCCAGCAACATCTTGGACCCTGACCTCATCCCGGATTTCTATCACCACCCTGACCAACCTGGGCCATCAGGAGCCGTCCCGAGGGGGGGGGGGGGGGTTACTGTGACGTCTCGTTCTGTTTGTTAAAGGTCATGTTTTCAGTTTCTTATGATCATCATCCCATAATAGTTGTCTTGGGAGGACTGCACGGGCTCCTTCATGACTCCGGCCCTTTGCCTGCCACTCTTGTCAGTACTCACTTTATGTTGAACAGGAAGGCTCATAGTACTACCCGCCTTTTGCCGACGCTGCCTGCCGGACTACCCGAGAGCTACTACTGAGAGCAATTTGCTGCAGGGAGGAAGCTAACATAACAGCACTGTTCGCTCTCTCATGATCGCTGATCATGGCTAGCGCCCTCGAGTCCCGGTTAACTGGAGCCTCTCTATCTCCT
The DNA here is from genome assembly GCA_027122575.1 of Merluccius polylepis. Taxonomy (NCBI): domain Eukaryota; kingdom Metazoa; phylum Chordata; class Actinopteri; order Gadiformes; family Merlucciidae; genus Merluccius; species Merluccius polylepis. The sequence goes on from JAOPJH010000076.1 coordinate 2,913,158, forward strand.
ACTATATCCGATGTGTCTAGGCTGAGACAGGAGTTGCGCTCCATTGAAAGTCTCCTAAACGATGTGCTCGATCGCCATTCCCTACTCCTCACGCAACTGAACAAACTTCAACAGGCCCCCTCCGCCGCTATCTCTGCATCAGATATGAGGCCGGAATCCGCCTGGACATCCGTTATGAAAAAGAATTCCAAGAGGTTACCTTGTCCCCTTTCCTTCCATGACAGCGCTGATAATGGCGTTTCATTGTCAAACTCCTATGCTCCCCTGGAGGGGTTGATCGAGCCCGAGTCCAACTCCACCTGGATGGCGTGTGGGGTTGGTCAGTTGCCGTCCTCCCTCGGCAAGGCAAAAAAACCCCGGACCTCTCCATCAACTCCTGGTTTCTGTGGGAAGCGGCGGCGATGTCGGTCCCCCTCCGTGGAGTCCAACAGGTCCGGTCTCGAGATTGGTCTGCCTGTGAGCCCACCTGAACCTCTGGAGCTACCGGAGCAGTACAATCCATCTGCCTCACCCGACGCCACTGATGACGTCACACCCAGCACCTATACTTCTCTCCTCCCTTCACCTGTGCCCAGTGGGGACTGCGTCTCAGTATCGCCCCCTGTTGAATCGGGGTCAAACTCAGGAGATCGTAATGATGATGTCATTCTCATTGAGCCATCTGCTCCACCAAGTGCCAATAAGGATCCTGCTGATCCGTCTGAGCTGGGCTGCTCTGCCCATCCACTCCCGATAAACTTGATTTTATGTGCCAACGGGGATCTCTCTGCCCCTGAGATCTTGGTCTTAGGAGACTGTATTATAAGAAATGTCCAACTCCCTGCTGCCATCTGTTACTGTATTAATGATGGTAAGGTTGGGGATTTCATTAACATCATTCCCATGCTTATAGATCAACACCCCTCAGTCAAACATGTCATTATTCATGCTGGGGTAAATGACGTCATGGATAGACAGTCTGAAAAGCTGCACCAGGACTTTGAAATGCTTTGCTGTACCATCCAGAACTTAGGAAAGAGTTGTATAATCTCTGGTCCCATTCCATCTCTGTCAAAAGGCTCAGAATGTTTCAGCCGTCTCTTCAGCCTCCACCAGTGGCTGCGTACTTTTTGTCTGGCAGTTGGTTATAATTTTATAGGAAATTTTGATTATTTTTGGACTCGACCTGATCTGTATGAGCGAGATGGTATTTGTCTGAGTAAGAGAGGTGTCATGCAACTACTGTCAAATTTCATACATTTTATAGCCTTTGGTTTATGACTCACTCCACTTGTGCCCCCCTTCTCTCCCCCTTATCACTACCAGTTAAAAGATATGAATGAATGTGATCATAACCATATATCTACTATTGAGGTTTTAATTCGTAACCCATGTTACCTCCATGCTCACCGCTCATCTCAGAGTGGGGCTAATCTATCAAATCTCATTCACATCCCTTGTCGCACATCACTCAACAACTTTCCTGCACCTCTTTCAAACTCCTCTAATCAGCCTCCCGACTCTCCCTTAATTAACACTCTGGCATTTAGTGCTAGAAAAGGTCTTGGTCTTATTCATTGGAACATTAGAAGCCTGATTAACCCACAGAAACTGGACCATGTAAAGCTTCTTGTCTCCCAAGCTGCTCCTGATATCTTGGTCCTCTCCGAGACCTGGCTGACGAGTGATATAAATGACTCAGAGGTGGCATTGAATGATTTTAATATTTTTAGAATTGATAGACCTAGTAGAGGTGGTGGTGTTGCTGTCTATACTAAGTCTTGTTTAAGTTCACATTCTCTTTATTCAGTCTCAGTGAAAAATAGCTTTGAGTTTATTGCTCTAAAAGTCTTTTATGGGCAGAATAACAATGCCTTGGTTATTATAGGGGTTTATAGACCACCTTCAGCCACTATCAAATCACTTGATCAGTTGGCTGACCTAATATCCTCCTATGCTGAAAGTGAAACTATTATTTTAGGGGATTTTAATATAGACTGGTCCTCGGCTGCCTCAGGTCACTTGAAAGAGATCGCCACTAGCCTTAATCTCACCCAACTCATTTCTGTTCCTACAAGACCGAACCTCCTAAACCCCTCCAAGTCAACTACTATAGACTTAATTTTCTCTAATAGACCTGATAAAATTACCGCAACTGGGGTCTTTGACCCAGGGGTCAGTGATCACTGCCCCATTGTTTGCATCAGAGATACCCATCTCAAAAAGGCACCATCTCGTTTTGTCATTAAAAGGTCTCTGAGACATTTCAATGAACAGGCTTTTATAAATGACCTGTATAATAGCAATATCAATTGCACAACTGAGTTCATGGATGTTGACCTAGCTCTGGATTGTTTTATAACTACGTTTAACTCTATTGCCAATACTCATGCCCCCCTTAAAAAGCTTAGGGTAAAGAACAGATCAAACCCTTGGTTTACATCAGAACTATCTACCTTGCTTATTGCCAGGAATAAAGCTTGGGCCCACGCAAGGCGCACTAATGCAGCTTCTGACTGGACATATTTTAGGCAAATTAGAAATAAATTCTCAGCTATGATAAGACAAGCTAAATCTAATTACTATCTTAGTATGCTTTCCAGTTCCTCCTCAAATCCTAAGCTTTTCTGGAAATCATTCAAGTCTTTAAGTGGTAGTACAATCTCTATTCCCACCTCTGTGATCTTTGATACCTCTACTCTTGTTGACCCCATTGATATTTGCTCAGCCTTTAACAAGCACTTTTCAGTAGCTGGGCATATTTTTGATGAGAATTTATTTGGGCCTTCTAACTTTCATCCCAGCTCTGATGATGCCCTCTCTCTCAATATTGACTCCCTAGACTCTACTGCCCAGTTCTCCTTATTACCCATTACTGTTGCTGAAGTCCTTAGAGCACTTAATGCCATGAATTGTAGGTGTTCTACTGGTGAAGACAACCTGGACCCATTTCTTTTAAAGTTATCGGCCCCTGTTATCGCAGAAAAACTAACTTTTATTTTTAATCTCTCTATTTCTTCTGCCACTTTCCCTCAAGTTTGGAAGATGGCTCATGTAGCTCCCCTACATAAAGCCGGGGATAAAAATGACCTGAACAACTATCGTCCTATCTCCAAACTACCCTGTTTGTCAAAAATCTTAGAATCATTGGCAAATAATCAATTAAAGGCGTTTCTTACAGGGCACTCTGTTTTAGTTCCCCACCAGTCTGGTTTTAGAGCTCAACATAGCACTATCACCGCTGCAACCCTGGTCTTAAATGATATAATATCTGCTTTAGACAGAAAGAAACACTGTGCTGCTCTTTTTGTAGATCTGACAAAAGCTTTTGATACAGTTGATCACATCTTACTCTTGCAAAAACTAATAGATATTGGTTTTGATTCTAATGCTCATAATTGGTTTCGTAGCTATCTCAGCAACAGGTTTCAATGTGTAAAAACAGGAATCACTAAGTCTGAGTTCTTGCCTCTTACAAAAGGTGTTCCTCAAGGCTCTGTTTTAGGACCTGTCCTATTTACCATTTTCATTAATGACATAGCCTCTTCTCTCAACAACTGTAATGTCCATCTTTATGCTGATGATACAATCCTGTATTGTACAGCAGATACTATCAATTTAGCAATTGATAGCCTGCAACTGGCTTTTAATGTCTTACAAGAGTCTCTTTTTAGCCTCAAACTAGTCTTGAATCCCAATAAAACTAAATTCATGCTTTTTTCCAGAGGAAAAGGCATAGACCCCAGCGTTCTCCACCTGAAAACCTTAAGTGGTAGTAACATCGAACAGGTTCCTGTGTATAAATACCTGGGCATCTGGATAGATGAGAAACTCAATTTCTCTTCTCACATTGACTGCCTTGCAAAGCAGCTGAGACAAAAGATTGGGTTTTTCTATCGACACAAATCTTCCCTCCCCCTATCCTGTCGGAAAAGGATTATTGAGTCTGTTTTTATGCCTGTTTTAGACTATGGCGACATCATTTATAGGAATGCCTCTATGTCTTCTCTCAAAATCCTAGACGTTATATACCACTCAGCAATCAGGTTTGCCACAAGTGCTTCTTACAACACCCACCACTGCACTTTGTATGCCACAATTGGCTGGCCTTCGCTTACTGAGAGACGCTTTAAACACTGGATCCAGTTTATTTATAAAGCCATCATAGGTAAACTCCCGCCCTGTTGGATTTGTTTGCACCTCTCTGAACTTATTACCTGTGTACCGAGCCTGTTTTGGATAAGTAAAGACTGCTTTTGTTCAAGATCCTGTTGTCTCGAGTTGTGTGTTTGAGTCCTTTTGCCTGCTTTACACCAGTCATTACAAGACGTAAGTAAGTTAAGTGTGCCAATGACTAGTGGAAGCCGTCAAGAGAATGCATCAAGTGTGCAACCCTCTACTTTAAATTGGACACATGAGCTACAGGGACAAGAATGGAGAATAACCTAAAGAACAAATAGGCCTTTTTTGTACACACTTTTCTCTCTGAGCTTGAATCAACTTGTGCTACAACAATGGCGGTATTGTTCCAATTACATTTTTTGTGCCGATATGTTTATCCCTAAATAGTCTCACAAATCAGACATGATTTGTGAGACTAAAATGTGGGTGAATGGGTTGTTTCATTTTTTTTCGCTTTAAATGTATTTCGACCAAACATGACAGCAATGATAGCATTGTCTTCCCTTTGTTGGTATCCCTCCTTGGCCAACAGTGAACGCAAACTCGGCCAGCACTGGTTAACTAAACTTTTCCCCGTAGCCGGTGGGAAGACAAGCTAAAACGTCCTGTCCGGACACCAACGTCCATAGAGAATGTGTCTGTAAATGTTTTAAATTAAACCTGTCTAGTAAGCCACTGTAGAAATACATTTGTTAAAATTGTCTTTTGAAAACTCCATCTTGTACTTGCGAATGAGTTTATCTTTGAAAGAATATATCTGTAACAATACAGGAAACACTGTAATTCCGCCCCTTGCACTTTCTGGTTTCCGGCCCAGGCACTGTGTAGTCTCCCCCTAGAAGTTATAGCATTGTCGAAATTGGACTGGATCCGAGATTAATCCCTAAAAGCAAATATGATCATGAAATGCTGGCTTGTGTTTCTTTCTCCTATCACTTGATTCAATCTCAAATAAATAAATAAATAATTTTGATGATTTTATGATAATTTAGATACTTTGCAGAAGGTTGATATAACCCCCCCCCCCTCACATGTAACACTGAACGGGGGGCAGCTCTGAAAGCTAACTCTGCTCTGAGGATGCTCTCATGGGACTAACTGTCTGATCTGACTTGCTTGGAAATTCTTTGCCTTGTGGCTCTCGTGAGACTGGTCGCCAGCTTTTTCATGACAACCTCAATCAAGTTGTAACTCTGCCAGGAAGCAATGTGCAGGGTTCAGCTGCAGCGGGTTCAGAAAGAGATCTGCTGGTCAATGAGGAGGGCACCTTGAACATGCCCCTTCAAAGTTATCTTTGGCTTGCTTGCTTTGATAGCTAGCATGCACACTCCCCATCATCCCCATGAAACAAAAATTTGCATTAATTCAATGTCGACCAAAAAGGGGTTCTACATTTAGCATGTATTGGTTTCTGAAGGTATTCATTTTCTGTTACCACTTTTCCTCAATGGAATACGCAGCACATTATTTAGGAAAAGAAATGTGTTTGGTTTATACAGAGGGTTGAAAAATAGAAGCACTAATTGGAGCCGTATCTTTTAGCCGCAGATCAATAGTGAACTTTGAATTTTTTTTTTTCTCTGACCTTGTTCCTAATCAAGCAGACTTGGTGGACTAGATCCTGCCTACCCATGGGAGACAGACGAGGAGGGGAGATAAAAACGGTATTTCTTTATGGGCATTTGTGCACATTTGAGGACGATTTGCTGAATTTGTAATGCCATGCTGCATAATTGATATGGTGTGAATGGAGCAGAGGACACCTTGAAAGCTTTACAGAAAATGCTACAATAGACTGCATGTAAAGACGGATAAATGCAAATGGGAATAAGAAAGGGTGTTGGTGCTGTCGTCCTACAACTGTGATTCAAATTAGTTTTATTATGGACGCGTAGACATTTTTAAGCTCCATGCTGTAGAACTTTAGATCTAAAGCTCAACATTATATTAAGTCTCTTATTCCATGTAAATAGACACATCTTGCAGTGTTCTGTCATAGCACTGGAACCACCATTGTTGAGGACATATTGATTTCAAAGCACATTCTATACAACCATATAGGCTTATACTATATATAGCAGTGTCTTGAATCTGACTGGGCTAAACTCTGAACTACTATGCTCTATTGCCACTTGCTCAGCAGGTGTGTGTGTGTGTGTGTGTGTGTGTGTGTGTGTCCAAGCTCAAATAACTATTTTAAATGCTTTACTCCTACTTGTCTGTATGTATTTAGAACATGACGTAAAAACTATAAATGTCTGATAAAAATAGAGGGTACAAGACAGTCACAAGGTTAGATAACACAATGTTGCCGTCCCAAAAGGAATACATTGTATTCGAAAAAAGACAAATTTCTGTTCTTCAGTGGTAATTAGAGGCTTAGAATTAGAGGCTGTCAACACACTGTACTAGGGAAATTAAAATAATTAAATAAAAACTGCTCATACAAAGAAAAACCTGTTGGATGAAAAACCACCATTTACTTTGCTATCAAAATGATACAAATAAACATCTAAACATGATGAAAATGTGTAATTAAATTAAATTGTAATGATAGATCTGTGATGAGCAACAAGTGTCTAACTGAGGAGGCTGCCCTTTACAAGGTTTTATGTCTGACTTCTACTGTAGAAAAATGCTGAGTTTGAACTGATCACATTGGAAGCTGTTTAGAGACTGATCAATGTATAGTGCTTGCACATCACCAATCTCATAGGCGTAATCCTCTAACATTCTCCTGATGCTTTTTCATCTGCTAATGGGTGTAATTTAAAAACACTATTACACCACCGCATCCCCAAAGCCCTCTAGAGTAAATGTAATGAAATATGAGTCAAAAAAAATGAACGAGTTCCTTGGGAAAAATGATTAGGCTTACCCTCCTGAAAATTACAGAATATGCTGATTCACACATCACTAAATTTAGGTTTGGGTAGCATTGGGTAGTAACATTAGGTAGGTGAAAGTAGACGTTCTACTTATTCAATTATGGCCATGGTAGTGTGCACGAATATTATATTATGAATCATAAACTCAAAAAGCTTGTCAATAACTAAAAGGTTAAAAAAAAAGCTACAGTGCCAGTGTCGGTTTAACTAGCTGTTTAGCAATAAATGAACAACATGATGCCCAAAATATGCCAAAAGAACCACGCTGACTTTGCTGAAATTGAGTGTGAATTAACTTAAATATATATTTTTTGTAATATTGTTTTTGTTCAATTAATTATTATTATAAATGATGGGTTTGAAAAATGACATTTGTTACACAATGCCACTTTGCTATTGGGGCTCATTATGGGCTATTATGGGCTTTTTCCAATCGTTGACGGCCCCATGAATGAAATCATGGAGTGTGGGTTCTTAATCATTTCACTATTTTAATACAGCACAGTAGTTTTGATTAAAAAAGGCCATACAACTGAAAAACGGCTGTTCCTTGCACTGTGCCTATTCTATAAGTTAAAGGAGGGAGGGAGGCAGTGAAACTGTGATTCCCCATAATGTGTACCCATCTTACAAAGTACACCGTTAACCGTTTCACAGAAGCCTCTGGAAAATTGGAGTATTTGATCAACTGGCCAGGTACAGAAACTTAACAAACGTAGTTTTATAGTTCAATCTACCAGAAACAAACCATCTAAAACGTATTATAACCATTATGTGAATGATTGTTGGAGTATTTTCTGGTTGAATGAAAAAAGTTAGTCGCACATTTAGGTCTTTAAACTCAAAGTGTTAACAGTAACATTGGCAACATAAATTGTATGAAATCCAGTGCTGAAAAAGTGTGTTTTCAAAAGCAGAAAAATTGCAAAACAAATCGAACAGTACAGCTAATTTGTTTACATGTTTTCCTCCTATTTTTACATGAATAATCAAAACACTACACAAAACACAACAACTTTGCAAGTCCTTGTTTGCTGTTGTTAAAAGCAGTGTTAACAGACTGGATGCAGTGAGGACAGCAACACTTAACGCACTTAATTTTTACCATGGTTTCTCAATATATTCACACTAGCAACAGAAGCTTCTGGAGAGCAATGACACAACCAAAACATTGTTTTATTTATGCTTCTGGCTGTGCAATAGTACTGCAGTGCAATTGGGTATAAACCTGAAATGAAATGTAGATTTTGGCATGGATGTGGGGTGTTGGTTGATTGGTTTGGTCCCTGGGGCCTAAAGCCAAAGTACTTAAACCGCTTGCGTTAAATTCATTTAGATTCACAACTGATAACAACTGGTAACAATATGTTGTCCTAATACAAATAAAATATACATACAAAAAAAACAATCACACAAGGAAATAGACAGGCACTTAAAAAATATCAAGCCCAGTGCTCGCAAAATCTTGCAATCTGTCCTAACCAAGCCATCTGTTCAGAATATTTCAAGAGCCACAGTCATATTATGATCCTGTTAAGCAATGTGAGTGTTTGTCTGTGTCTTTGTTAAGATGGTGAATTAATTAGTTGTAGATTATGGATTTTAGGATTAATTCTTGCTTTTCTACAAATACAACAAAAGCAACCCCATGTTATACAAAAACCCAAAAGATGTGTTCCTCTCTTGTGGTGACGTAGCACAACCTCAAACGATGCACTAGATGTCTCGTCAGTTGGAAGTTCATCAATAAAACTATTTGTTGAGAGCAAGGTGGGCCCTTGGTGGGCCTTCTGTACACCAATCCTGAATAAGCTTAAAATAATACAGCTCCTTAGCCGCTTTAAAAAAATACCGTACAATCCAAACATAAAAAATAAAACTAGCTTTTACATCCAAAAAGATATTCTAGGGAAAGATTAGCTATTTTAAAGATGACAAAAAACTAACTTGAAAAGAACAAAGCTGGCGTTGAATGTACGTGCTGTCTACCTGACGCATTAAAACGCCGGTGGTCACAGTCCAAATAAATGTAATTGAAAATCTGTGCATGGGTGTGGATGTTTACACTTCTTCCCGTTAAAGCACTACTTCATATATTCCCTTTGAGATTCAAGAAGCGTAATTTATACAAGGTGCGCTTATGGGTTCAGATGGCAATGTCCTAAACTCATCTAAGAAGGCTGGAGCACATAGTTAGTGGGCAATAAACCTGCCAACTTTCCAAAGTCCATTTCTTTTCTGACAGGCCACTGACATCCCCCCCCCCTACACACAATAGTAGCTAAACTAGTTGTACAGCTGCATGCAATTTGCCACTGACTAATATGGAGCATATGAGTACTATTAATGACCTACCTCAAATATGCTCAAATTGTCTTGTTAATCTTAATGCTGATGACACTGCTATTTACACCTCTAACTTGGTCCAAAACTGCTTTCATAACAAACTCGTATTGAATAAGGAGTCCTCCAGGATGGTGTTTGGTACGTGACATGGGCGGTCATATCCCTTTGATTTGCATATGATCTCTAATGATGGCTGGGTCACCCCTTGGGGTGATAATAAAAAAATAAAAAAATAAAAAAACATATGGATGTATGTATTCACTTTATCGCTCAATTCATTGTTTTACTTTCCATGTCAGAAAAATAATTATGTCTATGTTGATAATACCAATTATTGACTATGTTGACATTGTCTATCAGAACATCTCTGACATGTATCTTATGCCCCTTAATGTTGTGAATAATTCTCTATGTAGATTTGTTTTGAGGGTGACCAAGCTGTCTGTACATGTGTATTTGTAGTGTATGTTATGTAATGCTGTTTTTGTCTTTGTTTGTATGTGTTTTATGATTTTGTATCTGTGTCTATAGGACCCCTCGAAAATGAGATGCTACATCTCAAGGGGCTATCCTTTCAATAAATTCAAATTCTTCAAAGACGGTTCTAATAGACGCAGCATTCACTGTGCCATTTCACTCCATTTTGAGATATCGATGAAGGTCAATCCTAAATAGATCCACAGGACCTTGTTTGAGGCAAAGACTTGCAGCTAAGCCCCCAGCTTTGAGACACTGGCTGACAAGATTTACTCCACAATGTTACAGGCTTGGATAAACACAATAGAAGTACAACATGTTTGAAGTTACATCTTTCTTTCCTTGACAAGGTTAAGTGCAATACGATCTTCAAGGAAATAAGATACAAGAAATGCTTTCTTTTACAAGCAGGATTAACAGTCAATTCTCATTAAATGCTACAGATAGATTTGCTTGACTTTTTTTCTGAATGGCAGTAGCCACTTCTTGTGAGTAATGGGCATAAGACAGGAATGGCAACATCAGTTTTTGTGCTTCACAGCTATGTACAGGCAAGGGAAACGATACATTACATTATACTTTTTTTTTTAAACTGACACATCTTTGTATCATTGCATTTACCTGCAACTTGCCTTTCAAGCTTCAATTTTATGTTTAACCAAACTTACTTTACCAAATGTGTTTTAATATCAGTGATAACCCTCAGACAATTATCTGAATTAAACAAACAACCCTCGTTGTCCGGAATTACATAAAATTGTATTATTTCAAGGAACACTGACTGTCCCAAAACTTGCATATTGTTTTTTGTGAAATAATAGCATTTCATCGTTATTCCTATTTTTAGTTGTGTTAATTAAAACATACTATTGAATATATGCTATCCAAGCTCTGCAGAGCCATACAACATGCTTTATAATGCCTATCTATTTGGACACTTTGTAAGACTTTGGCAAACATAATAATACTGTGGGATACAAATCTTTTTTTCACAAAAGTAAACTTGTTTTTTCTTTTGTTGCAAGATTTGACTTTGCTGTGACACCTTCTTTTAACAGGCACCACTGACATCAAATTGATATTTTTTCAGGCAGTGAAGTGTCTTCAACTGTGATGTGACTGAACTGTGAGAACTTTCTGATTCTTCAGTTAAGTGACAACCAATAAACTGTCTCAGCACTGTGAAGAGGACGCCTAAACCTCCTCCCACTATCTGCATGCAATACATCACTTTTTGAGAAAATTCTTTCAAAAGTGAAATTATTAATCTTTTTTTTACCACTTGGGCAGTGTCATTATTCAACCACAGAGAGAGAAATGAATGTGCTAATTGCACAGCTAGTGGGGGCTTTTGTTTGAGAGGCAAATCCATTTTCTAAAATTATTTTTTTTGTGTAAGAGTTTATGAAGTGAGAAATAGAATGAATGGTATGATTAACTTCAAACACTTTGTGATATCTAATGGATGCCATTTGCCCCTTTTAATTATGCCTAATATTAACTGAAAAGAAGCTAAACAAACCTACATAATAAACGTGCGCAAATAGGTAAAAGATAGACAAAGATTTACATTCTACAAGATTTTGGTCCAAATCAACTGTATGTACGGTATAGCTCATAGAGATGCACGGATTGAGTAATTGGCCTGCGTGACCCGACTATAACCACGGGTGTAGGCAGTTGGGGATCAGCCTTTTTGGTGTTGATACTATGCGCATGATTTGCGGGTGGGTTAGTTAAAATCAGCTTCTTAATTTTTTGCTATCAGCTATTTCTTGGATGCTATCCTCATTATTTCATTCAAGTTGGGTGTAGCATATCCTTTAATTCCATTAGGCTATGGCCTGTCCGACAAAATCCGATTATCTTGTTATTAGTTGTCCTTGTTGGATATGATGTATTCTCATTTATTCAAGAATAAGATACAATTTATAGCCTAGGTCTACACCTATTGTATTCCTTATTTATGTTCACATGCAAATGCGTCTTTATTTTGCTGTTATAATATTCCAGGTGGTCTATGATTTCTGTTCAATAATGTTTTGCCTAAATAAAGCCTATTATGCTATAAAGTCAAACATTGACGACACATTTTGTTGTTTGGTTCATTAATCCAAATGCATTAGCGATAATATGCTGCTCTCATGTGCATGCTGAAAAGGTTGGCAACAAGTTAGGCAAATTATCTGACTAAATAAGATAATCACAAAGCAATTGTAGTTTTCAGCAGCACACACAATGCAGCAACAAGCAAAGCTACAGACTCAACTTTTTCTGCCATCTCAACTAATTATATAGACTAATAGCCTAATATTAGCCTTTTACTAACATTTTACTAATGTCATGACTTTCATTTCATCTTTGGAAGAATGCCTAAATTTAGACTATGGTAAATAACTACGTTTGTTTTAGCCTTAGAAAAATTATAAATATAATAGCGGGTTGGGAAGTGGACGCGGGTGTAATTTTCTTCTATTTACAAATGGAGTAGCGGTCAGGTGCAGTTACAGCAATATGCGGATTCGGGTGAGAAAATACCTTAACCGCACATCACTAATAACTCGCATCTCATTTATTATTTTTCCTTCAGGTAGCTGAAGAAAGTAATTTATTTCTCTTTGTTGACATTCTGTCTCATGCACATGCCTAAAGGAGAACACATTGCCAGTAGGATACATATTTCTTCACCTTGCCCTCTCATTGAATGTTGCTTGAATTTAGCACCACACCCCTGTGAAGAATATCAACGGAAGTGAAAATAAATGGATGCACTGTTTAAATGGCTGCTGCACAGAGGACAGGCGTATTCTAACAGCCTACCCACAATGCAATTTACACATGCTCATGCAATGGCTCAAAAATGAATTAAAAAATGAACTAAAGCATTGAAACAACGACCAAAAAATCCAATGCAGTGTCCACCTGGAAATCATGATTTACCGCGCAGCTCACAGCTATCACATAGTCATGTCACAGCACACACATCATTATAACAGAGATAACAGTGTGGAGGTTGTCAACTTAGGGCTGATGATTGATGGTTGTGTGGGAAGCATGTATTATTATGCTAACCGCACCAGAAACACCTAGACGTCCGTCGGCATAAATTACACAATGGGAATGCCGCGGAAATTGGTGCCAAAGATTATAGATCTAACTGAATCAGGTTTTTTTGTTGCTTTTTCCGTGAGGCGAGCAAGCGGTAATGGATAGTGTAACAGTAGACGACACAGAGGTGCTGTACACATGCTTCCAAATGACCTCCAACACAGGCAAAATGTGTAACCCACTGGTGTCTGTTTGTCTGTCAGTAGTATCTTCCACATCCACAAAACCTGGCACCTTCTCAACAGACAGACAGACCAGAAGTCGAGAGGCGGACAGAAACAGACAAAAGGAGAGGAGGGAGTCCAGACGGACAGACAGACGAGAAGAGGACAGACAGACAGAGCACACATGATCCAATACTTCCTACCTGCTCGCCATGAGAAATGGCGGTCCCGAGGGAACTCGATGTCAGACTGGACCACCTGGGTGGCGTGTAGAGACAGGAGCAGGAGGAGTGCCAGGTACCCGCTCCGGGCTCTCTGTGTCCAGGCGGTGGCCGCAAAGTCATTGTTCAGAACCATAGTCCAGCTCTTTGACTTTGCTTCCTCTTACTCCTGTGAGTAGAGGAAAGGCTGGATTAGCCTTGTTTGTGTGTGTGTGTGTGTGTGTGTGTGTGTGTGTGTGTGTGTGTGTGTGTGTGTGTGTGTGTGTGTGTGT